>JARQZJ010000122.1:3600000-4062500 GCA_030704895.1 Henosepilachna vigintioctopunctata | reverse complement strand
ACGGGTATAGAAGATATGTGAAATTTCGATGCTTGGTGACTCTGTAATCTGAGAGAGGTGTTTTCTACTGATTTCTATAGATGGAATTGTAGAGTATTCATTACTCTACGATCTTCCACTTGAAGTCACAAGAAGATGCTTGGAGGTTGAAATCGTTGCCTCACTTCGATGGACGTGGTGCGACTGACGAGTTCCTTGCAGAACGAAACATATATGTCTCGCACTTCCATCAGGTGTGGCATCGATTTCAATATTTCTCTAACATTTATCCCTTGAAGGATAATGGAGACATCACATCGTACACGTTCACATATCTAGCTCTACTATAACATTCTCTTGATTAATTTCAATTTTTCAAATGAATGTTCTAGTGTTCATTTTCTTAAATATTTCATTCAGTGCCATAAGCACAAAAAATTTCATTTCCTTATATATATATATATATATATATATATATATATATATATATATATATATATATATATATATATATATATATATATATATATATATATATATATATATATATATATATATTTATATATATATATTTATATATATATATATATATATATATATATATATATATATATATATATATATATATATATATTTCTTGAAATTGATTTATTGCCTGTTTAAGATATTTTATTTCGAAAGTTTTTAGCAATAACAGGCTTTTTTTGATATGAAAAACTTTTTTTTTTTTTTTGTTGACGTTTCGTTGTTATATTACAGCTTTGTCAAAACTTTTGTTTTAAAAACTTTTTTTGTTTTTTTTTCAGTTTTGACAAAGTTATAATATAACAACGAAACGTCAACAAAAAAAAAAAGTTTTTCATATCAAAAAAAAGCCTGTTGTTGCTAAAAACTTCCGAAATAATATATATATATATATATATATATATATATATATATATATATATATATATATATATATATATTTATATATATATATATATATATATATATATATATATATATATATATATATATATATATATATGTATGTGTGTGTGTGTGGGCTTTGTGAACAGCCTCGGTGTGAAGGCTGCCATTTATTTGAGTAACTTTTCACTCTCGAATTTTCACTAGTTCCTACTGAATGTTCGTAAACTGTTGAAGTAAATGTGCTGGACTGTGTATATGAGCTTGTTTATATTATTATTTAAACGCACTCTGCCTGGATTTATGTCCGTATGAGAAAAAGCAACGCGTCGTGCACTGCATCATATTCACAATGAAAATAGTCAAAAACTGAACGGTTGGTTGCTTTCTCTCAACAGAATTCCACTAACCGAATAACTGTCAGATGATGTTGAAAGACAAGCGAACTACCAATTAAAATCCACCTTCCTTCTCATTTTGCTAGGACTTATCCACTCGGTTTTCGTCTCGCTATGTCTTTTTATTTCTACAGTATTAAACTTTCATTTGACAAAGTTAGAAGTGTAATATATTTACACGATCTATTTTTTTTCACACTTAGTAACATTTTCCATAACCTCGAAATGCTAATGAATTACATCTATCCGAAATCTGAGATTTTATGTACTCATCCAAACTATGTAAAATTCAATTTTCAAAAAATATATCACACAGGAAAATCGTCCTTTACTCGTAGCCAAAACGTAACAATATTATTTACGTCTTGAAACATCTGCTTTAATGTGCTATCACTAGATAAGTCAATTATCATTTCCTGCTCTGTCGTCGTAAGGCCAATTTTTCATCATATTTTTCAATCACAAACGGGTTAATCCATTCATATTCGGACATGTCAACGTCTTTAAATTAAAATGAT
Source organism: Henosepilachna vigintioctopunctata (assembly GCA_030704895.1). Classification (NCBI taxonomy): domain Eukaryota; kingdom Metazoa; phylum Arthropoda; class Insecta; order Coleoptera; family Coccinellidae; genus Henosepilachna; species Henosepilachna vigintioctopunctata. The sequence goes on along the minus strand of JARQZJ010000122.1, from coordinate 4,060,696 downwards.
AATTGCTTCCATAGACTGGTCAAATAATTATTAATAGGAACTCTACTTTCTTCCATTTCATCAACAACACAGGTAATTTTAAAATTTGAAAACATGTCAAAGTTATTATCTTTCAAACTTATTATCCAATGTTCCAATTTGTTCATAAATGCAGTTATCTTGTCTTTCTACGTAAAAGTATGAATTTGAGGCCCTTGCATTGATTTATTTAAAGATAGTTTGAAATTTATTTCTTCGAAAAATATTAACTAAATATCCCAGTTTCACAAGCAATTGGAAACAGCTGCATGCCCTCCTGCAACAATCTTGCGACCCCCTAGGGGGCGCGTCCCACAGGTTGGAAACCACTGGGCTATGGAAAATTATTTGCCATTTATTGAACATTGGAACCATGGATAGCCAAAGCGCTCCTGTCTTTGAAGGCAATCAAATTCAATGTTTCGTTCTCATTCATTCATAAAAAAATACTTTTATTCAATGACTGAGATTGAATTCTCGCTTATTTCTTGATGAAACATAATTAAATATTGAATTAAATTAAACTCTTGCCTTAATGTTTCACGATTATATTTAACAACATGAATTTGTCAACATCAACATGTCAATGATTCTTAATCATTTTTAGTCTTCAATCATTTTTAGTCTTGAAAATGAGCTCACGTTCGAAACATGTTGACAAATTCATGTTGTTATATATAATCGTGAAACATTAAGCCAAGAGTTCAATTTAATTTAATACTTTTATTTAAGCTTGTATTTTATTTTTATTCTCGTTTTATTCAAATTATTATATAATTTCTCCAGTTTTTTGATTAAGAAAAAAAGTTGAACATATGAAAATTCGATTTAAGGAAAACAAGCAAGTATTTTTCATCGAATTCAAGTGTTCCACATCTTTAGAACTTCAAAAAATTCATCTTGCTAATGAATGATTATCGGAGAAGAATCATTGAATCAATTCGGTTGCTATGAATACCTCCAAACATTTATACACATACTACACATAAAATGAAAACCGAATTAGAGGAAACTCGATTAGATTATTGCAATAAATTTTTATTAACTTTATGTCGCCCTCGTGTCACATTTACCACGGTTATAGAAAGTAATTAAATAAAAATTCCATCAATCGGTTTCATCAAATCAATATTTAGAGAGGGAATATTTATTCTGTATATAAATAAAAGATAATATCAGATACGACGTAAAATGGACAGTATAAAATTCATGGTTATGGTTTTCCTATTTGCATATATAGATTGTCTATAAATAATTACTTGTTTAATACACCCTTCTATGGAGCACATGCTTTGGTAGGTAGCGCTCTGCATATATATATATATATATATATATATATATATATATATATATATATATATATATATATATATATATATATATATAATTATATATTTTAATTCGAATGTTTTTAGCAATCTTCTTTAGGCTTCTTTTAATATGAAAAACTTTATTTTTGTTGACGTTTCGTTGTATATCATAACTTTGTCAAAACTTTTTTTAAAACGTTTTGTGCGTTCCGAAAAATCATCAAAACTCCTAATGGAAATACTGTACAACTGTTTCATCCTTACTAGGAATCCTCAGTGGTATGAATCCAAACAAAAAAGTTTCAATAGTTTTTCCAAACGCAACCAGGTCCCATCTTCAGAATGGAGAACATGTATTCAAGAACTGACCAGGTTAGTTCCCTCTATTGCAGAAACCACATAGATTCTCTTGAGCATTCTAGATCGCTTTTTCGTGACAAAATCAGTGAGAGTACGTAGAGGCTTTTTAGACACTGCATTTCTCCGATTTAGGGAGCTCACGTGATTAGTTGACGAAAACTTTGTCAAAGTTGTGATATACAAGGAAACGTCAACGAAAATAAAGTTTTTCACATTAAAATAAGCCCGTTATTGCTAAAAACATCAAAAAGGCCTTTGAGAGTAGTTTGCTCTCTCAAATTTTTCCATGTTATATGTATACGTTCTTCAATGATGCAGTTTATATCAAGATCAAGTTTAAAGAAAACAGAAGTCAAAAATTGTGGGATCCATATTGAAATAGATCCATAAAGATAGAAAAAACCCTGTGAATTGTAATATGATATTGAAATGAAATGCATTTGGATGGTTTGGACTTATGAACTTTTATCTAGTATAGATAATTCTTGACTTCTCCTGATAATGAGTTTATCAAACGAAACATGTGGACTGTTCATTGCTGTTGAACACGAAACACTATCATTTCAGAACGTTAAACTAAAAGTCAAATGCGTTTTATTTCAATATAATATTTTATTCTTCAATACGATGTCTGTCAATTTTTGCTTGGTTGCTTTGCTACTGAAAAGTCTTAAATTTGAAGCTTTTTCAGCTTTATAGCTCATTACAACGCAGAAGTACTCAAATACAACCGATAGTTTCACACAATATTCTTCACCATGTTTTTCAGGCATTATTCATTTGGTGATTGTCAAATTTATTAATTGAAAATGTTATCAAAAATTCCTTGTTTTCACACTTTTTTCTTCAGATATGAGTTCACTAGAATGATATCAGAGTTTTACATATGAGCACAATGAAATCAATATATTCTGTTATATTTCTGCTCCATGTTGTGGTATTTATTTCAATGATATTTGATTATTTTTAGGACATTACCTGTTGTGAAAATTATAATATCAAATGTATAAATCTAATGATAAAATATAGGACACACAGTAGAATTACTGAAATATTAATCCCATATTTGAGAGAAGTTCCCAATTCGCAAGTATAAACAATATGATATATCGTGATATAAAAGTGTGATTTTTCATTCCAAGGTTTTATAGTGTTTCCATTTTCTTTCCAACTGAAAAGATCCGTATTTCCTGCCTAACGTTGCTGTCATGTTTCACGTATAATATTCTAGGATATGTCCAAATGGGAACCATATTTCATCGGGTCACTTTTCTCACAGGGCAACAGAGATAAAACTTTACAGACAAGAAGGCTTCTTTTGTTATATTGCTTCTGAAACTACAAAGATAAATAATTTTTGTCGTTGCTAGATTTATTTTTCTTATTGGATCGATATTTAAATCTCGAATCATTTCAGTAACCTGAACTTGATCCTTACATTTCCTTTATTATCAATATTTCAATAAATTATAACGGTTTTTCTAATCCAGTCAACTTTTTATGCCTTTTTGGTTTATTCATTCAGCTAAACATCTACTCATTCACACAAATGCAAGTGTAATTTTCATTTCATTCATAAAACATAAACTTAGACTGATAATAATAATAATAATAAGACATTTATTCCCAACAGATATACATCCAATTACAGAGAAAAAATTACAAAAAAAATTACAATTTACAAAAAATTGCAAAATTGTACACAAATAATATTAAATAAGAAAAGAAATTAACAAGAAAAAAAATCAAAAATAGGGAGTATAAGCTAATATATACAACGAAAAATTAATTCAAAATAAATTGAAATAACCAGATAACTAAAAACAAAAATGAAATATTGTCCATTACAAAGTTACGTATGGTCAGCAGAAGTTGACCATTTAGTAACGAAATATGTTTGATAAATAAAACTAAAATTGAAATCGATTGCGTTAGTATTATCTAATAAACAAATAAAATAACTAAAATAATATTTATAACTAAGACATATGTGGACAACAGAAGTTCAGGAAAATATCACGACATCCCAGTGCGCTGTTCCATTTATATATATATATATATATATATATATATATATATATATATATATATATATATATATATATATATATATATATATATATATATATATATAATAGTATCAATATCGAAATTCTACGATAACATTCTTTCCTTTCATTTTTGTAATACCACCCCTCAATCGTACAATAATTATCTCCACAAATAAGTATTAACTTCTTAACTTTAAGTTTCTAAAAACAATCAATTTCACTTGCTAGAGCATTGTTGAAAAGTATCACTACCTACTATATTTTATAACCTACGCAGTATTCCACTAAAACCATTCCACTTAATTGATATATCTCAAATCTCTAAATAATTTTTTGAGCAGTTGATTTCCTCAAAAAATCAATGCTCAAGTTCGACTGTTCTGCTTCTGTTTTCTGTTGAAATTGCCTGAGAGTCAGCCTGAAAATGAATACTTGAAAGAGTCTCCCACTATGTCACTGTCCGAAATGTTTATTGAAAGAATATATGAACCCTTTTCGGAATCTCATCCATCTCCAGCAAGTGTGAATGATACACTGGGTTAGACGAAGACAAGTACAAGAAATGAATGTCATTCTTTGGAAACATACGAGGGTGTGATTCAAAATTTCTAACCTGGCCAAGAGATGGCGCCACCAGGTCTACTTTTGGAACGGCGTCCTACAGTACGTTCCTACCGAGCGTGTATGTAAAGTTTCAACCTAATCGCTAGGTTAGTTTGCATTTGAAAGCACATTGCAGGAGACGATTCCGTTATTTTCGTGAAAATGGAAACATTGGAGACGTGCTGTCATCAAATACTTCTATTTGAAAGGTTTCACACCGAAACAAATAGAAGAAGGGATGGATTCAATACAACGAGACTCCTCCCCATCATATTCAGCTATTAAGCAGTGGGTTTCTGAATTCGAAATAGGTCGTTTGTGCACCTCTGACGAGCATCGTTTAGGACGGCCATTGAGGTGACAACGTCAGAAATGATAGAGAAAATCCATCAAATAGTATTGGAAGACCGCAGTTCGAAAGTGCATGAGTTAGCTGAGACCTGTAGGATGTCAGCTGAACGTGTGCGAAATATTTTGCACAACCATTTGAGGGTGGAAAAGCTATGTGCCAGATGGGTGCCGCGTCTGCTAACGCTCGACCAAAAACTGATTCGAAAAAACATTTCTACCGAAAATTTGGCGCTTATACGCGTAATCCAAACGAATTTTTGCGTCGATTCATAACTGTTGATGAGACTTGGGTTCACTACTACATCCTGAAAAAAAAACAGTGAAAACAGTGGGTTGGAAAAGGGGAATCAACTCCAAAGAAGACGAAATTAATTTTATCTGCAAACAGGGTTATAGCTAGTTTTTTGGGATACGAGAGGAATTATATACATCGACTATATTGTAAAGGGAAAGACTATCACTGGTCAATACTTATTGCAACATTTGAAGGACGAGGAGCAAATTAAACGACCTCAGTTAGCAAAAAAAAATTTTGTTTCATCGCGATAACTCACTGATTCATCGATTGTTGCTATGTCCAAAATCCACGGATTTAATTTTGAATTGATGCCGCATCCTCCGAACTCTCCAGACCTAGCCCCCAGCGACTATAAACTGTTTCCTAACCTCTAAAAATGGCTTGGCGGTAAAATATTTGAGAGCAACATAGAAGTTATCGAAACTATAAACCCGTATTCTGAGGTGCTTGACGAATCTTAGGTTAAAACTGGTATAACTAAATAAGAATACCGTTATGAAAAATGTATCAGTGTTGATGGAGATTATGTCGAAAACGAAGGCAAAAAAAAATATTTAAAACATCGTTTTTCTTGGCAGCCGGAAACTTTTCACCCGACCCTTATAGAGCAGATATAGTAACTGCATCTACCATATGCTCTTACCCGAAAAAAAGTTATTATGCGAAACAAACAATTGTATTTCACTGCCTTTATCAAGATCAATTAGGAAAGAATTTCAACTCTATTCCAACACTACCGTCTTATAGCAATTTCAGTTGCGAATTGAATATATAAGATAATGCCAACATGAAGGCCCAAAACTTATCTTCTTCTTCTTTGACACAGAAAACAATTGCATTCTTCTTTTTACAATCAACACCTTCCTGAAATACAGTCATTTCGGTTTGAACATAATGAAATTCAATAATTAGAGAATGACTGGCATTTAACTCATCGAGATCGTAGTTAAAATTCTTTATCAGTTTCTGATGATTGACGTAGTGAAAATCAAATGATTTGTTTGTATTATTCATAAGTTATTGGAATGTTTGAAATATCAAGAATCTCCATGATATTTCTTAGTTGAAAAAGGTTTTCTATTTTCCGATACAGAATAGCTTTTCCGAATGTGATTCTTTCCATATCAATAAGAAGGGTTACCTGGTGATTAATACTGACAAGATAATTAGTTTTTGACAGTGCCACTGTGATAATATGCCAGAAACCAACAGGTATGACACTGGTAATATCATCATTCAATTACTAAAATCTACAGCAAACTGTCATTTCTGATGAAAAAAAGTTTTTCAATCATCAAATATAAGTTGATTAACTGAATATTTGAGATGATCTTTCATAGAAATTCTTGCCCCTATTTACAAGTTCCTAATTCACAAATGGAGTAATTGCACATTCTCCAATGGGAATTGCTTGATATATAACTGATTATATCAATGATTATTCTCATCATCGTAGCAGAATAGTATCTCTTACATTCTCAAATGGCTAAAAAACAATTCGTTCTATTTTCACCCGAAACTTGCTATTCTGAATCCGAAACCACGACAAATCAACTGCGTTTTTGTCTCATATCGAAGAACGAATTCATTCTGAATTAAATACTCAGTAGAGTAGAAGGTATGATAAAGGAATATTATTAGACAAGTTTTGCTCATTTTTATTTCGTTCTTGTGCATTTTCCTCCGTGTTCTTTCAGATATCGACTTTCATTACACTCGAAATACGTTACATTGCAGCTCTAGCAACTGAATACTTTTCCAGGTAAAACTGACGAGAATATCGAGAGATGTGCACAAAAATCTGAGCTTTTCTCACACTGATGATACAAAGTGTTTCCTCTGTCTGGAATATTATTCATCAAACTGCACATATAATCACCACCCCAAAAATTTTTGAGATATGAAATACTCTTATTATCTTTGATTATGGCAGAGGAATTTAATCAGCAAAATTCTTTCTGCAGAATGTTTATAAGCACATTTTTATATTCTTTGCGAGAAAATAAGAGGACTCATAAAGCAGCTAATTTCAAAAGGAAACTGTGGAAGTGTTGAAGATAAGCGAAAGAGTGTAACACAGCTAGGTACGAGTTGCAAAGTTTAATTTTTGTGTCAAATCGGACGAAATTGTGAAAACGTGTTCGTTGCTTGTGAAATTATTTTTCCAACTCACACAGAATTTCGTGATTATCGATGGCTAGATGTTTCAGTTGTTCCGTATAGTCAGTACATTAAAATGGCATTTCGCATCAAAATAGCCAGACTTCCGATAACAAATCAGAATTAACAGAATATAAAACAACAATTTCATGTAATAGTTTTCAGTCTTTCAATTGAAGACGAGTTCAAGATTTCATAATGAATAGCGTCTTATATGAATGCTAATTGTATGGCTAAATGTTTCCCCTTGGGTTTATTCAGTCCTTTTTCAGGCAAAAAAACGCTTTTTTTGGCCCAGTTGGCCGAGTTGAACTTGGTTGTAATGTGGTTTCATCAAGACTGTGCCATATGCCACACAGCTCGTGAAACAATGGGCATGTTGAAGGATGAATATGGTGAGCAGCCTATCTATTGAAATGGCCCTGTGAATTGGCCGCCAAGATCATGCGATTTGACGCCTCTTCATTATTTCTTGTGGAGTTATGTGAAGTCGTTAGTGTATGGAAACAAGCCGAATACGATTGAAGCCTTACAGGATAACATAACACGCGTAATTCGTGGGATACAGGCCGAAATGCTCGAAAAAGTAACGCAAAATTGGACCTTCCGAATGGACCATTTGAAACGGAGCCGCGGACATTTACATGAAGTAATCTTCAAAGTGTAAATGGCAAGGGCCAAGTTATCAATTTCAATGAAATTTGGAATATTTGATGCAAATTGAGTGTTTTTTCGATTTAAAAAAAACTACGCCCAAAAAATCACCCATTATATATGTTACTTATTGATATATTTGAATAGTGTTATTGCTTATTTTTGACATGTACATTCCTTATGGTCCTACGTACGAATAAACATTATTATTATTATCATTAATTGTAATCTTATATTGACTGTCATTTTTCTTGGCATCTGATTTCCATCAAATGTAATCCATACTTCCTTGCACGATCATAATAGCTGCACAGAGTTGGCTTGTTTCTCACCAAATTAATTCATTACATCAATTAATTAGCTGTGAAATCAAGAGGCGCCAAAATAATCAGTCATACGTTAAGTCGAATGCTCCGGTGAATTTGTCCAGAGAATATGGGATGAATCGAATCAATTTCATATTTGAAATTCTGAACGTATTTGAAATCCTCTAGCCGTCGTGGAATGTCTATTATTGTCAACACGGGTAGATGGTCACCATTATTTCAATATATCCTGCGGTATTTCTCCAGCTCGTAGAGTTCCCTACTATTCCGTTCTGCATTTTATCCAATTGTTTGAATAACTGGATGTAATATTGGAATTAATTACGTAGAAGGTGGCAGCTTTTCGAATCGCGAAAATGCATGACTACACTACAGGTAATTCTGGCGCTTCCTACGTAATTAAGGGGCCTGACCTTTCAGAAAACTTAAATTTCGTTGTCGTTTTGCAATGTAATTCATGGGATCAGTACGATCATGAAACCAGGGATAATTTATACAATTGCGATCTGAAAACTTCTCTGATCAAGACATTTTCTTTATAAAATGTCTTTTTCCATTGGAAAAAGTCAAGAAAGCTGTATTACACTTTGGATGAAGCATGATGGTTTATATTTATCGCGAGCTCAGTGAAGTTTTGGGGGGTTTTTCTTGATCAGCATCTGAGGTGGAACCTACACATTGAACAGCTGTGTCGAAAATTTAATTCAGTCACATATTCATTTTTTGTTTGAGAACAACTGAAATGCACTTTGAAGTTATGGAGGCGCTTTACTGTTCTAATTTTGAATCACTTATGTCATATGGCATCATCTTTTGAGGCGGATCCAGTAATTTGGGTACCATTTTTTTAGCTCAGAAGTGGGCGCTAAGAACGATTCTCAAAATGGGGTATAGAGGCTCCGTTCGAGGTCTTTTTAGTGAGAATCATTTTCTGACGGTTTACGGGCTGTATATTTTTCGGCTTCTTGGTGTCATTTTTCGGCATAAACATTATCTCATCGAATACAGGAATAATAATAACTCTCAACAAGTTCAGCCATATTTCTATCCAAGGCATAATACAACTTAACGCGAGAAAAGGGGCCAGAATATATGGCCATTAAACTGTTTGATCATCCTCCTCCCAACATGAGAAACATTTACAACCCTATGGCCTTCAGGAGAGGGGTCCTTACACTGCTGCTGGAGTGTGAACCTTATAGTGTAGAAGAGTTCATACAATACTGTCGTGGGCAGTGCCTTTTTTTTGTGATATGTTTGTTTTTGACTTGACCTGCTTCAATTTCAATCTTTGCTTTTGTATGGATAGATTGTTGAATTTAATGAATATTTTTATTATTATTCTTTGGTTACGATCGGAATAATTTGTAACAGAAATAATTCTTCTTCTTCAAATCACATCATCAATTATATAAAAAATCTTAGACTCTCTAATTTCTTTGAAAATCTGAATGCCTTCTCTACTGTGCCTCAATTTCAGAAGTTGTCAAGAGACTAGTTCGTAGAAAACTGTCAACTCAATTTATACAGACGACTTGATAGATTAAGAGGTGATGATATAGTAAAACGTAATAGAAAACTGCAACACTGAACCGCAAAAGAAATAATAATATGGGAGTCAGTTTGAGATCCAAATCTGAAATCAAAATGAAACAACATGGATTGGAGATCAAATGTTTGACAGAAATGGAAAGGAATAGGCGAGAGTCATATATAATAAATTTTCCAATAAGGTCGGGCCGTATTGGTAAAGAATTAAACAGGGTGTGTAGAAGCACGGAGACAATTTTTTTATTCGAAGAAACCCGTATATTCGATAATATATAGAACAGTATATCGCCAAGTAATAACTTTTGACCTTCTGCTGTGTTCTGATGTGAAATGTTTTTGGAGGGTATGAATAGTTGTTGATAATCTTGGAGATCGCCTTTCTTGCTCCAACGATGGACACTACTGAAGAGCCCCGAAAAAGGCAAACGAAATCAATTCTGTCTAATGAGTACATCAACCGTGATCAATTTCGAATATTCTGATTATTTCTTCAGTTTATTTCATTTAAATAAAGTAACGACTTCACACTTGATCACGAAGAGGTTTCTCCACATTATATATATATATATATATATATATATATATATATATATATATATATATATATCGAAAAGTTTTTAGCAATAACAGGCTTTTTTTGATATGAAAAAGTTTATTTTTGTTGAAGTTTTGACAAAGTTGTAATATAACAACGAAACGTCAACAAAAATAAACTTTTTCATATCAAAAAAAGCCTGTTATTGCTAAAAACTTTCGAAATGAAATATCTTAAACAGGCAATAAATCAATTTCAAGAAGAATTTAAATTTCGTGTTAACCCAGCACGTGCGTATATAAACAACTGTATTATTTTATAGTGAAAATTGAGTACACGAAAAAATTTGTGTACTATATTTATCAATGTTCCTCAAGGAAAAATTAATACATCTGGGAGGATGGGTAGTTGTTCACTCACTTTCGTCTGCAGTTTCAAAGACGACAATCCCAGCGTTGAATAACTAGCTTGACAGATACAATTACGGAGTTGTAAGATATGAATCCCAGTCGAGTTCAAAAACTTTTAAAGGTGACCTCAATACTTCAATAAATGTGACTAGATAAAATAATTCAATGGTATATGTATATATATATATATATATATATATATATATATATATATATATATATATATATATATATATATATATATATATATATATATATATATATATATATATATATATATATATATCTTGTCAGTTTATATATATATAGGGTGATTTTTTAAGCGTAGTGTTTTTCAAATTGAATGAAACACTCAATTTGCATCATATATTCAAAATGTTTATTGTAAAGTAATTGAAATGAAATTTGGCCTTTGCTATTCACATTTTGAATATTACTTCATGTAAATGTTGTCCGATGAATTTTTTTAAATCGAAAAAACACTCAATTTGCATCATATATTCAAAATTTCCATTGAAATTGATAACTTGGCCCTTGCCATCTACACTTTGAAGATTACTTCATGTAAATGTTTTCCGCGGCTCCGTTTCAAATGGTCCATTCGGAAGGTCCAATTTTGCGTCACTTTCTCGAGCAATTCGGCCTGTATTCCACGAATTATGCGTGTTGTGTTATCCTGTAAGGCTTCATTCGTGCTCAGCTTGTCCACATACCCTAACGACTTCACATAACCCCACAAGAAATAATCCAGACGCGTCAAATCGCATGATTGGCGGCCAATTCACAGGGCCATTTCGAGAGATAATCTGCTCACCAAATTCATCCTTCAACATGTCCATTGTTTCACGAGCTGTATGGCAGGTGTCATCGTCTTGACGAAACCACATGTCAACCAAATTCAACTCGGCCAACTGGGACCGAAAAAAAATGGCTTATCATGGCTCGATATCGTTCGCCGTTAACAGTAACGTTTCTTTCACGGTTGACTTTGAAGAAAAATGGACCGATGATGCCACCAGCCCATAAATCAAACCAAACTGTCGTTTTTTCGGGATGCATCGGTTATTCTTGTATGGCATGTGGCTGCTCATCACTCCAGATGCGACAGTTTTGTTTATTTACTTATCCGTTCAGCCAGAAATGAGCCTCATCGCTGAACACAATTTTTCGATAAAACAGCGGATTTTCATTAAGCTGTTCTAAGGCCATTCACCAAAAATTAGACGTTGTGGTAGGTCACTCGGCTTCAATTCCTGCAGAAGTTGAATTTCATAGGCTTCCAAACCCAAATCAACCACAATTTTCCATGTGGTTGAATAACACATGCCCAGTTGTAAGAACGGCGACGAATTGACATTTCACGATCCTCATTAATAAATAACACTGTACGCTACGGGTGAAATATTCTCTCCAGTACGCATTGTACGCACGCGAGACAATGGTTTAATGTCTAACAAAGTAAACTTGGTGCGAAATTTGGTGATAACAGCACGAATTGTTGATTCACCAGGTCGATTATGACGACCTTAATATGGTCGTAACAAGCGATACACATTTTTCACAGAGCACGAATTTTGATAGTAAATTTCAACAATTTGCAATCGTTGCCTGTTTGTAAGTATTTCCATTATAAAATGGCAGAGTATACTGAAAACTTCTAACATTGACAGATGACGTTGGGATGCCATTACCGACCAGTGCCGACAACCTAAAAAACTTAGCTCTTGAAAAATCATCCATATATCTGTATTTTTGCCTACTGAATTTTATGTTTACTTCATAAAATTAACGATATAAATTCCAAGTAGTTTCTCATTTCTGTCGTCTCACAAACAATGTCGTCGTATTCCTTTTGTTGATTTAGAATTCTATTAACGAAATTTTCGTTAGAAATGAGAGCCCCCACGTACGTTTTATATCCCCCATAACTTGTTTTGTACAGTTATCAACCTTGCGTTGGAAAAGGGCAGATTCTCAGTACGAACCTGCGCGCCTTAATTTATTTATGTTAATTTATTATGTATCTAGCGCGGTAGACAACTACTAAAGCTGGGGGTTCAGACCAGTGGCGTGCACCCTCATAAAGGGATTGGAATGAAGCTGGGGAGCAGATACTGTAAGCAGGAGATGCATCGATTTTCCACTTTTAAGATACCACCCCTGAGACGAGCAGTCTGATAAGAAGGTAGTGGTTGTCTGGATAGCCGATTTTGTTACAAATTTAAACATAGTAGGTACATTGTGTATTTTCATTTCTTTGGTCATACAAGATCGCAATGTGTCACCGGTATAAGATGAAACTTGAACATCATCAAGAAAATCTTTGAACTCAATGAAAATTTGCGATGGATGATTTTGAACTATCCTCTATTTTTGTAGTAGAAGTGATTGTTTTCAAAATCATCAAATAAACTCGTGATTAAACTCCACCGTTTACTCATCTTGTTTTCCTTATGTAAAAACAATTCATAACAAGTCAAACAACGAGACAAAAAAAAGTTTATTCGATAATAAATGAGGAGTGTATTCAAGCCTCCCAGTTGTTTACCCACTCAATTATTCAGAGTGTTTCTTGTTCATTCTTCTGCTGAGTGAATAATTCATTACTTTCACTATAACGATATCAACTGGAGTAAATAGATGAGTTTCTCAATTTAATCACTGTCATTATTTTTTTAATGAATCAATTATAGCCTTGTCATTCAGTTTTATCGTCATATATTCGCTAAGAATTTGGGTTTTCAATCGAATCAAGAGTCTCTTAGTCGGATCACAGAAATTATCAAACTGTATAGTTAGTCTTCACGACTCAGGATTTTGCTGATTGGGAGTGCCTTATTCCTCTAAATGCTCATAACTCTGTGGATCTTTCAGTTTCATATTGTATCATTGCTTCAATGAGAACTTGTTTGATTTCGACTCACCTGGGCTTTCTCGTTTTGTGCAAAGGTTTTTTCTGGATTTTGTCTCCCTTGGTTCAAACACTTGTACGTTTTGTATATTTCTCTGTCATTGGAATTAGGGTTCATTCAGTCTAACAATCGATTCTACGCCAGTACAAGTTTCAAATCCAATTTGACACCACTCTTACATTAGAAAATCTGTGGTGCGATAGATGTCACGCTGCTGCAATATCAAATTCACCAGGTATTTCACTCTACGCCTGAGGAAGATGAAAATCAAGTAGATTTAGTTTCATTACTGTCGACAATAGAAGTATCTCAAGTTGAAATGGCATGAACCCATTTAGGAATGACAGTTGGTGATCAACTACAACTCTTGCTCTCACAATTCCACCTCATTGTATGTCCATTTCGGAGACGATAAAATTTTACCACTTCGACGTCTACTTTAGAATGGAGCGGAACGTCTTGGAGAAGACAAGGTCCAGTTGACCATCGCCTATCAATGTGAAAAAAATTTGAATTATGTTCAACATATCCGAGATTTGAGAGTTTCTTTCATTTTCTCGGCTCTGTGAGAGCAGATGGTGTTTAACAAATAAACCCGCCTTCCATCAACACCCCGAAAAACTACATCTCAAGGCTAAGCATTTCTGTTAGGATTTGTTTGTTCAGCATTCTGAATTTTTTCAACTACTACTATTTCGAATGTTGGAGTATCAAGATTTTTCAGTTATCTTCTCATGTTCTTCGAATGCAACAATTCAGTCGATTCAGACCCCCAACTCTTCCATTATTTCAATGAATGGATGGTATGATAAAAGTTTATTGCAAATTCATAATATCGGACCAAACTCTGTATACCGTATACTACTCGTCAATGAAATGAGTGGATGAAAGTGAAATTATTCCTATGTTTATATTAATATAATATACATAGTAATATATTTTCCAATCTGCAGTCCATTAAGTTGAAACAATATTTAGACTAAATTGACGATCTAATTTATTGAAATCAATATATATAAAGGATGTTCCAAAACTAACTCAAACTGAATATAAAACACAGTTTTAAGTATTTTGATTATAACTTTTTCACTGAATCATGAAGTTCATAGGATAAGGTTATTTATGGAATAACACATCGGGTTAATGCCTTCACAGCTTTGCATACACATACGTACTCGTTTGTGCAAAGAATGTGGCTGAATTCCGTTGATGCAACGTTGATCTGCTCCTTTAATCCACGCGTAGTTGTCATCTTGTTCACATAGACCTGTCATCTTAAATAACACCATAAAAAAATCCAGTGGTGTTAAATCACACGATCTAGGTTTCCAATTCTGATCACCGAAAATGTATCATACAGTAATTGAACTGTTTCACGAGATGTATAGCATGTGTCACCGTCTAGTTGAAACCACATATTGACCAAATCAATAACATCCTGTTTCGGCAAGAAGAACTGTGGTATAACGTCGCATAAATGTCGGCAAATTTGAATATTTGGTTAATTTAGGACAATCTAGATATGTAACCAATATAATAATAATAATATTAAAATTTATTGAAAAACATACCTTAAATTTGAAAAATTACATTCATTTCAATTGATACAATAATTACAAATAACAAGAATACTCTCAAAAGGACTGAATTCAGTTTTGAGTCTGATCTTCCATTCAGCCCTCGAGCAAAAATATTGGTTCAAACAAAAATATCATTTGAAAACTTCATTTGAAAAAAAAAGAAAAAAATTACTTCAGAAATATTAAATATTTGAGACAATTTCACATGGTGAAGAACATTTGTGTTGAAAAAATATGAAAACATGATGAAAAAATGTGATTCATACATTATTGTCTACATTCCAATCATCGATGTACTCTGCAACACTATAGTATGCCTTTGTTAGGAGCAGAGATTTGACTCTCCTCTTAATCAAATGAGCTTTCAGTACTTACAAATTCGATGGTAAATGGTTGAAAATTTAGCTGTTTTATGAATAGGAGTAAGTAGCACATCACTCTTCCTTGTTGAATAATCATGATTACTATTCAATTCAATAAACCTATCTTCATTTTCTTTAACATATAACAAACATCTGGAAATATATAAGTAATGTAAGTAATTATTAATGAAGATAGGTTTGCAACATGTTCGTTAATGAATATTGAATATCAATCGAAGTATTCGCTTCTGTGTAATAAACGCCCTATTTATTTCTGTAGAGCAGCCCCACAGCAGAATATTATCACTTAGATGACTATATACAAGACTGTAATACACATTCATAACACAGTTTCTAGGTACGATTCTCTTTATTCTAGAGATTGCAGAAAATGAGTTACTCAATTTTTTACACAAGACATCAATGTGTGATGTCCATCTCATATTTCTGTCTACATATATTCCAAGAGACTTTGTTGATTGGGATGATGATATAGTGTTGTCCCCATATTCAACATTCAAGGTACTAATTCCATTTCCCTACTACAAAAATGTTATTACAGTCGACTCGTTTATCGCTGTTTCATTGCGAGTTAAGGATGTAAATATTCACGTAATTTGATTCAAAGAGGTTCCATCAACGAAAACTGAATTTTCGGAAATCATATCATTATTTTCCAATTTATAATAAACATTTCAGATACAAATTCTGGTCCTACGAACCCTACGCTCGAAATTACTGCCCAATCACTGACTGCGACTGGAACATTTAACTCTTCTTCTGAAATCGCATGAGGATTACTGTCACTCCGATAAACACAATTATGTCGATTAGCGCGGCCATTTAACTTAAATGACTCTTCATTTATCCGCAAAATCTGATCGGCAAAATTATCGTCAGTTTCAGACCGAATTACGAACCATTTTGAAAATTCACCCTCTTTTCTAGATCGGTTGCGCGCACAGCATAAAGAACTAGTGGACAAATGGACAGTAGTGAACTTTCGTGATTTCTGAACATACAAAATTGAACTCGAGAAATAAACAAACTGTGAATCATTGAATTATGATACAAAGAAGAAACAATCATCTTGCATATTTTTGAAACTTTGTATGAGATTCCTGAGTTTGTGTTACAAAATGATGTAAAAATTGAACGGAATGGATTCTCGTACCATTAACAATTCATTGACTTGAGTAATTTATAGACAATGAAGTTTCAATATGCCGCTACCTCAGTTCGTGAATTTCCATTACAATTATCATCAAAAAGCGAAAGGAATTGAAATACCTTCCACTGTAAAAGGAAAATCGTATGTTCCACATTAAGATATGTAAAAGGAGAAATTGGCACAGATAAATTATATTTGTTTACGATGACATGACTAAAAAATATGAAATAATAATAAATAATGAAATAAATTCATTGAGAAACATTCCTTATATTGTAAAATTACATTCATTTCAATTGATACAATAACTACAACTAAGAAGAATGCTCTCAAAAGGACTGAAATCAGTTTTGAGTCTGATCTTCCATTCAGCACTCGAGCAAAAATGTTGGTTCAAACAAAAAAATTGGTTAAATTCATATTTACAATAATATACAACTTTATTTGAAAAGAAAAAAAATGACCTCAGAAATATTGAACATTTCAGACAATATCACATGGTGAAGAACATTTGTGTTAAAAAAATATACAAACATATCATACAAAAAATTGATTCATACATTATTGCCTACATTCGAATCATCGAAGTACTCTGTCACACTATAGTATGCCTTTCTTAAGAGCAGAGATTTAACTTTGCTTTTAAACAAATGAGCTTTCAGTACTTTCAAATTCGATGGTAAATATTTGAAAATTTTAATACTCTGATAATAGAGAGAGTGCTCAAATTTACCTGTTTAATGCATAGGAATAACTAGCACATCCCTGTTCCTTGTTGAATAATCATGATTACAATTTCATAAACCTATCTTCATTTTTTTTAACATATAACAAACATCGATAAATATATAAACACAGTAAGGTGAGTATGTAATTATTACTGAAGATAGGTTTGCAACATGTTCGTTGATGAATATTAATCGAATTATTCGATTCTGTATAATAAACACCCTATTTATTTCTGTAAAATATATTAGAATTATAATATATATAATAACAGCAGAATATCATAATTCAGATGACCATATACAAGACTGTAATGCACAATATTTTGAATACAAGTGAAATAAGAATAAACAATAAACAAAGAAAAAATAAAAAATAAACATTTGAATTAACTCAAAACAATGGCCTTCCACTACGCTGTTGTAGTTGAATAATTTTAATCGAATAATTTAATTTCAAATTTCTATCAGAATTAACAACAGCTCCGATCGAATAATTATTGGGTATGACATTTTTTATCGCCAAAATCAATTCAAAATCTCGAATGAAAAACTTCAGATCCGAAATAGAATAAGCAATTTTTTTCTGTGAGAAAATCGAAATGTTTATTGACACCAATCGACTGAATAGTAATTGACTCTATTAATCATGCAACTATGACCGCAGTACTTACTACGATAAGGACTGCGCTGCCACATATTCATTTGTTGTTTACGGTATAAAATAAATCGAGCAACTAATACAATTGAGATCGTTTCAATAAGTTATATGTCGTTCGTTAGATTTGGTAACTTCTAAAACATGTGTTGAAATGGACTTAATAGGTTCAATTTCAGTCAATTCAGTTAATGGCTTCTCCGTAAACCACATCTTCATGGAAGTCCCAACTATTTCCGGTTTTTTGTGCTGTTTTCATTAATTAATATATTCTAGATTCTAAATTTCTCACAAAATTCCAATCAGATTAGATCCGGTCATTTACCAGGCCATTTATGGTACGATACCTTCTAATCCTTGCAGTATTTCATCACCAGCTGGAATACGTGATATGAAGCAGAGTTTCTTCAAAAAATTATTTGGCCTTCGGTGTACACCATACAAGTTGAGCTGCCTATTCATAAATTGAAAGCTGAACAGAAAAAATTTAATCCTAATACTCTAGCAGGTCCTACGGAAGCCGTGCTCCCTTCGAAGTGTCAGTGTGATATGCATATATCATGACATGAATGGTTAGTAAGCTTAACGGACCTTTTTGATTTCGGTTTCGCAAGCAGCAAATAATTGATAGTGAGGAAAAGTCATTGTTTGCGTGCCAAAATGTGCCCAAGAAGTTATTCAAGCTGAGGAAAGCCATTGAGGCTGAGGAACAGTTAGAATTGTTCCAGTTGTTCAACGTATTCAGGAAATAATTTTGCAATTAACAATTGTGTTTACCTTAATACGCACAGTGATGGCGATGCGTCCATAATATTAAAGGGTGTTTTTTTTAGAGGTATAGAACTTTAAATTGCAATAAAAAACGATGGATCATTCGATTGACAAGAATGTTTTTTATTCGAAAGATAATCTTGTGACATGATATTTTAAATATGACTTCTGGCATATAACCGCCGCGGCTGGCTCGGATGTAGTCCAATCTGGACGTCCAATTTTCGATGACTTTTTCCAACATTTGTAGCCGTATATCGGCAATAACACGGCGAATATTATCTTCCAAGTGGTCAAGCGTTTGCGGCTTATCCGCATAGACCAATGACTTTACATAGCCCCACAGAAAGTAGTCTAGCGGTGTTAAATCACAAGATCTTGGAGGCCAATTCACAAGTCCAAAACGTGAGATTAGGCGGTCACCAAACGTGTCTTTCAATAAATCAATTGTGGCACGAGCTGTGTGACATGTTGTGTCGTCTTGTTGAAACCACAGCTCCTGGACATCATGGTTGTTCAATTCAGGAATGAAAAAGTTAGTAATCATGGCTCTATACCGATCACCATTGACTGTAACGTTCTGGCCATCATCGTTTTTGAAGAAATACGGAACAATGATTCAACCAGCTCATAAAGCGCAACAGTCAGTTTTTCTGGATGTAACGGTGTTTTGACATACACTTGAGGATTATCTTCACTCCAAATGCGGCAATTTTGTTTGTTGACGTAGCCATTCGACCAAAATTGAGCTTCATCGCTAAACAAAATTCGCTAATGAAAATCGGGAACAACGGCAATCTGGTTTTGGGTCAATTTTTCAAGCGTTGTTCAGGCGTGAGTCTATTCATGATGCATTGCCAAACCAAACTGAGAATAAATCACTTCTCAGCTGTTAAATCGGTCGTCATATTCAAAAAAAATGCCAACTTAAAGTTTTATACCTCTGAAAAGAACACCCGTTAAAATCCGTTCTAGAACTACGCCAATGGAACACACTTCATTCTATAGTATAGGGTATGTGCGCTGGCGTCTAGAACTGTTGAGTAGAGAACGACACCTGCGAAGCTCTCGTGGCCGGCGAAATAATTTGATACACATTTCACACGGAAAACGCCCGATTCTCCTGGATATCCCTCAGGAATTTCCTCGGCCCCTGCGGTTGGAAATTCGCAACTTTTCGAATACTTGAAATTGCTCGAAGATATTTCATTCTTTTAGTCATCACTGCTCAAATCTATCAATAAACAAACTACAGTAAACGTTCTACTGTTCGACTACAAACGTCTCGTCAAGATTGTTGAAATTATTGACGGTCGTTGTACTTGGTTTCTTCTTTTAGCGCCGATTCCGAATGACTATCTCACCCAGGGTGAATAATTGGGACATGGGCACACATAGGTGAGGGTGAAAAGCTGATACCAACATAGTTATAAAAAAACTGTATTCAATGGATCCCTCATTATATGTTACCAATATACCTACAGAGTGATTCATCCAATATGTTTATTTTCTATATTAGTCATAGCTTACAAACTCCCAATTTTTGTATCCGTTAATGTTCTCAAAATTAAGTTGTCCAAAATTAAAAAGAGTTACATTTTTTCTGAATAATAAATTGTCAGATCTAATGAATCAAACTAACAACCATTCAACAATATTTCGATTTGTTCTGGTCTTTACAAGTAGAGACTCTTAATACGAGTGCTAATACCAGAAAATCCTTCACGAATATATATTTATTTAAGGATTTGGTGTTTTACATTTTATATACGTATGTATATAAAATGTAAAATTTTGGTGTTTTATACGTATATAAAATAGCGTAACAGATGGCTGCAGTTTGTTTTACACTCAATAAAACTGTGTTGTGCAAAATACGAGATCTGTTCAAGAGAAGAGGTGAATTTCGAATTTTCCCGGGCAGTGCACATTCTATTATCAGAATTTTTCGTTATGTTGTTGACTCGATTATCAGCCATTTTGGATTAGAAGTTTGTTTTTGACAACTGAAAAGGTTAGTCACATTTTTTGTGTTTCATACTGTTGAAAAAAATGGATCGAAGCATCTCTATTAATTTTTGCGTAAAAAATATATTAAAGTGCTCCGTCGCAGTTGAAATGTTCCGAGTGCAATTGCTCCGAGTGCAATGACAGTGGCACTCGCAGTCTACTTTGTCTCAAAAAAATGTTTATAAGTGGAAGAAGCGCTTTGCAGAAAGCCGAGAATATGTTGGTGACGATGAGCGTCCTGGAGTAACAACCACGTCAACATGCGAAGAAAACATCGAAACAGTGAAGAAAAGTTTTGACAGAAGCAACGTCGCATTAGTATGGCTCAGGAAATGTTGAATGACCAAAAGGGTCATAACTGGTGACGAAACGTGGCCATATGGTTATGACGTCAAAACCAAAGCCCAATCATCCCAATGAAAGCAGCCAGAAAAGCCAAAACCGAAAAAGCCACGTCAACTTCGATCAAATGTGAAGGTTTTGCTCACTGTTTTCTTCGAGTACAACGGCGTAGTACACTATGAGTTCTTGCCAACAGCTTTTACAGTTGATAAGGAACACTGCAAAGAAGTTATGCAATGTCTTCGTGAACGTCTGAAGCGGTCGGAATTGGGAAAAAAGGAATCATGGATTCTTCATCACGATAATGCTCCAGCTCACACATCAATGCTTGTTTTTTGATTTTTTGGCCCAAAACAACACCGTTATCATGCCTAAACCACCGTGTTCACCAGATTGGGGGCACTGCAACTTTTCACTATTTCAAAGACGGAATAGACCATGGAAGGAAAGCGTTTCGCCACAATTGATGAGATAAAGTCGGAATCGTAAAAAATCGCATTTCAGAGGTGCTTCAGGACGAAAAAACGCGCTGGCATAAGCACTGGCATTTTATCTGAGGGGGAAAAAATTCAAAATTCACCTTCTCTTTTGAAGAAACCTCGTATTCTTACTCAAGTGAGACCAGGATAGAGTGATGATATAAAGGTCTGTCTTTACTTGTCTTCAATGTGTCCTCGTTCATGGTGAAGTATATCACACGAATCGTATGGAAAATCGTAGCAAATCAGTAGCTAATATATAAATGTGTTATCGCGGAATTAACCATTTGGAATATTGACTTCTTCTCAAGCTAACAGAAAAGACCAAAACAACAGTTGTTATAAATCTGTACGGCTTGAAAGCCCTTTTCATTCGACAAATCTTTTTTCAAGCAGTAAGTGCTACCAAGTTGAGATCGATATAAATTAATGAAGAACAAATTGAAATTTGTTCCAACATTCACTGCCGCCTCGGGCTAAGAACACGTAAAACGCTGATTGCGAGGGCATAAAAATCGCAACAAATACCAACAAGCCAGACTAAATACTGCTTTACTTTTTGTTTGAAGTAATGCGATATTTTCTATGGTTCGTTTCGGTTTAACGTCGCTCGTACGCGAAAGCCGGAAACTGGAGTTTTACGTGTTTCTGGCCTGAGGCTTGGAATTGATAGAATTACATGGAATATTGGTGATGACAATTTTTCTCAATCGATCGATTTGCAGAACGTTCCGAATCAATGTTTGCGTTTGGAAAATAATAATGGTATCAGTCTATAAGAGGTCACGTCTAAAGGCAGTTTTTATGAAGGTTTGTGTGTTATTAGGAAAAAATTTTCAGTTTTTGCTTACAAAATTCTTCTCACCCATATTCTCTTAATGTTTTAATGTGTTGTACAAAGTGTAATGTTGACTCTTTCGCAAGGAAAAGAAACCGAATTGGGCGTGATTATAGCATCGATGGTCACGTTCTTTCTAGTTCTGATAAGGTTAGAGATCTTGGTGTAGTCGTCGACCAGAAACTTTCCTTTGTCCCACACATCACCCAACTTATTTCATCTGCTTCGAAAATATATCTATTCGTTATACGTATCTAATGGCAAATATTTTAATAATTCCTCAACATTCATAGGACTATTTAATACCCTAATCCGTAGCAAGTTGGAGTATGGCAGCATGATCTGGCATCCCATTTACACTTGCCATCAACGCCATCTTGAGGCTATTCAGAAAGAGAAGGTTCTTGAATTTCTCAGTTTGGAGGGAGGTTAAAGTTTATCCACAGAGAGGAGTCAATCATAACGAATTATTGAACCGATGTAGTTTGATCTCATTGCAGAGCAGGAGAGAAACTTTATCACTCAAATTTTTGTACAAATTACTGCACGATAGTATTGATAGTCCTCTTCTCTTGTCCGCTTTGAAATTTCGTAATCCTAGGCAAAATTCTCGTGATACAGAATTACTCCACCTAGAGACTCCGAGGACCAACTCCCTAATACAATCCCCCATTTGGTTTATGGAGTGTACATTCAATAGAGTTGCCAATAATTGTGACATTCGGTTTGACTCCATAGAAGTTATTATTAGGGGTTATGTAAACAAAGAAAATTGACTGAAATGAATTGATTTAGATTGAGTGCTTTGTAATATTTCATTGAATGCTATAATGTAGTTATTAGTTACTATTTTTTTAGATAGGACTGAGCTAACGAAAAAATTTGAGATTTTCAAATAGTATGAAGAACATTCTGGAAAAATTGTGATTCTGGAAAACTCCAAATTGTGACTTGTATTTGAAAGTGTATCTTTGTCTCGCAAGAAATTATCGAATCGTTCATAAAATGCGGAATTCCTGACATGGCGGCTTCATTACCTCCCTACGTGAAGGGAATTCAGAATGAATATTTTCCATCAGCATATACATATACAAACATTACGAACTTTATATCGAATGAACTATTAACATTTTCGCGAAAGGAGCTCGCCCATTTACATATTATATAAGACAAAATCCGCTTGGAATTATTATTACTCGAGATAAAATAGAGATCAATATCGAATAATAATAATAATACAATTTATTGAGAAACATTCCTTACATTGCAAAATTACATTCATTCAATTGATACAATAATTACAACTAAGAAGAATGCTCTCAAAAGGATTGAATTCAGTTTTGAGTCTGATCATGCATTCAGCCCTCGAACAAATATATTGGTTCGATCAAAAATTAATAACAACTATTTGAAAAGAAAAAAAAATTACCTCAGAAAAATTAACCATTAGAGACAATTTGACGTGGTGAGGGACATTCGTGGTATAAAAATAAACAAACATATGATACAAAGAAATTGATTCATACGTAATTGCCTACATTCTAATCATCGAAGTACTCTACTACATTATAGTATGGCTTTGTTAACATCAATGCCTTAATTCTCTTCTTAAACAAATGAGCTTTCAGTAATTTCAGATTTGACGGTAAATGATAGTAGATTTTAATACTCTGATAATAGAGAGAAATTTAGCTGTTTTGTTGAATACTCATGATTACTATTCAATTTAATAAACCTATCTTCATTTTCTTCAACATATAGTAAACATCTGTAAATATATAAACAAGGTAGGGTGAGTATGTAATTATTAATGAAGATAGGTTTACAAGGTCTTCGTTGATGAATATTGAATATTAAGCGAAGTATTCGCTTTTGTGTAATTAACAACCTATTTATTTCTGTAGAGCAGCCCCACAGCAGAATATTATAATTCAGATGGACTATATAGAAGACTGTAATATAGATGCATAACTCATTTTTTAGGTACGATGTTCTCAATTCTAGAGATTGCAAAAAAGGATTTAATCAATTGTTCACATAAAACATCAATGCGTGTTTTCCATCTCAAATTTCTGTCTACATACATTCCAAGAAACGTTGTTAATTGGGATGATGATATAGTGTTATCTCCATATTTAACATTCAAACTACTGATTCCATTGCCCTTCAGACAAAAATGAACACACTTTTGTCAACGTTCACCCTCAGATTGTTCATTCGACACCAATTCACAAACTCTCTCACAATGCATTCACGTGCCTCCAAAAGTTTTTCAGTTCAGAAATTCACTGCGATGAATCATCGGTAAATAGTGTCACCAATAATTGGGAGATATTTGCAGCCATATCGTTCATAAATACATAATATGAATAGAAGAGGTCCGAGTACACAGCCTTGCGGCACCCCAAGTGCAATGCCATATATCTGAGAATAACTCCCGCCTTTTCTCACTACCATTGTTCTTTCTTCAAGGTAACTGCGTAACCAATTTAGAGGCCAATAAATCGAACAAAAATCCCGCCACAAACAAGTGTTTATCCAAACACTCGTATAAAGGTATACGAGTAAACATTCGAAATAAAGTATCGGTTATCCTTCAATGTCTTCGAATTTTCTCGGGTACATTATTGTGAAACATTTCGGTAATTCCATGAATAATAAATGGCTTGTATACATCTAATACGGAAAGTGAATGCAATAATACGTTTCATATATATCTTTTTGCAGTCTCGCCGATGATATGGGTGCCAAATCAGTTGGTTGGGGCTCCAGCAGGCACCGACGTGACAATAGACTGTCATACCGAGGCCTATCCAAGAGCAATTAGCTATTGGGTCTACGACAACGTGATGCTGCTGCCGACAAAGAAATACGGAACGGAAACCATGGAAAACAGCTACAGAGCACACATGAAATTGACTGTGCGAAACCTACAAACCGGGGACTTCGGTAACTATCGATGTATCTCGAAAAATTCGCTGGGGGAAACGGAAGGATCCATTCGACTTTACGGTAAATAAAATATATCCACTTAAGTTAGAAACGAAATCTGTTATTCATCTCGATTTATTTCCATGTTTCTTTTCTAGTTAAAAGGTTAGGATAATGGTTAAGAGATTTGACAAATCGAATTCACTCTTTCGCTATACTTTAATCACTTCCTATAACAATGGATATGTGTAAGGTTTAATTGAAAAATTAGCTTTGATTTTACAAATAAGAATCACACTCTGTAATGAAAAGATATAACAGAGAAATCAATTTATTTGTTGCGACTTTGCCTGTGAGCACATCATGGCCAATAATCCAGACATTTTCATTAGACTACATAATCCAACAGCAATTCTCAAATGAGTTGTTTCAATTTCCTCTATAAAAGCCAATTTTATTGATTCCTCAATATCCATTGTTTTAATAACTTTGAATATATTCTTTGTGGTGGTTGGTGGGAAACTCAGGCATGAGATACCCATCTTAGCATTTTAGCTATACTAACGCAATGCAGCAACCGACCATAGTGACGTTTTCCATCGAAAACGTTCAATAAAATTAAGACCACGTGACTATGACTGTAACTATTACTATCATTATCCTCTGTCATAGGATCTACTTCTAGTATTGAAATTGTATATATATATATATATATATATATATATATATATATATATATATATATATATATATATATATACCTACTCATGTCGTCAGTATACTGATTTATGCAAGCTATAGTTTATCTAAACATCTATAGTTTATATCTTATTATATTCGTGCAATATGTTCGAATGAACTGACTACGCACTTTTGCAAAAACAGATAACTAGATCAATCATCTGATTCAAAATATCTCTAGGATTTATGTGCTGGCATCGCAATATATATATGCTATTTTCAGTGGATGTACAAATGAATTTACGATGATGATTAGGTATAAAGTTGACAAAATCTCGTTCACAAAATTATTTCCAAGAAGAGGTTGGGTTGTATCCTTTGTTGAATTTAATTTCAGACGTAACCTATAGCTTTCAATTATTTGCGAGTGAGGAATAGATGTAAAGCCTCTCTGAAAACAGGGTAAACGATGAAAACACAAAATTTTCCGTTCCCTCGTCTCCTGGGAAACACTGATAAAACAGTTGTTTGTTGTTTCGAAGCAAATTCTTCTTGCGCTTTTTTCATTTTGGCAGCTTAATTTTATTGATTCCAAGTAATCAATTCCATTGTATTTTTATTTGGTAATGAAATCAATCGTTATCATCAAGACTAATTTAGATTCATGCTATCTTTTATTGGCAGTTTGACACCAATAAATCTAACAATTTCCAATACGAATGAGTACTACAATCCTTTCTATTTCAGAAACCGAATTATACTCATTTGGATACTTTTGTTTCTGATTTTTAGTTTCAAATATGAGTATATATATATATATATATATATATATATATATATATATATATATATATATATATATATGATATATAATATAATGATGATGCTTTAAGAGGTTAAATAATACACGATCTGTATTATTTAAAATAATAAAAAACAAAGCTTTTCATTATTTTTATCAAATAAAACTCAAATATAAATGTAAACCTTACCTCTAAATAACAAGAAACAACATTCAATGTTATTATTCACAAGATTGTTTATAAGAATGATTCACAAAATATTTCGTTGTCCGTCCATCAATCAAATACTAGGTAATCATAGATACGGAGTTACATCTCTCCGTCTGACTCTATAATTCTCGGTAGTGATTGATACCTGTGGCGTATAATGATGCAAACTGAGATACAACAGACTAAGGACCATTTCTCACATCTCCCTGTCTTAAAAGTAGAAAAATTTTTTTGGTACAGAAGAATTTTTGGTGTACATCATAAAACATTTCAAAAGTATGGTTTCAACACTATGTTGACGGTGGGGTTTCTACCACAAAGGTACAAGCAGATGGAATGAGCTTCGAGATATGGAATAAACTTAGTTGTATTTTTCTATGTCCTATGTCAACTTCATACATAGACTTCGATATTTTCTCAAAATTTTATATGACTCCGATCTTATTCTATATATATATATATATATATATATATATATATATAT
Source organism: Henosepilachna vigintioctopunctata (assembly GCA_030704895.1). Lineage (NCBI taxonomy): Eukaryota > Metazoa > Arthropoda > Insecta > Coleoptera > Coccinellidae > Henosepilachna > Henosepilachna vigintioctopunctata. Next base: position 4,033,112 of record JARQZJ010000122.1, on the reverse strand, counting down.
ATATATATATATATATATATATATATATATATATATATATATATATATATATATATATATATATATATATATATATATATATATATATATGCAGCAGAAGGTATTCTCTATTCAACAGATAAGAGTTCAACATATTTTCGAATAGAGTTTATCTACTACAGTCCTATTGTTCGTTCAGACCTATTCTCCAGTTTTTGAAATTTTCAAAATCATTAACTATATAAGTGTTTATTGTTCGGACTGCTTTGAACCACAAATGTATTCGCTTCCTTCTCATGGTAATTTCTCACATTCAATCTCATTCTAATTTGATAATTTTAGATATTGCCCAGAGCCATAATATAAATATTCTAATTACAATCAATGATCTGAAAGTGCCTAGCTCAGCAATTTGAATGAGTGCAAACTTCAACTTTAACTCTCACCTATATATTTTTGAAAAATGGGATATGTGTGATTATTTGGTTCCTGAAATGACACTTCAATGGAGTTGTTGGAAGATCAAAATTGATCACCGAAGACGATCGAAACATGCGGCAATACCGATGAGTTTCAAAAAGGAAGAAACAGTCTTTACTACGCTTTCTATCTTTCAAGTTGCTTATGTCAGGTACTTCTAACATTCACTCTACAAATAGGAATAGAAATTTCAATATGATTATCCGAAAATAATCTTCTGTTTTTTATAATATACTAAAAAAAGCGATAGCAAGTTCATTGAATGTTCGCTCATCTCTTGGTGAAACATTGTTTAGGTTACTATACTGAATAAAAAGCATTCGCTCTTCACAAAAATATATAATGGGGGTCACAATGCAAAACAATTGTCTAACAATTAATATATGTGAAACCAAGCCGAGAGTTTTTTGTTCGCTAAGAATATCCTAAAATAAATCTGAATTCAGATTTATTCAAATTTGTTCTGCGTATGCTCGCTTGACAAATAAATACACCCTTTCTGACTATAGTAGATGAGGAAATTGTAATCAATGGTCGGACATTCGTGATTTCTCTTCAAGGCTTGGGGCTGTCTTTTTTTCTTCCCTTTCCGAATCGGAATAAACTCGTTATTCGAATAAATCTCAATTTCGAAGTGTACATGCTCGGAGATAGCGTTCCTTACAAATTATATTCAAAACATACTTGTTCCGTGAAATGTGAAAGTGCCGAGGATTTCCATTCGTCAACCTTTCACCAGGAAATAAAAAGTGAACATTGTTTCTTTCAGTATAAATAACTGACTGGATAAAAAACCAATCGATATAAGTCGGCCTTATGCCGAGAGTTGCTGAGATAGCGACGGATGTGATACACCCGGGCGTATATTTGTGAAAATGCGGGCCGTCGAGAAATTTTTCTTTCACAAGATCATGAGCTGTAACGGTTTCTGCCCACTCATTGGATCATTTTCGATTACGGAAATCCATTTATATCTTTTCCTCATAAATAGTCCAATTCGCTAGACAATCAAGAAAGGATATAATTCCTTTCGCATTTTGAATGCACGCAGGGGTGGAAAATCATGAATTATTGATGACCACAACACGTTTTTGAATTTGACTATACTTGGATGATATCATTTTCCCAACATTTACATATTGAACGCAAGCAACATTTTGAGTCATGTTTGTCTATCCTTCTCCAGAAATTATTCGAGGAATTGAATGAAAATTTTCAAGAAAGTATTGAATTTTTTTCAACATATGCGACATAATAATCTTCCCCTATCTTCCTTGGAAAAGTTATCTTCATTATCCAGTAAACAGCTTCTTCTTTTGTCAACGTTTCGGTCATATCGTCTCAAAACCTTCATCAGGACACTGCAATATGCTGTGATGAGAAACGAAAATAGTTCAACCGCTTGTTTGATGATTTTTCATAAAAATATTATATCTTATGAATCTGTGTGCCATGTTCTTTTAAAAATTTTTCTGAATGAATGAAGAGCTTGCTTTTATCGGAAATTTGAATTTGTGAATAAATTCCACTGGCATTTTTTTTTCCATACGTTCGCTCGTATTTGCAATATTTATCGTTCTTTCAAAGCCATCATTCACGAATACACTATTTCGAAAAAAACCTCATCATTATTCACATCGATAATAATCCTTAGATTGAAGATATTCAACAGTTGAAGTTGACTTATAATCTCCGATAGATTTATCAGTGGGACGCAAAGTGGAAAAACTCGTTGAGTAATTAGTTTCGTTCACGCATAAAAACACGAGGAGCTAGAAACAAATCTCAATTTTCGATGTTCGTAATTATATTGGACAACAGACATGTTAAAGCCTTAATCAAAATGAAAGAACAGTTATTTAGACAACTATTGTAATGAAGAAATATGGGGTTACTGTCTCTGTATAGCCTGTGTTGCTGGTGAGCGGACATATTCTCAGTATTCTGTTATATGGCCACATGTTCTATGGAAAAATCTCAATTTTTTGCCTTGCACGTATGTTTATGAAAAATTTGAAATTTTTTCAATTTGTATCATTCGTTGAGGATTGGAAGTGTGCATTTTTAGAAAGTCGATAATTAAAAAAGTTCATATAAGAATAAACCAAAGAGATGGATGATGTGCGTCGACTCCATAAAATTAAAGACTATTCACAATGCTCCTTGAATCCCTTCAGTCGCGATTGCGCATTACCACATTATGATAATTGCGCATTAACGCTTACGCATCATCATATATCAGTTGGGCATGGAGCAGATAGAAACGATGCGCAATGAATTTTCTTTCATTTTTTTTCTATCAAATCGTAGCTTCCACTTATATGATATTTCCATTACCTACTAACATTATTCTTGTATAATTAAAAATCACTATTTGAATACATTTTTTAAGAAAAAAAAGTATTACGTAAGTTTCGTCGAGACTTGCCTTCTTTCTATATTGTTAACTGAAAGATGAGTCGGAATATCTTCAAATTGGCGGCTCTGAAAACGCGCAGGGGCCATATGTTCATTTTAGAAAACATAACGTGAAAAATAATCGTACCAAATTTTTGTCTATCACATCGAATCAAAGCTGCAAAGTGTGAAAGAAAATCAATAATGGGAAAAGGGTTCAAAAAACTTTTTGTGTAGCGACGTCAAACTTCGTAAATTGCGGGAATTGAACGAAACAACCATCTCTGGAAATAACCAATTTTTTCCAATTTTCACATCACGGCAGTTCCCGCAAAGTAATTAGGGTGGTTGATGTAGATCGTCTGATTTGTTTATAATCGAGATGAGAGCGGGTCTAACAGTTATTTTATGAGCTACTCTCGAAAGCGATTTGGCAATTATTTTATCACCAGGGAACTGAACATTTCTATTAAATATATACCTGGAGACTGAAACATTCTCGATTTTCACAGGAGTGTTAATATTTGTGAAATATTTTCGTGAAACAATGTCTACATTAGCAAAATATTTTTAAAGCAATAAACGACAATAGATGCAGAAGGTAATTAATATCATTCATTATTGATGCTAATTATAATTTTGTTTTGTATTTGTGTTCCATAATCATTATTGTTTCATTTTTCATGATAGTGGACCTCATTTCGGCAAGGTTTTCAACAAATTCATATATTTTGTTGCAATCTAGATTTCAATGCAATTTCCAGAATAGAAAAGAACCTGGGGATGTTTCTGAAAACAATGAAGAAAAAATCTTTATTTATGGAATTCAGACGTGAAAATTGCAATAAAATATATTATATAGGTCGTACGCACAAGAATCTCGAAAAAAGCTTTACTGAACATAAGCAACGTATATAAATTAGAATTGAAATTCGTGTTTCAATAAATGACAAACATGAGTTTGATATAGATTTTGAAATTCCAAATATCGAAAAAGAACATTCTGAACTGAATCTTCAAGAAATTGATAATCACAAAAAATTCCTTCGATCGCCTAATAATCAATCGTTAATAACAGTTCCATTTAAAATTGAAATAATACATTTTACTCAATAACCAACCCTTATTTCGTTTTTATTTCAATTTTAAGACTTGTTATCTTTGTACATTGCCCATTTATACAAACGTCCATGTCTTGCGTGAGATTCGAACCCAGATCTCCTAGTGAAGGACGTTTACATCCACCTCTACTCTATACAGACGTCAACCAACTCCCTTCTCAACGAATAAGATAGTTTGTTCAATGGAACTTATTCTTTATATTTATAACTGTCAATAGAAACACCAGGTACTTCATTTCCAATTCAAAATCCATACTTTTTTCAATTTTACGTACAAGAACTTTCTCATCGATTCTAAAACATTATGTTTTTTGGCACATCGTATGATTTCGAGTAAAAGTTTACATTGGAAGTAAAATAGATAAATCTACTATGAATTTTGTGATATAATCTTCTGTTGACTCGGTTGGGAATTTAATTTGGATTTAATTGAAGACGCAATTTTTCTTTTTGTTTCAAATATTTTTATGTTCCTAATCTCTCACTTTTGTTCTTACTCCGAATCAAACGTATCAAAAACATTGGGATGTAAGCTGTAAGTTAACTCTGAATGTACTACCTTCAAATATATGTTGTAAATTTCTGTCTTATTGCACTGTGTTATTCTTTCATAGGTCATCCATTTTTTCTTCTCTTATTTCTTTTTAGATGAATGTATTGAGTGAACACTTCACTTTTAAAACACTCACTGAAAAATCAAATGTTTTGATTGACAATTCCACATCGTAAAAAAAGCTTGAAATACCACAGAGCCAGGAAGCTCGTAGAAGCTTCTTTCAAATCATTAATCGATTGGGCCGATACTTGATGAAAATCTAAATACATAATTTCAATAAAACTAAGTAGTTTTCTGATTTTCACTATAATTATATTAAAACATACCAATATTATTCCGCCGCCACAGTAGCTTCATCAGATATAGACGATAAACTGAGTTTATCATCTATAAATTATTCTATGCTTAAACTTTAGCACTTACAAATAGTCATTCGAAAGATATTTCTCAATTAAAAACTAAAATTTTCATTCACTTTCTCTTTCGGAGAACCTTTCAATTTGACAAATGATTGTGAATTCCATATTTCGTCGAGTCTGCACAACTCCAAGTAATTTTCATTGCATACCAGGTTTATGAATTAAACTTTGTTGTATTAGGTATTGACACGGAGGTTTCGCTTATATCTTAGTGGAACATTATGTGAAAAACTATAACATTAAAATCTAACACACTTGACTCAAGTCTCACTGAATATATTAAAAACTCTACATAAGTTTCGGGTGGTTAACCCATTATCAAGAGTATACAATATTACTGAATTTCAAAATGTACAGCTTTCACTTATATATCCTAAACCACAGAATTTAAAACAGGTTTCACAGAAAAATCTGCCTGGTCATTACAAATAGGTAAATTCTTCTTTTTCACTATCGAAATTTCCAAGACTTCAATGGTATCAAATCTTTTGCCTTACTACCTGAGTGTACTATTTCGGTCTTCCTGGGATCCAAGAAATGATTATATTCAATTGAGTGTTCAGAAAAACCCGTATAAGGTTTATTCAACAGTATTGATCTTTTATGTTCATCGATTCTTTTTTGTATAGAACGTCCAGTTTGACCTATGTAAAAACTATGACATTCACTGCAAAATATTTCATAAACGCCACTTCTCGAAAATAAGTCAAGTTTATCCTTGTTATTTACCAACAATGAACCCAAATTCTTTTTGTTAGTGCATATTGTATTCACATTATTTTAATGTAATCTTCTACAAATTTTATTGCTCGAGTTGGGTATATAATTAATTAAATGAAATATTTTTGATGTTTTTCTAAGTGAATAGGAAAAATTCTTCGTGATTGTATCTTTTTCTGTTTATTTTTGATTAGTTTATCAATGAAAAAGGGATTATAACCATTGTTAATAGCAATTGTTTTTATTATACAAACTTCTTTTCTAAAATTATCAGCAGACAACGGAAGCGAAAGTAATCTATGAACTATATATGAAGATTACATAAAAATAATGTGAATACAATATGCACCAACAAAAAGAATTTGGGTTCATTGTTGCTAAATAACAAGGACAAACTCGACTTATTTTCGAGAAGTGGCGTTATTAAAATATTTTCCAGTGAACGTTATAGTTTTTACATAGGTCAAACTGGACGTTCTATACAAAAAAGAATCGATGAATATAAAACATCAATACTGTTGAGTAAACCTAATACGGGTTTTTTGAACACTGCATTAAACATAAGCAATTCTTGGATCCCAGGAACACCGAAATAGTACACTCAGGTAGTAAGGGCAAAAGATTAGATACCCTTGAAGTCTTGGAAATTTCGATAGCCAAAAAGAAGAATTTACCTATTTGTAATGACCAGGTAGATTTTTCCGTGAAACTAGTCTTAAATTCTGTGATTTGGGAGATATAAGGGAGCGTTGTACATTTGGAAATTCAGTAATATTGTATACTCTTGATAATGGGTTAACCACACGAAACATGTAGAGTTTTTAATATATTCAGTGAAACCTGAGTCGAGTGTGTTAATTTTTAATTTATATTTATTAGGTATTGGTTTACTATTGGCCAATACAGACAGATTCTTTCGTTGTAGCTCAATATTTAAAAATTGTCACGAGAGCTGAAACCGGTTCCTCTGCAAAATGAACGTGTATCCGTGAAATTAATGAGAGAGTCACGTATTAATAGCTTCTAGTTGAAACAAAGCATTCTTAATGGTTCTGATGATGCCACGGAGCAAGCTCCCATAATTTTTCCAAGCTGTTCTTCCATGAATCCATTCAGTGGGTAGACATATTATAGTATGGCCGAATATATTCGTCAAGCGCCTTGAAATAATTGACTCGCTTTGCCGTAATCTATTTCAGCAATGAAAATAACCCAAAGAGAGGCAAAAACATCCTCGGTTTCCTTTGTTGGAATGACGCTTCTAACGTGGAATGGAGAATCATGCGCTAGGAGTTTCATTCATTATATGCCGCCGCAAAAAGTCGAAACCACTTTTAGTGTGTGCATAAATTTATTTGTTACTACCTTTTCGTAATCAGCATTCAATTTTTATCAACTCGTCAGTTAATGAAAATCGTAATAATACGTTAACTTATTTCAATTCTACCGAATGCGTATTATTCTCTGAAACTCAGAGAATTATACATATTTCAGATATGTATATATTGAACGATATTTCGAAAATGGTTTCGGAAATGGTTTTGCAATAATAAAGAAAATCAACATACGAAAATCAAAACAAAATATTCCCCATAAGCACTTTTTCATACTGTCAAGCTCAAAAAAATCTGACGATTTTTTAGGCTTCAAATAATTTGATGATATAAGAGAATTCTCAAAATAACTGCAGTAAATTATTTGTATTTTGCAAAAATCAAAAGGCGCTGTAGAAAATATTCATGAAGCTTTGTAAATGGGGAAGAGATAATAATATTTAGTTCATGAAGGAAGAAATCTCCACTGAATTAAAGAAGCGAGTGAGAGAACAAAACTTGACAGTACACATCTCTTCAAAGCAATCAACACTTACGCTCGTTCAGTTCTTGCTTACTCATACATAAGGGTAAAGGGGAGTAGCACTGGTGTTGACAACCTGCAGCGAAATATTAGAACATTGCTTACGAAGTTTAATAATCACCACCAAAAAAGATCAGTTGCAAGGACTACTCTACCACCAAGACATGAGGGTGGTAAAGGATTGGCTGACATCGGTAGCTTGTCGGGACAGCAAATTGAGGGTCTTCGTGACAATTTCCACAGGAAGTCTGTTGACTCACAACTGCACAGAGTGATCCTCGAAATTGATAACTCCACTCCTCAGAAACTGAGTGAATGCCAGGTTCAAAGTTATCATCAATCTAACAACGAGATGCTAGAGTGTCGGAGAGAAAGACCGCTGCATGGGAGGCACATTATTCAGACCACGAAGTAAATATCCCTGAAACTGAGGCACACTCCCAGCTATTCAAAATCAGGCTATTACAACCCGTTATTACCTGAAACACATCGCTAAAAACGCAACAGTGATTTACGACATGTGCCGATACTGATGCCAAACATCAGAGACAATCCAACATATGGTGTCAATGGGATGTCATATGGTAACAGTGGGATGTCAAATATTCGCATCAACTGAGTACAAAAAGAGGCATGACGCCTTAGCAAAGGTTTAGTATCATGAACTGGCATTAAAATTACATATTCTACAGAAGAAAAAGGTGCCTTATTACTAATATATTCCGGGGCCAATTTTGGAGAATGAACAGTTTAGAATCTACTGAGAGCGCATTATCTTGACATTAAACAGTTCCCCAAAATAGGCCTGACCTGGTACTAGCTGACAAGAGATAAAGAGAAAGTACATTTATCGAGGTATTTCAAATGCGAACAATCTAATTGAGAAGAATGCTGAAAAAAATCTCAAAATATCGAGAACTTAAAGTGCGAGGCAAAGACAGTGGCACATCAGCGTGGTCAGGAAAGTTCCAATTAACTTGGGATCCACTGGTATGATTCCGAAAAATATTGAAAAATATCGGAGATCTAGGAGTCGGCGAACATCTTTATAAGGAATTACAGAAATCGGGGTCTGTCAGGAAGTTTCTAGGTCATAACGGAAATCAACGCCATGAAGGTCGCCGCCGTGAAGTTCGACGCCTTAGGGACTGCCGCCACGGCCTGATAAATTGGAAGGGGCCCCACAGAGTTTAATCGCTCTAATATATAATATATGGGATGAGAGAAAATTCCCCTATGAGGGAATGTGAAGCCGTAAGGCTTGAAATCCGCGAAAATAATAACAATAAATTGATAATCAATTAATAACAATAATTCCCTTCACGAAATTAGAATCACAAACGGCAGGAAATAAACCAGGCTTATCTTCCACTCCTCCAGTATGGACAAGAAAACACAAAAGCTCAACAATATATATATATATATATATATATATATATATATATATATATATATATATATATATATATATATATATATATATATATATATATATATATATATATATATATATATATATATATTAATATATATATATATATATATATATATATTAATCCGAAAATTAATAACAATAAATTTAAAATTAACACACTTGACTAAGTTTCACTGAATATATTAAATTGAATATAAACTTAAATTCAAACACTTGAACTTATGATTTACACTTTATTGACTACATTGCATGACGCGGTTCGTCGTTACAAACGACTTCTTCTGATTCACACTTTATTGACTACATAGCATGACGCGTTTCGTCGTTACAAACAACTTCTTCAGATGCTTACAGAATAATTTGCGTTTGAAGAAGAGTTTGTAACGACGAAACGCGTCATGCTATGTAGTCAATAAAGTGTAAATCATAAGTTCAAGTGTTTGAATTTAAGTTTATATTCAATTATAATGGATTTACATCAAGTAAACGCCAACACTATTGAATATATAAAAAACTCTAGATATGTTTCGGGTGGTTAACCCATTATCAAGAGTATACAATATTACTAATATTATAGAGTTTTCAATATATTCAGTGAAACTTGAGTCAATTGTGTTAATTCTTAATTTATTGTTTTTAACATAATGTTTCACCAAGAGATAAGCGAAACCTCCGTGTCATTTATCGAAAATAAACAGGTTATTCCTTATAAAAAACCTAAATAATAACCCTGAAACTACAATTTTATGAATTTTAATTAGAATTCAGATGAAATTCAAATAACATCAAAATAATATTCAAACAAAAAAAATAAAATACCCAACTTAACCTATCCAAAACTCAACTAAAACTCTCCTCTCTCAACCGATTGTACAGTTTTTTGTTTAAATTAATTATTGCGGTATCAGCCTCAAACTGCGGTTCAAACTCATTTAATGTGTGGGCTATATAGTCGAAACACCATTCAAATTTAGATGTAATATGCTTACGCTGAAATTACCAGCCTGGCGCAAGTTCATCTGATGAACTGAAATTCGTAGTTCCAATCTACTGATAAGATAGTCAGAAGTCCAATCTATTCCAAAGATAGATAGGAGGAGAAAAGAGAGGCAGGAGTTTCACTAGCAATCATTTTTGCACGAAAACTAGCCGAAAATACTCTGCCCTCTATGCATATGTGATTTCTTAAAATCTATTACGGTAGGGTGTGACATGACTTTTGTAAGGAATACAACATACTGGCCAGGTTATATTTTTCCTTCTTCGGTAATAAACCATATTACACATGGACAGCTGTAATCAAATAAAAGATAGACCAAAGATTTAACGCGTCTGAACTCAATTGCTTCATTCTACTCATAGCTAAATCCTTGTAGTCCCTCATATAGCTGGATTTCCTTATAGAGGCAACATGGTGCCTAAATGACAACTCCTCATCTATCTAAACCCCCAAGGTTTTCGCACAAGACTCCCATGCTCACCCTACACCCTCCAGTACCAATTTACAAGACGAATCTGATTTAACCAGTAGGGATTCATCTCCTTTAAAGAGTGCTTTCGATTTTGAGGCATTAAATCTGAGGCCATTCCTAGATATGCGGTTGCTGAAAATGTACCACCTACTATCGCACAGGCGCACGAGTTCTTCTTCGTAACACCTTTCGAAATGAGTGGAGGTGGCATAAATGATCATTAAATAGGTGCATAGAGGCTTTTTACCTAATAATGAAGTTATATTATTGAAATATATCACACACCTTCTTCTTCTTCCAATGCATATTCACTAATGAATGTTTGCGACCACACGCTTCATTTCTGTCCTGTCTCTGGCTGTATGTATTAGGCTTTCCACTGTTCGCAAAACCGTCCATTGCCTTATGTTACGTAGCCATGACATCTTCTTCCTTCCCATTCCTCTCCTTCCTTCAATCTTTCCCTCGATAATTAGTTGTAGGAGCTGGTATTTCGTGTCTCGCATTATATGCCCCAGGTATGCAGTTTTCCTTTTTTTGATCATCAGCAGCAGTTCACGTTGTTTGTTTACTCTTCGTAGGACATTTTCGTTGGTCACTCGGGCCGTCCATGGGATTCTCAATAGTCTGCGATATACCCACAGCTCGAAGGCTTCTATTCTATTCATTGTGACTACCTTTAGTGTCCAGCTCTCCACACCGTACAACAACACCGACCAGATGTAACATCTCACAAATCTCACCTTCAGGTTTAGGCTAAAGTCCGCATTGGTAAGAATTCGTTTGAGTTTCATGAATGTGTTGCGAGCATTCTCTATTCGACATTTTATTTCCAGATCAGATGTCCAGTCCTCAGTGAGTCATACTCCAAGGTATTTAAATTCATTCACGCGCTCAATTGATGATCCATCATATGTTAACCCTGCATTCTTGGAAGTGTCAGGTTGGCGAGTAATAACCATATACTTTGTTTTCTTGGCATTTATTTTAAGGCCCATTCTCTCACTGTGCTGTCCCACTACATCGACAAGATGTTGAAGGTCATTCATATTATCAGCAATCAAGACCGTGTCGTCCGCGTGGTGGATGTTATTAATCCATGTATCATTGACTTTAATGCCCTTTTCAATGTTCTCAAGTGCCTCTTGGAAAATGTTCTCAGAATACAAATTGAACAGCAGAGGTGAGAGAACACATCCTTGCCGGACTCCTTTGCAGATTTCAACATTGTTGCTTTGTTCTCCATCGATCTTTATGTGGGCAGATTGTTTTAGATAGAGATTTTTAATCACACACCACAAATATAAAAATTAATTATCAGCTCTCATTTTTTGGGATTTTCCTATTTTCATTTCGAGAGGTCCAGTCGACAAATTTTCATCAATCTCGAAATAAATTCATGGAATAGTATCGAAGATTCTTCATGATACGTGATGCTTGTAAAATATTTGGAAAAATTCACTCTTTCATCAACTTCATAGTGTTCGGAATACGTGACTTCTTATATATGAACGCAATTCTCATAAATAGAAGGACAAAGCACAAATAGCGGAAGCTCATTTCTCATCTGTCTACGTATGAGAAATGCACGTATGGCCAATGCAATGAAAATATTTCATTTTTGATCGTTACCTCGCCCTTAATTTAGTTATCTCAATTCGAGCCCGGAGCTTTACGGTTTTTCACGAGTTACAAATGAGAATCCGTTTATCATTAGCATTTGATAAATAAATACCAAGCAAATAAAGATGAACTGAAAAATATAGATTTAAGAGAATGAACAAACGAAAGTCAAAACTTCTGGTATAACTTGTAATTGAAAGCAGCCTTTGGCAGGTGTTTGGAACTTGTTGGCTGTCATCAGAACGACGTAGCTAGATACGAACTCGGAGATTTTGACTCCGTTTCTTGTTCTACATATTTCCTCTCTCTAAATAGGAATAATGAATAATTTACTCTATATGCAAGTACATACTACATATAGTGCTTGATAGGTCAAATAATTCGAAATTTCGAGATCAAAACTATTAGTTATGGAAAATATCTTCGATACAAAGTGCTTATATAATTGACAAAAAACTGCAGCATGATTTGTAGGTAATCAAAAACTCAGTTGATTTTAAATTCAATTCTGCTGAAATCTAAATTGAAATACTTGCAAACCTCGCTGGCAAATCAGACAAACCGATACGAAAAATACATTCGCATATAGAAAAATAATTGAGAGAAATATTTCCAATCAGGTAAATACAACGAATTGAGAAATCACCAACGCAATTTGAATCAAAGCAACCAGAGCCTACTATATACAATTCAAAACTCTTTGCGAGTAGAAAATACGGGGTTAACGCCGAGTACTTTCATTTGATTGAAATTGTTCATTTAAATATACGAAACTCATAAAAACATCAGAGTAACCATAAATCAATATTACCAGACATTATCGAGAAGGGGTTTTCTTCAAAATTCATTTCGATGTTTTCAGAACTAGTTTTTCCTCAGGTGGGCACCTACAGAATATTGATGTCCAAATGATCGAAATATATTTAAATTTGAGACATATTTCAACTACAACTTAATCGGAAATCTTTTTGTATAAATAACCAAGTTTCGTTCTCTATCAAAAACGAATATCAGATTTTGTGAAAAGTGCCACAGAAGGCTTTTGCACAATCCCTCATAAGCCTCATGGATGTGTGCATCAATTTTACTGACACATTGGTCTTGCGGGTTTTTATCTGGAGGCTTATCCACCCACAGTTGGTTCCATTTTTCCTGGAAATAGACGTAGTGAACTCGACTCCAATGCAGCACGTATACTGTATGGTCGAATTTCACGCAATATTCAACAGATATGTTAGTTGAGAATGCACCACATATTTCAATTTCATTTGAGCACGTTATTACATCGCACTCTTTCATTTACAATGTCGACCTAGATGCATGAGAAGTTTATGTTCAGGAAAATGCTCAGAATATCAACATTGTATATTATGTCGATCGGTTTCAGCCATGTATTTTACTCTCTGCTCGCATAAAATATGAGTTCGATATGATGCTACTTTTCCAAACTAAAGAGACATGTTGCCTTTCCCTCGTCAACATCTAAAAGTTGTTTGTGCTATACGAGGTCTGTTCAAAAGAAAAGGTGAATTTTGAATTTTCGCGGGCTGTGCAAATTTGACTATCGAAATTTTTTTTCGTTCTGCTGGTAGGTACACCTACGTTCCTCATATATTGAGATTATCACCCATTTTCAATTAGTACTTCGTTTTAAACAATTGAGAAAGTCTCGTTTGTGTGTTCTTCGATTTCTTGCTTTCGAGAAAAATGGATCGAAGAATCTGTATTAAATTTCAACGCATTTAAAAAATTGTTATTCAGCGAGTTTACCTATTCTGAAAAAAGTGTTACAAGCGTTTTACAGAAGGCCGAGAAGATGTTGACGTCGATGAGCGTCCAACCACGTTGCAACCACGCCAAAAAGCAAAGAAAACATCGAAGCAGTGAAGAAAATGGTTTTGGAAAATCGAATATAAACTTAAATTCAAATACTTGAACTTATGATTTACACTTTATTGACTACATAGCATGACGCGTTTCGTCGTTACAAACGACTTCTTCAGATGCTTACAGAATAATGAAGAAGTCGTTTGTAACGACGAAACGCGTCATGCTATGTAGTCAATAAAGTGTAAATCATAAGTTCAAGTGTTTGAATTTAAGTTTATATTCAATTATAATGGATTTACATCAAGTAAACGCCAACACTATTAAATATTTTAGAAAATCGTCGAATCACTATCAGGAAAGTTGCAGAGGATGTTGGCATATCACTCGGCTCATGACATGCAATTTTCTCTGATGTTTTGGGTATGAAACGTAAGGCAGCGAAATTTGTTCAGAAATGGCGAAATTTTGAGCAGAAGAATGTTGCATTAGTGTCCTCAGGAGCTGTTGAATGACGTCAACGACGATCCAGATTACCTCGAAAACGTCAAAACGTGGGTATATGGTTATGACGTCGAAACCAAGGCGCAATCATCTCAATGGGAGGGGCCAGAAGTGCCAAGACAGAAAAAGACACGCCAAGTTCGATCAAATGTAAGGGTTTTGCTCACTGTTTTCTTCGATTACAACGGCGTGGTGCACCACTAGTTTTTGCCAACAGGTCGTACGGTCGATAAGGAATACTACAAGGAATTCACGCAACGTTTGCGTGAAGCAATACGGCTCGAACGATCGGAATTGTGGGGAAACATATCATGGATTCTGCATCACGATAATGCACCACCTGACATATCGATGCTTGTTCGTGATTGTTCGGCCAAAAACACCGTAATCATGCCTCATCCACCGTATTCACCAGATTCGGCTCTCTGCGACTTTTTCCTATTCCCAAAACTGAAGAGACCAATGGAAGGAAAGCTTTTTTTGTCACAATTGATGACATAAATTCGGAATCGAAAAACGAGCTGATGGCCATACCGAAGAGCGCATTCCTGAAGTGCTTCAAGGATTGGAAGAAGCGCTTGTATATGTGCATTATATCTCAGCGGAATTATTTTGAATTATTTATAAATTCTTTTCGAAAAATTCAAAATACACCTTTTCTTTTGAACAAACCTGAAAAAATTGACAAATCAATCAGATAGTCATTTCAATTTTGGTGAAAGTTCAAGTCTCAATTTCACACAGATATTACAGAATTTGGTTCTTCATAAATCTGTAAAACGAAGAATATAGACAGTGCAGTTTCAGCCTACTGTTACTTCTTCAGCATCGCTTCACAACTACACTAAAACATGAGAGTAGAACATAAAAAAAATTGGAGCGCAAAAAATCGTCACCCTCGTCTTATTATAAGGACTATTAGGCTATTCATTTCGAGGAAAAACATGAAATTAGTGTCCTATAAACAACTTGGAAATATGACCTTCACTTGAACAGAGGCAGTTGCCCGCCCATCAAGTCAAGTATGACTTTGAATTGTGAGTTACTGAGGCACAGCGCAGAATCGATCTGTGTTTATATAGAATTTGTTTGGCAGAATGAAATTGATGAAAATGAAAGTATCTCGGCTGTAATACCGGTGGTATTACGGCTTCTGCTTCTAGGATGCTGGGTTATTCGGTTAGAAATTGGGTCAGCTTTGTTAATCTTGTCACAATGAAAACGTTGTGCTACTCCTTTATTCGCAGTAAACTGGAATATGCGTCTATAATTTGGTTCCCTGTGTACATTAATTATATTGTCGACTTGGAGGCAGTTCAGAGGAAATGTTTGAGGTATATGTACTTCAGATATTATGGGCAATATCCTTCTAGAGGTTTCGACCATTTCATCCTAACCGATAATCTGCGAATTGAACTATTGAAGTTGAGGCGTGAACGGTTCGGTCGAACGTTCCTCTTCAAAATTTTGCACAATTCGATTGACTCGCCATTTCTTTTAAGCAAAATAAATATTCGCGTACCAAGGCCTGATATGAGGCGGAATAATACATTTCATGTCACTTACATCAGATCAAATGTTATGTCACGTTCTCTTATCAACTGTATATGTAATCTTTATGGTGGGTGTCGCGGTCGATGTGATCTATTTTGATCGGCTATCAGTGATCTTGGCATGCCACTCAGAACAGCGCAATGGGATATTGTGATATTTTCATGAACTTCTGTTGTCTACATATGACTTAGTTCTAAATAATATTTCAATTTCAGTTGTTTCATTTGTTTACTATATAGTACTATTGCAATAGTTTTAAATTTTATTTTTATTCATCAAATATATTTCGAATATAAACTTAAATTCAAAGACTTGAACTTATGATTTACACTTTATTCACTACATAGCATGACGCGTTTCGTCGATACAAACGACTTCTTCAGATGCTTACAGAGTACTATTATTCTGTACCATGTTATGTAGTGAATAAAGTGTAAATCATAAGTTCAAGTGTTTGAATTTAAGTTTATATTCAATTATAATGGATTTACATCAAGTAAACGCCGACACTATTGAATATATTTCGTTACTATATGGTCAACTTCTGCTGACCATAAGCAACTTTGTAATAGACAATATTTTATTTTCAGTTTGCTCCATCTGGTTATTGTTCAATAATATTTCAATTTATTTCAATTAAATTTTTTCGTTGTATATATTCGCTTTTACTCTTTTTGGTTTTTTTTTTCTCGTTCATTTTGTCTCATTTATTATTTGTGTGAAATTTGTTATTTTTTCCTGTATTGGATATATATATATCTGTTGGAAATAAATGTATTATTATTATTATTACTCGTATCTCGGACGATTATTACACTTGAGAAAATTCAGAATTGTAAAAACGTTGATATTCTCTCGACCTTCTCTTCAACAAAAAGGAAGCAGGCATTTTCATTTCTACTGGAAACTAAATACTCAAAACATAGTGGTCATGTAGACTTTCTTAGGCATACAAAGGTATTTTATAATTCCAGGAAGCTCGTAGAAGCTTCTTTAAAATACGAGCTTCCTGGCCCTGTGGTATTTTAAGCTACCACTACGATGTGGTATTTTATAATTACCTGTGCCAGTAACAGTAAAATCAAGTGAGACGTATTGTTGTGCAGAAATAAGAATATTAATTGAATTGCTTTTCTCTCTTCAATTTTTCATTTATGTATTTGTTCGTAGCATAATGCGTCGCCTTAACGAACTCAATTAAAGCTATATTGTGATCGTTGCGAACTAAATATGGGGCCATTCATAACATTGAACTCGCTGCTGGGGTGTATATAAAGGTGGTATTTATAGAAGCATTCTAAAACATGTTTTATCGGAGTGTGAAAGACACTTTGAAGTCTTTTGTTCCATGAACGATAACTGAAAATTAATAGTTAAAGTTTATTTCCCGTTCCTTGTAGACTACTTTCCCTGGCTGCCATTGTCTGGCCCCGTTCAACAATTGTGTTTCACTAGAATTCGGCCTCAAATGGCTGAATGTGCAGCCTGATTCAGCTGCTGCATCCGAATTGCCATCTCTGTTTAACTATTCGCAAGTAGTTACCCTCAAGTGAAGATAATCGGCTTCAATTACGATAAAAACTAGTACTGTTATAATTGCGGAAGTTTAGATGAACAGCAATTACACCAAGTATATATTACATTATTTTCACTTCGTTCTGAAAGCGACATCTTGCGGATAGCTGATAAAATACAGCTGGAACTTCACTTCAACCTGGATTTATATTCATGAAAATTTTTTATTTATATAATTCATCGAAAGATACCCAATGATATATTCAGATATAGATCCCACACTTTATTCTATGTTGTCTAGGAATGTAACGAATTGTGAAATTTTCATATTTGACGACAATATGATGTTGTATACTAGGGGCAACAATTTACAAGAACTAACTGATAAAATTACTAGGACCTTGATAGTTTTCATACATGGTTGTGTGATAACCGTCTTTCATTAAATACTGATAAATCTAAATGTGTTATTGTTGGAAAAAAAGCAAAGTTATCTAGATTAGAGTGTGATATAAAAATCAAAGTTATTAATGCACCATTGGAACAAGTCAGTGAGAATACGTATTTAGGTGTTATATCGATGAAAGTTTGAGTTTTAAATAACATACCTTGAAATCATTTTAGATATGTTATGAGTGAAATTTCAAGAAAAATAAATTTTTCAGCATGAATAACTAATATGTTGTTGTCCCTACAAAGTCTTTATTGTATAAGTCCATAATATTACCACATATAAACTTTTGTTCAACTGTATTACACACCTTGGTTCAAAATGATATTCAAAATTTGCAAAAGCCCCAAAATAGAGCATTTAGAATTATATTGAAATGCAATAGGTACACACCTGTATCACTTATGTTAGAAACAGTAAGTTGTTTGAATATTCGGCATTTGGTATATAAAACTTTGGAATTTATTCATAAAATAAAATGTGGCAAGGTTCCTAACTATATCCTTGAAATACTGATAAATCTAAATGTGTTATTGTGGGAAAAGAAGCAAAGTTATCTAGATTAGAGTGTGATATAAAAATCAAAGTTATTAATGCACCATTGGAACAAGTCAGTGAGAATACGTATTTAGGTGTTATATCGATGAAAGTTTGAGTTTTAAATAACATACCTTGAAATCATTTTAGATATGTTATGAGTGAAATTTCAAGAAAAATAAATTTTTCAGCATGAATAACTAATATGTTGGTGTCTCTACAAAGTCTTCATTGTATAAGTCCATAATATTACCACATATAAACTTTTGTTCAACTGTATTAAACACCTTGGTTCAAAATGATATTCAAAATTTGCAAAAGCCCCAAAATAGAGCATTTAGGATTATATTGAAGTGCAATAGGTACACGCCTGTATCACTTATGTTAGAAACAGTAAGTTGTTTGAATATTCGGCATTTGGTATATAAAACTTTGGAATTTATTCATGAAATAAAATGTTGCAAGGTTCCCAACTATATCCTTGACCGTGTAAAATACGTTGAAGATGTACATGGTTACCAAACAAGGCCTAGGAAATAAAATGATTTCTATATTGATAAGTGCAGTACATCTAAATGCCTAAATAATTTATGTGCGAAAGAAATGATTTTATTCAATAGCCTAGATCCGCAACTAAAATTATGTGAAGATCATAATGATATTGAAAAAATTATTGAATCTTTTTGTAAAAAATAATATTTAAGGCTGCAAATGTTGTTTGCTGTTTGTATACATAATTTCTCTTTGGTAAAATTTATTAGACGTGCTAAATGAAGTTACTTACTTAACCTTCATAAGATCTTCGGGTCAATTCTGAACCATTTTTGTCGATAATCCTGATTATTTCCATATATATCCCTTTTCTGTGTCTGATATTTTATGACAATTAATGAAATGCTTAAATGAATATATATGAGAGGTTTTATCATATAAAAATTACAACATTTTTAAAACCAACTGAAGATAGACAGTGGACCTGCAGGTGTGGATCAGAGGTGTTCTGACAGGTGGACCTGACAGGTCACCTGCGACAGGTAGAATTGACAGGTGCACCTTTAGGTGTGTACCCGGCTTTAGCGAGTTATGAACTTGTTCACTATATAGGTCTTTGGCTCAAATTTGACCCTGTGTATAAATAATGATATTTCGTTTTGTATTACGGTGGTTCTATAGAAATATTTTTTGCGAGTGACTGATTTTTTTTCACCATAACAATCTTACAGTAAACATTGAATGAATATGCGTTTTAGTATGAGTCTTTTTCTGAAACCCTAGTGAAGTCGAAGTCTAAAATAAATAAATCATTCCGTTGTTTTATCGCTACTGAGAAATGTAATGAGAGACGGTGATATAGAACATTTTTTGAATGTCGTTAGACGAAGTTGAATCTTGTTCAAAACAAGAAGATGTAGTTGAGCAGGAAGAATCATTGAAAAACAGTACTGAAAGTGATACTGAAACAGCACCAACTCAAGAACTAACATCAAAAAATGGCCAAATAACAAGCTGTAAAGAACCCTGAACAATAGTTACGGAAGGACTTCGAGGGAAAATTTAATCAATATGATTCCAGGTTTGACACGTTATTCTGTTCAAGGATTACAACGGAGGAAGTCTCTAGTTTCCAACTGTTTTTTCCTGCTCCTCTGATGTATACCATTTTGACAGATACCAACATTGAGTGTAAACATCGTGTGTTCAAAAATGATTGGATTGACACGGACAGTACAGATATGTTCACTTTCATTGGATTGCTTTTGTTAGCTGGTCTTTATCAGTCAAATATTGAGAGTACTAAAAGCTCAATGAATTGAGGGAAAGGTAGACCGATTTTTGAGGCAGTGATGTCATTGAAAATATTCAAAAAAATATCACGAAAAATACAGATAATTTTTTTCTTCATACCACCTTGGGCAAGAACTACCAGAAATACAGGTAACCCGGTAAATTGGTGTAAAAGAAGGTGGTGTAGATATATTGGATAAAGCTGTTTCATGCATACTTGCAAAAAAAGAGAAACCGATGACCTCAAGTCGTATTCAGTAGCATGGTAGATATATCTGCATATAATGCATATCTTTTTCTGAATTGGAATGAAGGTTGTTTCGCTAAACGTCGCCTATTTTTAGAAAATTTAGGTTTACAGCTTACTACACGGTATATACAAAAACGGAACATTTACCATGAGCACCTTTCTCACAACAAGTTGAAAATACGTAAATCAGCTAAACTTGGCCCTTCAATTACAGCAGAATCAGAAGATTTGCCTTATTTGTAAGAAATATACTTGTTAACGGCATTCTGAAACTATTGGTTTTTGTACTCAATGTAACGATATATAAGATTTTAGATGATTAAATTCATAAAACTTTTAATGAATTTCCTTTATATATAAGTAATTATTTTTTGTTCATAATAACCCATACTGATTGAATAATTATCAGTGAATAATTTATGCAAAAATATGTGACATAGGTCATTACGGTCTTTGGGTCAAATTTGACTCAAAGACCGTTACCGTTAGCGACTTTCAGGTTATGAAAGTTATGAAGGTTAATTACTATGTACTCAGAATTTGCGTTATTATTTTTCAATCTCAATCGTCTGTGTCGATATGATTTTAATAAGACAATGAATTATCTAAATAATTCCACAAGATTCGTAAGATTCACTCAGTGTTTTTAATGAACAAACTCATGTTCAAATTCATGAATTATTACTATCATCAATTAATCAGCAACTATTCAGAAATTACTAAGATCATAATTAATCAGTTCAGAATAAATAGAAAATCATGAACACATCAAGCATCGAATGTTCACACATCCGTTTCTACTAAAGGTATCCACCCGAGTTGTGACTTCTATCCGACAAGTACATTTTGTTAGATGTTCATAAATTTCGCTAGGTTGCGCTACTAGTACGCTCATAATCTTCCTGTATTGCAGGCTGCGACTAGGTCTAATCCATAACTTTAAATTAATCCATATGGATGTATACATAGAGTTATCATGCTCAGCACACTGTATAAATACTGAATATCCCTCAATATTATCCACTGAGAATGACTTCGTTCGATCTAAGAACATCGAGTTAGTGCAGATATCGACTAGGGAATCAAGTCGAAGTGTGTATTTCATTTAAACACGTCCCATGATTGATCATCCTATATCTGTCGCATTTGTTGAAAGTGATTGATGTTAGCGTCTCTGATGTGCGTTTCCTATATGAAATAGTGTAGCCATTGTTAAAGAAATCCTTCATTGGATATTCATTGGAAAATTCGATATTAATTGGTTATTTTCAGCAGTCTGACTTAATGAGTGCCAAAGACGTTCTTCCTAATTGCACATGCACATTGCAAAAATATCGTTTATTGAATAGTTTCAAGAATTTTAGATTTTTCGGACAAAATGATTCTGATAATGAGATATGAAAGTCGAACGTATTCTATATACATGAAATTTCATTTATTATGTGAAAAACTTCGTCTATCTGTTATAGAAATGTTTTGTTTTCAGAAATACCAATGCCATCAGCTCCTCCACGTGCCACAGAAATGAAAAGCAACTCGAATAAAGAATGTGAGTATAGTAGTGAATGTAAAGTGAATATTTTATTTAACATCCCATTAACATCATTTCAACAAAGTAGTGAAAATGTATATGATTTCTTCGAATAACAATTAACAGACAATGAATAAGCTAGCAAACAGAATGAATAATCCAGAAAATGCTAAACACTCAAGGGAAATTCATCAAGATTAGGTTGATGTTTTTGAGGCACCGCAAAACATTCGACAATAAAAATCAAAAATAAATTACTTTTTTTCCACAATGTTCATTTTCTATTCCTAATTAATAACTCAAAGTATACTCGTATACACGTTTAATAACGGGTGTTTTTTTTTAGAGGTATAGAACTTTAAGTTGGCATTACTGTTGAAGATGGCGACCGATTTAACAGATGAGGAGTGATTTATTCTCAGTTTGGTTTGGCAATTCATCATGAATAGACTCAAGCGTGAACAACGCTTGCAAATAGTGCAATTTTATTTCGAAAATAATCGTTCTGTGCGGAATACGTATCGCGCACTACGTCCATTTTATCGTCGACAAAATCGTCCATCAGAGCAGTTAATTCGATTAACTATGGAACGTTTTCGCACCACGTTTACTCTTATTGATAACTCGCATCCCCAGAGACGCCGTACGGTGCGTACAGAAGAAGGTATTGCTACTGTAGAGCGTAGCATTGAAGAAGACCCGAATGAGTCCATCCGCCATCGAGCACAGGAATTGGATCTGTGTCCATCCACTTTATGGAAGATTTTGCGGAAGCATCTTGGTTTCCGTGCTTACAAAATCCAACTCGTGCAAGAATTGATGCCAAACGATCATCAAGCAAGGCGTAGATTCGTCGAATGGGCCCAAAACGAGATTGCCGTTGTTCCCGATTTTCATAAGCGAATTTTGTTTAGCGATGAAGCGCACTTTTGGTTGAATGGCTACGTCAACAATCAAAACTGTCGCATTTGGAATGAAGATATTCCTCAAGTGTATGTCAAAACACCGTTACATCCAGAAAAACTGACTGTTTGGTGCGCTTTTCAATGCAATGGTGATCGGTATGGAGCCATGAATATTAACTTTTGCATCCCTGAACTGAACAGCCATGATGTCCAGGAGCTGTGAATAAAATATATGAAAGTGAACAGGCACGAAAATTTCAAGGGGTTTTTTTCGATTATTCTTAGAGTATCTTGTCATAAGATGATTTCAGAAATAACCGTTTTTTCGTTATATGGGGAACAAAACACGCTTACATCATTTCATCATCAAAAACTACTTGTACACTTGATCACTGCCAAATTCCACGAAATAGTAATTTAAGTAATGACTCCAGATATCTCCAGAAGAAATAGTCAACGGGGTTCAAGTCGGAGGATATAATAGGCCATGCGTTCAGTACACTTCGACCAAAACAGTGATCTTCGTATGTTACTATTATCAAGTGACGAGGAAAGAAACCGGAAAGGAATGAAGCATCACCGTGCTATAAGCTATAAAGCTATATACATTGAAATACTGTGACGAATTTTGTAATTCAAAAATTTCTAGGTGTAACTCAATTGGAAACTCAATGTGAAACTGTTCTCGAGTGTTCAGAACAGTCAATCACGAGCACATTGACTGCTTGTTTGCCGACTCGAAGGTGTTATTCATTGTAGATTCAGCATTTTTTCAAGTACGTTTCCATAATAAACCATTGTCACTAGATCAAAGAATAATTCTCTGTATGTTGCTGCATGTTTATCTAAATCTAACACCATTTCTAATACTTCTCCACCACATAAGTGGTGCATATGTCGGCATAAAGAAACTCAGTAGCCGGACAGTATAGTGGCGCTATCGCTTCCGGCCGAGTGATGCTGCTGGATTCGATTACCACCGTGTTTTTGAGCCGTTCGGAATCGGCGTTAAACTGTACCTCCAAATCATGCATAATCATGATTTGTAGTGTTGCCCAAAGCAAGACCAAGACGAGACTTAGGCAGTCTTGGTCTTGGTCTTGCGTGAGCAAGCATGTTCTTGGTCTTGGTCTTGCACAGTGAGTCTTGGTCTTGCTGCAAGAGTCTTGCAAAGTCTTGCAGTCTTGCAAGTACCTGATAAACTTTTTATTCAAGATTCCAATTTAGATTTTCGGTCAGTGTAACAGGGCCGATATTTATA
Source organism: Henosepilachna vigintioctopunctata (assembly GCA_030704895.1). NCBI lineage: Eukaryota > Metazoa > Arthropoda > Insecta > Coleoptera > Coccinellidae > Henosepilachna > Henosepilachna vigintioctopunctata. The sequence goes on along the minus strand of JARQZJ010000122.1, from coordinate 4,008,933 downwards.
GCTTATGTAGACATAGATAATGATGAAAATAATAGAAATCGGAACAAATTTTCAATTTATAATAAAAAAACGGTTGAAAATGTCTTTATTGAGAGCACAAATTCGTACGAATAAGATTTTACAGTGCGAAATCTAGCCTTTTATACTCCTAATCAATTTTTCTGTTTATACATTGAAATTAATAACAATGATTTGATAACAATGAATTCAATTATAAGAAATTCGAAAAGATCCAAACGTAAACAGCGTTATATAGCTTACGCTACTTCTTTTTAAGCAAATGAACATAATGTGAAACTGCTAAACACAGTAACAAAATCACAGTACGTGCAGAGTATGGAATAATCATAACCTTTTAGTACAACAGTCATGTGCACCAGAAAATTTTTCAAAAAACCTGTACACCTAGCTTTGAATTAGTCAGCACAACCTTTCGTTATCAATAATACTTTGATTGTATGATGAACTGAATAATTGTGAACGAAATATATCCAAATAATATATGAAAGAATGATAAAAATAATTCGTTTATTTCCTTTGACGCCAGAATTCATTACAAAAGCTTCTAAAAATAAACACGAAGAAAAATTGTAATTCTCATTTCTCATATTTCCAATACGAAGATTATCATTTACTTAAGCTCAAAAGTACGAAAATCCAATTTTTTTCTGATTCTCGCCAATTGTTATTTACAACAACGGGTGTAATAAACTAGTCGACGTTGCGTAGGACAAGGATTTGCCGAGGGACGAAATAGGATGAATTATGTAGAAAATTAATTCTTGAGAAAAAGCGCTGAATCAGTGTTGTCATATATGAGGAAGAAATAATAAGTATATAGAATAGAACAATAGAATTAAAAATAAAATATTATCTATTACAAAGTCACACGTAGGTAGTCAACAGAAGTTAAGGAAATGTAGTTATGTAGACATTAAAATATTATATATTACAAAGTCATATGAAAAGGCTCAAATGTGAGTCTTATTGAACTGCAAGAGTCTTGCAGCTCAGTCTTGTTCTTGCGTAAGTCTTGCAAGGTGAGTCTTGGTCTTGGTCTTGCATGCAAATAGGAGGTCTTGGTCTTGGTCTTGGTCTCGCAAAAATGCCAGACCAAGACCAAGATGCAAGTGCGAGACTTTTTGGACAACACTGAGGTACATGATGAGCATGAGAGTGCTTATGAAAGGAAACTGAAAATAAAATGAAACTTGAAATGAAAAAAAAACCAGCAGACCAAATTATTTCGAATATCATTCTGATATTGTTTTTCAGTGAACAGTGTGCGCATTCCAAGTTAAATCCATAACGCAGTCGTTTAATTTCGATTCACTGATATATTGCAGATAGTTTATCCGATTCAGCAGTGTATGAAATAAATGTGTTGTTCCACTATGAAAAACTCGTGCAAATTGGATGGACGCAGCAATATGCAACACACACTGTATGATGAACTGAATATATTTGCATTTGTGTAGGTTTGAACGTATGCGTCGGTCAATTTTGATGAAATCATCACGTCAGGTAATTAACAATTTCGTCTACTACCTATTATTTCTGTGTTAATTCTAATAGCGCAATCACGCATTCGGTTGTTTAAAATTACCGTATAAACTCAGAATTATTGAACATCATAATGATGAAATAGATGAATGAGAGAACATTTCGCTTCTACGCTTCAGTCGGTTGTGCAGCAGTTTGCCACTTTTCTATGCTTCGAATATTGAAAGCACTGTGAAATCTTGAACTGAAACGAACGAAAATTATTTTATTCGGTTAGAATGGCCGTATAAATACGAAAGATTAATATAACGGATTTTATGTTATAACAGCCGGCCTGCTATGTTGTTGATATACGAGGTTTGTCTAAAATATTTGCGGACTGATGCCCTTTGGGCAAGTAGACTTGAAATGAGAATGTGTGACCTATACAGTCCTTTAACTTTTCATTTAATGTATACTCAAGGAGTAAAAAATTGCCAGCCAGTTTCATTTCATGTCATCATGATTCACGTTATTTTTTTTTTCACGTGATTTGTTTTTTTTTTAATTCAGTGGACCTACAGTTCAACGCCGGTTCCGTTTGAATTACAGATTTCTATATTTCAATATTCTTTTCTATTGTTTTATCGAGAAAGAAATAATAATTTTGGATAAAAGGCCGTACGGCATCGCTACAAGAAAGGCAAAAGAGTTCATGTTCAATCTAAATAATACAAAGTACTCCTCCCAAAATTTGCAAATAATTTTTGAGAATGTTTGAAAATTAATAAAATATTAATAAATCATATATCGAGTGGTAATATAACATTAAGTGTCGAATTCAAACATGAAAATGATTATCTAGATTCAAATTATATCATGGAATATCATTTTCTGTGTAACTACGATTAAAACGATTAAAATCAATATAATATAATATCCAAAGACTCTTACGCCAGACTCTAATGAACTCTGAGACAGTTATGAGATTGATAGATTTTTTGGACGAATAAACAAATGAAAGTTTATGATAAAATTATACATTAAGAGTATTACAAAACTAACGCAAAATTTCAAATGATTTGAACACACAGTTTCTAGTCTTCTGATTGTAATTTTTTTATTGAATCATAAAGTACATGAAGAATCTGATGGTGTTAAATAACACGATCTAGGGGGCCAATTCTGGTCACCAAAAATGTCTCATCAGAGAGATTCAAATTATTTCACTATAAACTCGAGTTTTATTCGGATTAATTCTCGTATTAACTGAACTATGGGAACGTCGTGGACTGTTTTCAAGACGAAGACATAATCAGCAATAGACCAAATGACCGTTCATACAGTTGTTTTAAAAGAATTGTAATTTTCAAAGAATTGCAGTACTCTTCACATCATAACTGGAATCCATTCAGAATTACCTTTAATCGCCATAATATTTATGTATTTCTCTAACAAAATATTCACCCTTTCAGTTTGATCAGTTTCCAGTTTGAATGTGAAAAATGACATCTGTCAATATTTGCACAACTATAAATTTCAAGCGTTAAATCTTAGAGAAATATTCAAATCGATGCCACACCTGATGGAAGAGCAAGACAGCTGTTTCGCTCTGCAAGGAACTCGTCAGTTCCACCACGTCATTCGAAATGAGGCAACGATTTCAATCCCCAACCAACTTCTCATGACCCCAAGTGAAGAACCGTAAAATAATGAATGCTTCAGAATTTGATCTATAGGAATCAATAGAAAAAATCTCCCAGATCATAGACACACCAAGCATCGAACGCTTACAAGTAACCTTACCCGTAGGTATCTACTATACTGCATCGTCTATTCGACAAATGTCATCGTTTATTTTAATATTAGATATATATTGGTAAGTAAAAGACCTGTATGCGTTCGATGCTTGATGTGTCTATGATCTGAGAGATATTTTCTGTGGATTCCTCAGATGGAATTGTGAAGTATTCATTTCTTGACGGTTCTTTATTTGGAATCATAAGAAGATGCTTGGAAGTTGATCCGGCATTCATGCAGGTCATCATCACGCAATGGCGAGATGTGCCAGACGCTGTATGAACGTGACCATCCAAGCAGAAATCGCCGAGGTTTGCCCTTAACAATTATCCCTAGAAGGATCAAGAGGTTAAAATTGTAAGAAGTAGAGCAAAGTGAAAATCGACGACGAAGAGGCATACGGAAGATGATCCCGGACCCTAATAAAATTCAGTGGATCAGCTGAAATTGTTACCTCAATTCGATAAACGTTTTACAACGAAGTTCAAAACAGCTGTTTTGTACTTCAATCAGGTGTGGCATCGATTTCAATATTTCTCTAACATTTGTATCTTATAGGATAGTAGAGACATCACATCCTACACGTTCACATATATAGCTCTACTTCATCATTCTTTTGATCAATTTGAATTTTTCGAATGAATGTTCTAGTACCATTCAGTGCCATTAAGCACAAAATCTATATGTATGTGTGTGTGCACACATATGTATTCATATACATTTGTGTATATACTTATATATATTTTTTTTCCTTAGATATATATATTTATACATATGAAATGCACGAATTGTTTGTGGGCAGTATGTTTTCTGTATTTTCCGGGTTTTGATTTGTAGACCTTCTGATAGAGGGCATGTATGATTGTTCCTTGCTGTCAAAGCTTGTTTTCTAATGTGATAAATTAGTTGTAAAATTAACACAAAAGTGTGTAATCACGCTTGCTCGAATGACTGACTGTGTGGATGAGGACTGCGGATCCTTCGGAATAGTTCCTTCTCTAATGAATTCCGAGAAAATTCCGCAAACTGGTGTTTTACGAAAATATGGAATCTTAAGATCCCAATGAATCGATTGTACAAATGAAGTTGTTATTTCAAAAACACACCGCCTGAAAATGCCAATATTAGATCGTTTTTCCACCTTATAGCTCACAACACTGATATTTTCGATTTATAATTCATTTATATTTCACATAAGAGCGAGTTGAATTGTTGTGATCCAAAGACCTAAATGGTATTCAACAATCGACATCTATCTATCTTTCCTGTAAATGTGCAAACATTGAAAACACAAGAAATATAGGAAAAATAGAAAATCACAGTTTTTCGTAGGATCTTCCTCAATATTAACAATAGATCGTTATGAATTCGAAAACTGAGAAAACTCAGAGTGTTATACGGTATAATAATCCTCAAAAACCGCAATTTCCAAATTACTTCCAGGATGTTCATCCAGAGTTGAATATTTACAATCCAGCGACGAATTTAAATATCTTACCCATATTTTCGACGAAACTTAATGTTTCGTAAAAATAGTTAAGGCCGCAATTCAGAATATCGCGGTCTGCACTGTCTTGTCTAACGTAAAGTCTAATGATGAATAACCTCAAGGAGAAAGAAGCTACTTTAGCATTACAATAACGTGATGCTGTAATGGCTAAAGTTAAGGTTTAAGACAGGGAACAACTTATTCTCCACGGTGATATTCGCTGGAACAATGAGATCCTACTTTTTGTGACCCACCTTTCTGGTATGACTACAACGGAGTTCAGAGAGTGTATGCCTTATTCTCTGGAGTAATAGCGCTAACTCTGAAGAACATGTTGTGTTGGGCAATATCTAGTTATTCTAAAGGATACGCTTCCTTTTCTGTCGTTTCCATAAATTTCAGCACGTATTACATAAATCGTTGCAACGAAGAAACGCAAGGCGTTTCCAACGAACACAATTCGTTAATTTCGATTCTAACTTATGGTAATTCTCGACAGCAAACAGCGTCTCTTTTTCAGATGCTTCTTCCTCAATCCTGAGATATGTCTCCAGATATATGAGATGGAAACTTCGCCTTCACCTACTTTTGTTATAATTAGAACACACCGGGTGTTTCTCGGTGGATAAAATGCCTATTTTATTTCCACAATATTTCAAATTAGTTCAACTAACTACTCAAACTGCACTTGGTATAAAAATAATAATAATATTTATAATAATACCTTTATCAGCAAAAGCTACTCAATACAATAATATTCGTTACAACCACTATCTACTTACAATTTAAACTATATTACCGAACATATATGAAACTAACAGTTTCCTAAAAGTTTTATAATTTGTGCAATATTTCAACTCTGGAGGTAAACCGTTAAATAACTTTAAACCTTGGCTGAACGTGGACTTATTTGTTGAAGTTGTATGAAACGTATTTAAATAAAAATCGTTTCGATGCCGCGTTTCATGATTATGCACATCACAATTAAATTGTAGGTTTTCGTTCAAATACAAGGGCAGCATATCTTTTTAATTTTATAAATGAAATCTAAGGTTTTATAAATAATACGTTGATTCACATTCATTAGTCTACATCAAGCATTCTCTTGACGGAGGTTCGTCTATTGCACTTGAGAACAATTCTCATGCCCCTATTTTGAATTTTTTGTAAGCGTTCAATTGAATTTTTTTGTAAGTTAAACAACAGCGAGGCGCAATATTCGATGTGAGGCAATACGATAGTCCTAAAAATTAACAGTCTAGGATTCAAATTTGATTTGTTACTAAGTCTACCCAAACAGCCAACTTTTTTCGACATTTTATTGGCGATATATTCACCATGGTATTGGAAGTTCAGACATTCGGCTATCATTATACCCAAATATTTCATTTCATGAACACGTTTTTCAAGTTTGAGTTCTAAGTTCTTAATATCAGCGTTACCCAATTTATATTTTGTTGCTACTAACATGTATTTTGATTTATTAATATTCACTATAAATGTTGAACACTATGGTAATATAATTCAAAATGTATGGCTAAATTCAAACACTCATTTATCTATGTTTTGAGTTGCTACAACTGCATCAAGTCACAAGCAGTAAGCAGTCCGAATTGAGGGTCGACTGAATTGACTTATTCTCGTAAAAATTATTATTTATTCATGTATTTCCAATTATGCTATTATATTCACCAAGTAACGATTCGGATACTCCCACCTAACTACTTGATGATATATCATAATTTAAAACAAAGATATCACTTTCAATATGTTTATCATCAGAAAGATTAAAATTAATACGATAGCAATTTTCGTCGATCGATAATCTGCATTTTGAGGTGAATATTGAACATATAGGAGATTTTGTCCTACAGAGTTGAATCTGGCGCTTTCTCCCTACTGCCAATTAAAAAATACTGTTTCTTGTTCTATAAAAGTTGGTTTTTTTCATAGGCTAATCTTCTTAAAGCACAGTAATCAGTCAGCAAGATCTTCCTTTTGTGCCATCTTCTTACTAAGTCTGGCGATCGTACGAGGAGTTTACACCTCCGACACAGCCACTCCAAATATTGATCCAGTACTTCTGCATTACCGTAAATTCTTGAACCACCATGTTCTCCTTCAACCAGAACTTCTTTTTCCTTGAGACTTGCCCTGAATCTTCACTTGCCTTGTATTTGATATTTATGATTACTTATCCGACATTGTTATCTTTATTGCTTGAAATACCTCTGTGTTCTCACTTACTCTGTAGCTTTACATTGTTTCTCATTCTGTCTACAGGATATCCTAAATATTCGACAAAAAACCATTTTCTCACATTGGGCATCTGTCAGTATCCACGTATCTACCATTCTACTATTCATACTTTGACTGCAAGGAAGTGACTTCATTTTATATAGAGCATTCAGCCACGTATCACTTTTCGATTATAAGCTGTCCTTCTCTGAACATAAAACTTGCATCAAGGCTTCTGATTCTAGGAAGCTGGGTTATTTGTTCAGAAATTGGGGCAGCTTTGTTAATCTTGGCACAATGAAAACGCTGTACTACTCCTTTATTCTCAGTAAACTGGAATATATGTCTATAATTTGGTTCCCTGTGTACATTAATTCTATTGTCGACTTGGAGGCAGTTCAGAGGAAATGTTTGAAGTATATGTACTTCAGATCTTATGAGCATTATCCTTCGAGAGGCTTCGACCATTCCATCCTAACCGATAGGCCTAACGTTTCTCTTCAAAATTTTGCACAATTCGATTGACTCGCCATTTCTTCTCAGCAAAATAAATATTCGCGTACCGAGGCCTGGTGTGAGGCGGAATAATACATTTTATGTCACTTTCAGCAGATCAAATGTTATGTCAAGTTCTCCTATCAACTGTATATCCCATCTTTATTATGGGTGTTACGGTCGATGTGATATCTATTTTGATCGGCTATCAGTGATCTTGGCATGCCACTGAGAACAGTGCTATGGGATGTCGTGATCTTCACATGTACTTCTATTATCTACATATGTCTTAGTTAAAAATAATACTTTATTTTGTTTCATTTGTTTACTTATATTACTGTTGCAATCGATTTTGATTTTATTTTTATTCATCAAATATATTTCATTACTACTCGTATATGGTCAATTTCTGTTTACCATATGTAACTTTGTAATAGACAATATTTTATTTTTAGTTTGTTTCATTTGGTTATTGTTCAATACTATTTCAATTTATGTTAATATTTATTAGCATTGGCGTTTACTTGAAGTAAATCCATTATAATTGAATATAAACTAAAATTCAAACACTTGAACTTTACACTTTATTGACAAAATAGCATAACGCGTTTTGTCGTTACAAACGACTTCTGCAGATGCTAACAGAATACTGTTAGCATCTGATTTTGGCATCAGTATTCTGTTAGCATCTGAAGAAGTCGTTTGTAACGACAGAACACGTCATGCTATGTTGCCAATGAAATGTAAATCAAAAGTTCAAGTGTTTATTATTATCAAGAATTTTAGTTTATATTCAATTTATTTTAATTTAATTTTTTCATTGTATATATTCGCTTATACTTTTTTTTTTCGTTCATTTGTTCTCATTTATTATTATTTGTATAGAATTAGTCATTTTTTCTCTGTAATTGGATCCGTTGGGAATAAATGTACTATTATTATTATTATTATGTGTATTATTAATGAGCTCAAAATTCATCAACTCTGAAGAATGCACTTGTTCTTTATTTATTTGTCAAAATTGATCATCAGTTTCTCGAAATTCGTTAGAAAACATTGAATATGTTAACTTCAAAAGGGTCACTAACAAATCATGCTCCAAATGATGGCAAATTGAATTTTAGTCTTTTTCTGAACGGTATCCGTATTTTAACTGAGCATCTTCTGTATTGAAAGAAAATCCTGAGAATTCAAGTTTCGTTTTCCTAGAAAGATTGATCGCTGGTGCAGAAAATACTATAGAAACTTTCATAGTTAGTGAAAGAATGCCGTCTAAGTTCCATTTATATTTACATCGTTAATTTCCAACATTCGTAGCTAACAATATAGCTCCGGCGAAGGACTCGTACATTATTGTTGTTTGTATAGGTCAAACAACCAGTTTGTACACGTTATTTGACAAGGCTACCGTGATCGAAGAACGCTTCAACAATTTGCAATGTAAATACATGTGGAAATTAAATAATTGAATACAAACTTAAATTCAAACACTTGAACGTTTTGTCGTTACGAACGACTTCTTCAGATGCTAACATTTAAGATATTTTAAGTTTTAAGATATTCCATTCTAAAATCTAATTTTTGTTACCTGAAAAGATTCAACAAGGGTGAGTTGTTCAATTCTATCTGTTCATTGAGCAAATTTCCAGAATTTTTATGTCAAATCATAAGTTCAAGTGTTTGAATTGAAGTTTATATTCAATTATAATGGATTTACATCAAGTGAACGCCAACACTATTAGATAATTGAACAATTGGCTTTCATTATACCTCTGATAATGCATTTCTATCAAGTAAATTGTATATATAAACAAAATTCATAGAAATTTCATCTGATAAGGAACCAAAATATGTATAATATTCGAATTCTTCTTGATATGATATTGTTTGCTAGTCTTCTACGCTTGTTTGTATCATTTCATCTATAATGCCTAGATATGTAGTTGATAAATCATCGCTCATTTCGTCGGAAGCAAACAACGCAGTGTTCTGCCGAGAGAATAAAAAAGAAGAATATTTATAAGATGAATCTTGTTGTGTGCCGTGTACATCGTTCTGAAAGTCGGAATTATAAGCCTCCCGAAAGTTTTCTGTAATATTTCCAAGCGACAGAGACACATTGTTCATAACCAACACCTTACACGACATCTTTTTTCATTCCGGCATCGTTTCCAGAACCGATGTGGGTATCATTATACATTTCATCCCGCACTTTTGTCACCCCTGCATGAAATGGATTGCCATTCACAGCTGTTTAAACTGTTTTACGACAGCATCAGCAAGAGAAAAGTGAGGTAAATTTTTCGGCAGAACTTTTTCTCAATGGTCGAAACTTTCCGGACTTTATAATGCTTTGCTCATTCTGGGCGGCTACGCGTTCAATTGTTCGATTGAATTTTAAGAACTAATCAATGAATAACGAATATTCGAAAGCCATTAGCATTGTTGGCGAGTACCTCTGTCTGGAAATTTGTCACACTTAAATTTTAATAAAAAATCTCGGACAAATTGCTCTTTGCCGATTAAAAGGGGTAGTTACGCCTTCATCGAATTTCTGCAGTGTGTAATATTCATTTACTCATTTATTTGACATGCACTGTTTTAAAAGACAGGTCCTAATTACAAAACAAGAAACACAACATATACAAAAGACAAAATTGTTAGTACAAAAGTTTCAATTTTGTACTTCAATTTTAAATGAAAGAGTTCGTGATATGAATCACAACTGATGAAATGAATATAGTAATATAGAAATAAAAAAAACTTATATGCTGACCAAACTTATCCACACATGTACATTCAAACACTCAAATATATATACATTCACATATTAACACTTATTCACATATAATTACATGAGTGAAAATGAATTCTGTTCGTGAATACACATAAATGATTGTTCTATCAGAGATTATGCATATCAAGGAAACTTGCCTTAATATCAGTAACAGAACAGTTGAAAATATCCACGTCAGCTCTCAAAATATTACATTGTTCACACATCGTGTGCAATGGAGAAAATTTTAGAACATTCGTTCTAGTTGCTGGAAGGTAGAACGTGAATGCGCTTCTGGAAGAAACTCTTGGAACAATGAAATTAAGCTTTTGTAGTAATTCCGGACATTTCACTTCATTGTCAATTATTTTATGCAAGAAGATTATTGCATGGCATTTCTTTCGCGCACTGAGTGTGTCCACATTATGTCGACTTGGAAGCGTTTCGTGTTGTATGCCTATAGGTGGATATATTCTATCAATTCTGAAGCTCAAAAGTTTCAGGAACTTTCGTTGTATAGACTCCAGTTGATCAATGTGTAACTGATAACCAGGATTCCAGACTGTTGGTCCGTATTCGAGTTTAGATCTTACGAAAGCAGAATGCAATGTTTTCAGAGTTCATATATTGTTGATATATAAAAATTCCTTTCCAACGCAAATAATGAAACCATATACTCTACAGGCAGCCATTACTGTAGCATTGATATGTGGCACGAAAGTTAGTTGAGAATCAAAGGTTACGCCAAGGTCAATAAATGTATTAGGTCTTCCCAAAATATTATCACCAATTTCATAGTTGAAATTTATCAAATTATATTTTGTGGAGAACGACATAACATGAAATTTGGAGATGTTGAGGTTTAATTTGTTGAAATCACACCAATTTACAATATTACGCAAGTTTCTTGCAATGACCTCACAGTGACCAATCCTGGAAACATAATGATAAATCTTAAAGTCATCTGCGAACAATATACCCTCAAGATCAATGACATCGATTATATCATTTATGAACATTGTAAAAAGCAAAGGACTACAAAATAATAGGCACTGAATGTCAGAAATTTATTAAAAATTATGTAATATGTTAAATAAAACCGCTTGGCTTGGTTTCACAAAATCTATGATAAATAATTTACAATTGTTTCGGGGTGTTACTCCATTTTCAAAAGTTAACAAATTTTTCTGAAAATTCAACACTGAACACATTTTTCGACCAACATTCTTATATACCTATACATCGTTACCTGCAACAGACTTAGGGGTGATATCAATGTCTCCGGCGTAGAGGGATAGCTCATTATACAGGAGAAGAATCAAATTAAATCTGAGAATTATCGAACAACAAAGAAGGTCCTAAATTAAAAAATTTAGGAAAGTAACAATGGTGGTAAACTGAAGGTTAGTTGATCATTTAATATTGGTTTTCTCCTTCGGTGCGAATCAAAAATTTCCATGTGTTCTAGAAGGACCAGAAATTTAGCTTTCATCTGTAAGTGCAGAAATTTCAATGGGTTTGAATCTATGAAATGGTTAAGATGAATTCAATGTGTTCATAAAAGTCCACAAGAATTTTGGTTAATAAATATGGAGAATTTATGTTCTTTTTCTTGATTTCAATGCTTCTTCGTCCAGTTCTCTTGAAAACTGGAGCAGTATAACTTTCGAAGATGGGGTAACACCCCGAAATAATTGTCAAGTATTTATTATAAATTTTGTGAAAACAAGCCAAAGAGTTTCATTTAATATATCAAACAATGTTTCACCAAGAGATCAGCGAATATTGAATCAACTTTATTAAAAATTATTTATAGAATAAATATTCAACGCTGAAAGAAACGAACGATATGAAAGATATAGAAATATTCAGTTTGGGTTTATAAGAAACAAAACGATAGATATGCCATTTTCAGATGGCAGCCGCAGATGATAAGCGGAAAAAGAAATACATCCACAGAAAAACAGAAACGAAAAAAACTAAATATGCGAGGTTTTCAATGTAACCAGGGTTAATCAAAGGTTTTCAGCTTTTCTTTTGAGATTGTCTGCCCTTTGGTGTGTCAACCAAACATCTGAGCAACACATAATGTGTCCACTGAAGTTTCATGAACTAATAACATTCGAGAGTTCCTAAAGAAAATATTGAGAAGTTTTGAATATTCAGGACGATTTGAATACTCTAATCAATTCAAAAACTTCGGAAAAATTTATATGGTTCGCAACATATTCGAATAAACAGAAAACTTCGAATCGTCGATGAATATGAGTAGCGTATATGAAATACGCTATTTAACGAATCTACTTTGAAAAACTTATATTTATTTTGTCATCAACAATCCGTTTCATCGAATATGAACTTAAGTTCATATTCTTACAGAATAATTACATTATTATTCTGTAAGCATCTGAAGAAGTCGTTTGTAACGACGAAACGCGTCATGCCATGTAGTCAATAAAGTGTAAATCATAAGTTCAAGTGTTTTAATTTAAGTTTATATTCAATTATAATGGATTTACATCAAGTAAACGCCAACACTATTAAAAATTCATTTTATTCAAGCCAAATTCACAACAAACTTCTAATCAATGAAATTTTGTAATTGTACTCATTCATGATGAATGAGTTGACTGATTTTGAATGATTGATTAGTGAGTAAACCGGGTAACAAATAATATCTAATTTCGTGACTTGCATCAATGTTTATGAACTCATCCTTTGAAGGTTCGAATCTCAACTGAACGCTTGCTGTGTGTGTGCTAGACCGTTTTTCCAACCGTCTAGATCACAACAGTGCACTATTTAGATTATTACCGCAATGCTTGGTGCTCAAGGTACCTTTCGTTGCAGATGTGTCGAAAAGAAACGTGAGCAGGTCAGTAATACCAGGCGAAAAACCCAAAGTTACAATGGTATCTTCCTCAGAAAAGGATATCCTTCAACCGGCACCAGAAGAAGATACCGGCATAGGGCAGTTCTTTCCATCTGGTTCCCAAACTTCAGGTACTATGGCTTAATGCACTTGTAGTTTTTTTCATTTAGCACCAATTTAGATTCGTTGATTTTAACGATGGTTGATTGAGGCTTTCATGGCCAGTTGATGAAACAGTTTTGCCCGGCTATTCGTCTGAGGACCGACCTTGGAAGTTTTTCGCAACGTTTTGATAGCATCTGTGGTGGCCCTTACCAAATATCGTTCTATTTCTAGATGTATAGCCTATATACATCCAGATTCGGAGATAGGACGACGTCTAAAGCTATCCAGTAGTGCTATCGAAACGTTACGAAGAAATTCCTAACGGTTTTTTAACCAGAACAAGGGCAACAAATTTTGAACGATGGTTGTTGTTATAAATTCACATTCGAAACTGAATATACAGCTATCCAATTCTGCAATCGATAAGCAAATGTAGTGATTCAATTTTTATATATCTCAGCAGACACTCAAATGATGACGTGTTCTTTCTACTCGAGTAAACTGTACATCGAATCGAATGAAGGTTCTCCATTTTTCTGAGGAAGAATACTGATGAACTAAGCATACTACTCTTGGGGATGAAAAAAATACCTTCAGAGGGATATTTACATAAAAACCTTATTTTTTATAATTTTGAACATTACATACCGCATTTGTACCAGAAACAACACAAATCAATTTCTGCCAGGTCAGTATCTATCGAAGATTTCATGAATGAAGAACTGAGTTCTTGATGATGGGTAAGTATTTCGAAACATATGTGAAGTTTATTGAACCTTTCATTAGAATTTAGACAAGAATTTTGAATCATATGTCACATTTAATAAGTTTCACCTTGGAGATCAAATGTCATAATGAAGAATTAGTATTTGAATAACTCTCTTCATGTTGACATATATGAACACTGATTCTTATATGTCGACATATATATCAGTCATTGGAATTTAGTATGACAATATTTTGAGCAGATGCTCCATGAAATGGCGGAGGTGCCAGGAATACAGTATGTCTAATTTTTTTAAAACTTCTGAATGTATGTTCTCATAATTGAAACGTGAGAATATCTTCGATATGCTGTCTATTTTGCTGATATTACTTTCCATATTCTCTTTTTTTAGTTCTAATTCAAAACTAATTCATCACTGTATCAACAATTTCTCGATCTTATTATTTGTTATAATTTCAGAGGTATATTGAGGCTACCCAAAAAGTATTCATATCTTCTGTATAATGCCATATTATCTTGCAGTTAGCTAAGTTTCGGCTAAAATTTGTCAAATTCAACACTTGTTTCTGGAAACTTGATGAAGGAAAAGGTATATTGATTCAAATTGATTCTTCAGTGTCCTTTTAATACTCAAGCACTTCGACTAGATACTTGATGACGATGATATTCAATTTTCAAGTATAGATTTTTGGACCTAAACTGAGTAAATATATCTTATTCTTTGTTATAATTTCAGAGGTATATTGAGGCTACCCAAAAAGTATTCATATCTTCTGTATAATGCCATATTATCTTGCAGTTAGCTAAGTTTCGGCTAAAATTTGTCAAATTCAACACTTGTTTCTGGAAACTTGATGAAGGAAAAGGTATATTGATTCAAATTGATTCTTCAGTGTCCTTTTAATACTCAAGCACTTCGACTAGATACTTGATGACGATGATATTCAATTTTCAAGTATAGATTTTTGGACCTAAACTGAGTAAATATATCTTATTCTTTGTTATAATTTCAGAGGTATATTGAGGCTACCCAAAAAGTATTCATATCTTCTGTATAATGCCATATTATCTTGCAGTTAGCTAAGTTTCGGGGAAAGATTTGTCAAATTCAACACTTGTTTCTGGAAACTTGATGAAGGAAAAGGTATATTGATTCAAATTGATTCTTCAGTGTCCTTTTAATACTCAAGCACTTCGACTAGATACTTGATGACGATGATATTCAATTTTCAAGTATAGATTTTTGGACCTAAACTGAGTAAATATAATGAGCAATTAAGTGAAATATTTTTCAGTGATCATGAGAAATCGTTTTTTTTTGTTTCTTTTTAGGTGTAACATACATTTAATATTTATAACCCCTTTTCAAATTGACCTAATTTCCATTCAATTTTCGTTGAAACTTTCTGCGTATCAAACGCCTCACTTTCTCACTGCACACGTTTTTTGAGGCATTTTTACCAAATTTGATACACAAATTGAATCTGAAAAGGACGGTGAAAAAATATGTCTTCGCCGTTATTGAATTTTATTATCCAGACCCAAATCCAGCGGAAACAGTTTCGAATTATGAAGGTGAATGATGGTAAATTTCAGGAATACCATACGTCAAACTGAAACTAAGGAAAACTGAAAATTATCTGTATATTTCGGACATATTCAGTTTTAAATATGTAATTACTTTGAAATGTGAATTTAACATGAGGATGCTTCTATATGAAATGCCGGTTTGCTTATTGAATTTTCTCAGCTTCAAAATATATGTAGTCGAACGGATTTACTCAAACTGAAAATCTGTTCGACTACTGTCTCCTTTTTTTCTGGCCTACCAATTACACGTATGTAACAATGAGTTTTCGAAGCAAGTTGTCGCATGTTGAAATGAAAGCGTTCAAAATATTTTCGTTGTATATTGTTTATATTTGTTCTACATACTTCATATCAACAATATCAACGTTTTATGCTACACACATACGCCAATCACAAACCGATAAAAGAAAGAAATTTTATCGTCAACGTTTCCCTGAAAATTTTATTTTGTCAAAAATTCAAAACAGATGAATTGTTTGAAAATATATTTCTTTGAATATTTCAATTAATTATTCGTCAAAATTAAGAATTCCACGAAATATTGACTTCTGAGAAAAACTCAAACAATTCATTTCAGACGCACACTTTTCATTGAAAATGATTATTCATATAATTCAATACATTAAATAATGAAAAAAAATTGCTAAATAGTCAACAATTAATGGGAAATGGATTTATTTTGGAAAAAGGTCAATATTTTGCATTTTTATAATATATACCTGTGTCTTGTTCATCATTTATATTTCCTCATTTCTTCTCTTTGGTCGTTTGTTCAACCCGTTCAATTTTTTCAAAAATCAATAAAAGAAATTATGAGTTCTCGATTGAATTTTTATATTACAATGAACATAATTTTCCAATTTCTGTCGAAAAACCTGAAATAACTTCAATATAATACAACTGTAAAATGAATATAAAAATTCAATATAAAAAGTATCCTGATGTTTTACATGGATGCCAAATTCGAAATGGAAAAACATATTTCCTAAAGAATTTCATATTTGAGAAGTTTTTTGATTTATTCGTAATGAATCGGGGGAAATCGTGAAAACTTGAAATTTCTCCATTTCTTTTGCGTGTCAATTTTTTTTTTGAAATTTCATTACCTTTACGGTTGTGTATTATATCAAGGAAAGTTAATTTGTTTTACGTTCCCCTCTCGTAGCATATTTCAGGTTTGCATCCAAAATGAAGTAGAGCGTTGAGTCTCTGCATAATGAGCCCAATAAAACATTCATTCAGCTTGTAAACAAAAATGTTCATGGAATATTTATCAAATCAATATGAATATATACATATATAAATATCTGCAAAAATTAATACTAGAACATTCATTCGAAAATTTCAAATCAACCGAAAGAATGTAAAAATAGAGGTAGCAATGTATTGACATACTGATGTAATGTCTCCATTATTCTTCAAGAGATTAGGTAAGAGAAATATTGAAATCGATGTCACACCTGATGGAAGTACAAGACAGTTGTTTCGTTTCAAAAGTAATTCGTCAGTTGCACCACGTCCATCGAAGTGGGGCAACTATTACAATCTCCAAGCATGTAATTATGATTTCAAGTGAAAAACCGTGAAGTAATGAATACTTCACAATTCCATCTATATGAATCAATGGAAAACATCTCTCAGGTCGTAGACACACCGAGCATCGAACGGTCACACGTCTATTTGACAAATGTCATCATACGAGTATGATGTTTTCAAATGTCAATAGGTTGCGTTAGTTGTACGCTATTTCACCTATTCGGCGATATTTTTAAAGCAATGAAAATATAGCTCACGATAATCAATTAATTGAATTTGAAGTTATAGTAGTTTTAAATTAGGTGAAAAAATGGGGGCGCTAAAAAATGATTCATTCTCAAAGTGGGTAGTAGACAAAATAAGTTTGGTAACCCCTGTACTAGAGCCTTGATTATCAGATTGGCGCAGATGAAATCAATGAAGAATATATTCTGTATTTTCAGTCTGTTAATGGTAAAATAATAATTCATTGTATTCATTTCTAACTCTGGATAATAATTTGAGAAACTGAATCTATTTGATGCAATTTTTACAATGCACTCTCATTTCATATTCTTACATACTTGTTTGTACTCTGTATTCAGGTATCAAATATGAATGTTTGAGTAGATCTCCTCTTCAAAACTACAGTCTCGATGGAGCGTGCTTTACTCATAATGAAGATAATCTGCAGACTGAACAGCCGGTACCTATATATTGATCTTTGGAAATTACCCATATCTCTAGCTATCGGAAATATTGGTTGTAAACCACTGTAATTCCAACCACCTGTTACACTAAAGTGCACTCAAAATTTGACTCGACATTCTCAGCTTTCCAATATGTATCAAAATTCATATCACGTATCGATGTTATTTGAATCCTGACTCGCATGACGATGTACGGAGCCAGTTGATGAATGAAAAAAATCTTAGCTCTCTTCTACTCGAATGACAAAACTCAAAATATAGTCTTTTTATCCAATCACTTTGACGATACTGCGGTGAAAAATACTGGAAAGCTGCTTGGCGTAACACTAGATACCAAACTTACTTAGAAAGATCATAATAAACAACTGAAAGGAAAACTTTCTGGTACTCTATTTTTGCTTAGACGAATGAGAACTATAACGAGCAATACCACATTAAGAATTACATAATTTTGGGGAAATTATGCCAACGCCTTGGTAGTTTTCAGGTTGCAGAAAGAGGCAATTCGAATAATGAAAGGAGTGGATACTTCGACTCATGCAGACCATTATTTATAAAATATGAAATCATGCCCTTGCCTACATTGTGGATATATAACGTTCTTCTAGAAATACATAAGGATGCAGATTCATTGATAAAACAGTCTGATCTACATAATTTGAATACAAGAGGCGCAAATAATATCCGAACAACTAAGTATCGTCTAAATAAGTCAAAAAACACTCGAAAGATTATAATTTATAGAATATCTTACCTTCCCATTTCAAAGAGCTTTCTTTCAATAAATTCAAAATAAACATCAAGAAATATAAATTCAATGGACGATGAATCTACTCTGTGATAGTTCATATTTAAATGAGAGGTAATAATAAAAACTAGTCTAAAAATCACTGACTGAACAATTCTTTATTCGACTAGTTTCGCCTTTTACAGCATTATCAAGAATGAATACATATTACAAAGACAACCAATAAATATCTTGCAGATCTGTTCGGACCACCTTGAATTTCTTCATAGAGGTGGGGGTTTCCAAATTATCAGAGATTTTTGGGGAGTGGTTTAGGTCTAACTGGTCATTAAGAAGATCGTATTTATCGGATTTTTGAAGTTTATTCATTTCCATGGCTTCCAGGTAGTTCATTTTAATTCCTTTTTCACAGTAATGAAGTATCTTAGGTTTAAAACAACTTGAGATCTTATGGCCTGTCGACTCTAGATGTTCCCGAAAAGTTATCGAAAATTATCCGTTTTTTACGTGTTCTTTTAGCCTAGTTTCAAAACATCTTCCGGTCTGGCCAACATATGACGACTTACATTCTTCACAGTCCAATCTATAAATTCCAGACTTCTTCATTGGCTCGGATTCGGACAATTTGTTATTAAAGATCATTCTATCCAATCTACTGTGGTTTAATCATTAGTTTCATCTTGGTTTAATTTCGTATTTTTATCTACTATTTTGTATTTTTTCCTAATTTATGTTCACTTTATATTTGGAGGAGTGGAAGAATGATACGTCAAACTCCTACCATTTGTGAAAAATTTTCTTTTCTCTACAATAAAGATTACTATACTCCAAGTCTTCGACTGTTTATTTTCTATATTTGAATATAAAACACACAAAACGCTCTTCACTCGTTGACAAGCTCCCGAAATTTTCTTTATTTATTCGTAGTTAGAAACGTGAGGTTAACTATATCAAAATCTATATTAACAACACATAATATCATAAACATCTACAATCATTATAGCGTCGGTGGTCAGGTTCTTTCTCGTTCTGACAGGGCCAGAGATCTTGGTATACTCTTCGAAAGGTACTTGAAATTTTCAGTTTGGAAGGAGGATACAGTTTATCCACAGAGAGGATAACGTCAATCAAGACGAATGATTGAGTCGATTCAGATTGATCTCACTTCAGGGCAGTAGAGAAACTTTTATCACTCAAATTTTTGTACAAATTACTGCACAACAGTGTTGATTCTCTCTTGTCCGCCTTGAAATTTCGTGTTCCTAGGCAAAATTCTCGTACTACAGAAGTATTTCACCTAGAGAGTTCAAGGACCAACTCGCTAATACAATCCCCAATTTGGTTTGTGGCGTCTAGACAGCTCCCTGAGAGTTTTATTTGAAATATTTAGATATTTCGAATGAAAATCTTATTACTGGCTAACTATGAAGGATTCGTGAATCTGGAAACTAGTCATCGAATTGCCGATAAGATGTGATCCGGAGCGATAAGGCATGGAACCATTCTTCGCACTGATCGTATCACGAGAAAGCGATCTGCCATGCTCGAGGGAGTTTATCTCGTTTCTTCGATAGAGGGAGCTTGCGTGATGGGATACGTTTAGAAAACCTTGAAATTTGATTGCTTGAATGCACGCCACTGAAGATTTCCATGATAGGATGAAACAATTGTACCTATGATATTTCCATTCTTCAAGTTCGATGTTTTTGGAATGCACTTGATATTCACTCTCAAAAGTCATAGGTTGTGTTTTCGTTGACAACATCCGTGTAGACAGCTCTTTAAGAGTGTTATCTGAAGTATTTCGATATTTCGATCGAAAATCTCAGTAATGAGGTTGTGTTTTCGTCGACAACATTTATATAGACAACTACCTGAGAATTCTTTATAAAAGATTTCGATTGAGAATCTCAGCAGTGACTACTTAGCTATTTTGTCGCCCGTGTGATCTGGAGCGATAAGGCATGGAACCATTCTTCGCACTGATCGTATCACGAGAAAGCGATCTGCCATGCTCGAGGGAGTTTATCTCGTTTCTTCGATAGAGGGAGCTTGCGTGATGGGATACGTTTAGAAAACCTTGAAATTTGATTGCTTGAATGCACGCCACTGAAGATTTCCATGATAGGATGAAACAATTGTACCTATGATATTTCCATTCTTCAAGTTCGATGTTTTTGGAATGCACTTGATATTCACTCTCAAAAGTCATAGGTTGTGTTTTCGTTGACAACATCCGTGTAGACAGCTCTTTAAGAGTGTTATCTGAAGTATTTCGATATTTCGATCGAAAATCTCAGTAATGAGGTTGTGTTTTCGTCGACAACATTTATATAGACAACTACCTGAGAATTCTTTATAAAAGATTTCGATTGAGAATCTCAGCAGTGACTACTTAGCTATTTTGTCGCCCGTGTGATCTGGAGCGATAAGGCATGGAACCATTCTTCGCACTGATCGTATCACGAGAAAGCGATCTGCCATGCTCGAGGGAGTTTATCTCGTTTCTTCGATAGAGGGAGCTTGCGTGATGGGATACGTTTAGAAAACCTTGAAATTTGATTGCTTGAATGCACGCCACTGAAGATTTCCATGATAGGATGAAACAATTGTTTCTATGATATTTCCATTCTTCAAGTTCGATGTTTTTGGAATGTCCTTGATATTCACTCTCAAAAGTCATAGGTTGTGTTTTCGTTGACAACATCCGTGTAGACAGCTCTTTAAGAGTGTTATCTGAAGTATTTCGATATTTCGATCGAAAATCTCAGTAATGAGGTTGTGTTTTCGTCGACAACATTTATGTAGACAACTACCTGAGAATTCTTTATAAAAGATTTCGATTGAGAATCTCAGCAGTGACTACTTAGCTATTTTGTCGCCCGTGTGATCTGGAGCGATTAGGCATGGGACCACTCTTACACATTGCAGACAAAATTATGTTGTGTTCCAATGAAATATCTGCAAAGCCTCTAGCTACTCTTACTAATGTTGTCGTGAGTAGGAATTCAGAATTCTGGGAAGAATTTATCAGTCTTTTCTTTGATAGAGGGAGCTCACGTGAATAGTTCACGAACAAATGTTCTCCTCATGCGGATATAGGACCTGGTCGCGTTTTGAAAGTCATCGATTCTTGATTGATTGAATAAGACTGATGATTCATAATATTGATGAAACAATTCGATCTCATTATCATTCAACAAGTTCGATGATTTTTCGAAGAGCCCTCAATATTCACTCTTGAAAATTCGTTCTCGTTGACAACATTCGTGTAACAGCTCCCTGAGAGTTTTGTTTGAAATAATTTGATTAAGAGTCTCAGTATTTACTGGTACTTATATATATATATATATATATATATATATATATATATATATATATATATATATATATATATATATATATATATATATATATATTATAGATAGATATTCTTCCTCAGCAAAGGTGAACAGCTCTCACCTATTTAGTGAAATAAACTTGTGACTATTGTCATCCTCATTGAAATAGTGAAATATTTTCCCTGTTATTCCGGTCTCGAAGTAATCGATCATTTGCACGATTTCACGTTTTTCTGACTCCAAATGGGCAGAATGATCTGGAAGAACGGGAATTTCAAATTGCAGCTCAATGGACCTTTATTACCATTGTCACTCGGAAATTTTACGTGAAAAATACTCTTCTGAAAACCTTCACAAAAGTAATTCCTGGGACTTATTTTAAAATCCATCTCCGTTTGAGAGCCAGTCAAGTACGGCGCGGAGAGTCCACATTTAAATGTTAAGTAAATGGTCGGGATTTCAATATTATAAACGGATGAAATTGAATGAAACCGTTCGAATTTACGTCGTATTAACCTCTAACCCGAGTAAATCTGATCTTTAGGTAGCGATGAAAATATTCGAATACGAACACGATCAAACATGAAAGGTCCATTAAAGCGCTGAAGTTTTGAGTACGTTTCATTTTGCCATCAGAAATTTTGCATTTTTCGCTGTTTGGGTTCATCTTGGAATCATCACTGCAATGTTGAATTCTCCAAACTGGAGAGTTCAAGCGGAAGACAGAGTTTTTTTTACGCCTTTTTGTAGGGTTTGCGTTTTTTTCTTATCTACAAGTTTGTTCAACATGTAGATTGCTTCAACTCAAACTTAGTAATTCCGTCCTGTTGAAGGCTAACAGGCTCAAGATACATATCAGGGGTTTGCTTTCAAGTAGACGCTATAACATAACCCTAGAATAATAATAATAATAATAAGATAAATTTATTGAGAAACATTCCTTACATTGTAAAATTACATTCACTTGAATTGATACAATAATTATAACTAAGAAAAGCTCTCAAAAGGACCGAATTCAGTTTGGAGTCTGATCTTCCATTCAGCCCTTGAACAAAAATATTGGTTCAAACAAAAATCTTGGTTAAATTCATATTCACAATAATATACAACTTTGATAGAAAAGAAAAAAAATTTCCTCGGAGATATTGAGCATTTGAGACAATTTCAACACAGAAGAACATTTGTGTTCAAAAAATATACAAACATATGATACAAAAAATTGATTCATACATTATTGCCTACATCCGAATCATCGAAGTACTCTGACACACTATAGTATGCCTTTGTTGAGAGCAGAGATTTAACTCTCCTCTTAAACAAATGAGCTTTCAGTACTTTCAAATACGATGGTAAACGGTTGAAAATTTTAATACTCTGGCAATAGAGAGAATGCTCAAATTTAGCTGTTTTATGCATAGGAATAAGTAGTTCATCCCTGTTCCTTGTTGAATTCTCATGATTCAATTTATTACATCAATATAAGAATGAACTCGGATGTTTTTTGAAGATTTTTGTTTTGAATAATCTGAAGAATATCATAGTAGAGCTGGCTCAAGCAACAATATAATTCTGTGGTAATTAAACCTATTTCCTTCAATTATCTATAGAAAAAGGATATGATATAATTCAAAAAATATATACAAATTCTGAATACGGTCAGACAGAAAAGGTGGGAAAAAATATACGGAAAATCCTGGGAAAAATCTATGAAGATGGAAAATGGAAACTGAGAAGCAATAGAGAGATCCACTTGAAGACAGAGAAGATAACTGACACAATGAGGAGAAGAAGAGTGACTTTCTACGGACACATTAACAGAATGAATGAAGGAATACTGACGAAGAGACTGTTCAATTACTTCGACAGAAACCCCAAGACTTAGATAACATGGATCAAGGAGGTCAGAAAAGACATGGACGAAACGGAAATTGATGGAGAGGATGTGAAGAGCAGAGGAGGATTCAGGAAGAAGATCAAGGGATTCGGGTGTTTTCAAGAAAAGGAAAAAAAGAAGACTGGGTCAAAATGGACAGAAGAAAGAAAAACAATCATGGAGAACGAATGAAGGAGTATGGAAGAAAAGAAAGAATGGAGAGGAATATTCCTGAAAAGTTATTTCACGTGGTCCAAAGTCGGCCAAAATCGAAGGAAGAAGATAATTCAAAATGAGAACAACAAAATATATGTATCAACTCCTTGATAATAGGCAGGCTACTCGAAGCAAATAATTGTCAATTGAAGTAAACAAATTTAAATATTCCAAAGTGACTCTCATCTATATTTCTTCCAGTTCGATATCAATAATTCCATTTTCCATTTCGAGTATCACAGTTTCGAATATCATAATTCAACATTAAATCATTATTTACAAGAGAATATGATCGAGGTCAATGCCTACTATGATTCTGTCATGGATTCAGACTAGAACGAGTGTATAGTAATTAATTTCCCTTTACCCTCGTTGTATTTAATTATTATAGTTTCATCAGACGTAACTTCCAAATAGCATTTCAGTAATTCCACATTTCATAGATTGAAGGAAGGGTAACTTGCAATGAGAAATCCTCGTCTGGTTATTACTGAAATTATGTTGAAATTGTACTTTCGAATATTATTTGTTAAACATTGAACCACCAATGTAGGTCGAAATACAATAAATAACAATTCATCAATAAAAAATTGAAGCTGTGATGTGGGATGAGAAATTGAATGTGTGGTGTGTACAAAATTAACCGTGGCAGCATATAGGTAGAACTTTAAATTAGAATAACGGAACATAAAAGAAGTTTTGAAAAGAAGAAAACTTATTATTATTCGATTTTAACTTGAAGAAGACAGTCACACATTCACTTCAGAGTTTAAAATATTGAAAAGAGAAACAAACGTTTCAAACTGAATTTTCTAGAATCTTTACGAATCAATTAATTCTAAAACACAGGAAATGCACTCAACAGTCACTCAAATTCCAATAATAGCCCTTAACTCAATATTTTCAAAAATAGAATTCCAATTAGCAGTCTAGAAGTATTTACACCTCTGTTTTCATATATACCTTTCATCATCTTTTTTTTTTTTTTTTTTTTTTTTTTTTTTTTCGCCGGTCTCCGTAGCTTAGTCGGTAGAACTCCCGACTTTGGTGCGGTATAACTCGGGTTCGAGCCCCTCTGAAGGCATGGGTGTTTGTGTTTGTCTATGATTTAAGTAGTTTAAAAAATGAAATATGCTGGGTAATGTACATCGATTACAAGCCCAATGGCTGTTCGAAACCACCGTTAAACTGTAGGTCCACTGAATCAAAAAAAATTTTTTTTTTCTTTGTGAAGTGTAATATTTTATTGTAACATTTCCGTTTTATCATCTAGTTCCTATGTTGAATTTCAATTATTTCATTCTATTCTTTTTCTCCGTTATTTTACGTCTTGGCACTCTGGAGTAGGTATAAATATCTGGATTTATAAAACTGTATAAGATTGATTAAGCATCTGAAGAAGTTGTGAATCGAAACACACAACGTGCGTATTATTCGATACATAAAAAAATATAAATTATTATTTCATTTTGTATATTCTGCATTTTCAGTTTGAAAATTCGTGATAGATTACAGATCTTCGGAAACATTTTGAGCTTTTGTCTTATCTCTAACATTGACGATGGATTATTTATATACGAATATATCTACTATTTTTTCATTCCAGTTCATTACACCATAAGGCCAACTAGCGTTTTGCCTCCATTGCACAATTTTCCTTGTTTCAAATACAAGCTTATATGAATTTCTTTTGAATAAGTTGCCGAGTCACAAATGCGATATGGAATAAATGTTTGGGCATGCGCATATTCAACTACTTTGAAAAAACTAATAATACAACAGAAGTGGTTACTCAAAGTAATGTACAAAAAGGACATGCTTTACCCAACGAATCATTTGTTTGAGCTAGCTGAAGTGTGGGACCTAAATCAGTTGTATTGCTACACTTTAATGAAACATACGTTCAACAACATAAGTGATTCGAAACGAATTGTGCATGGTTTGAATACCAGATATAGTCACCTTTCTCTGGAGGTTCCTAAGTTCAAAAAATCAATTGGTCATCGTTCGTCAATCTATTTAGCGCCTAGGATTCTCAACAAATTGCCTTTGTACTTAAAAGAGATGGTCAATAACGTGAAAATTAAGAAAGCCTTAAAGAAATGGATATCTCAGGTGGGGATGGTCTACTGTAATACTTTGATAAATGGAAGATTAGGTATATAGTTGAATGTATCAGATAATTGTAGAGATTAAGATTGAAATGTATAAAATAATATTTACTGTATAAATAATAATATATAAAACAATATTTACTGTATTAAAAAAGAAATCTTTCACCACAGGTTTTATACATTTGTGAGGGATGACAAAAATTTTTCTTGCCTTTGTTCATATCCAGTTGATACAACTAGGAGGAGCATGTTAACTTATTCTGTTTAATTATCTGCAAATTTCTGTTGAAATTTAGAATTTGTACTATAAAGTGTATATGAATATGAATAAGGATTATTATTATTATCATTATTATTATTATTATAACACGTTCTGATGAAAACTAAAAAGCCCGAATGTAATGATTGATTTCATTAAAGGGTGTTTTTTTTAGAGGTATAGAACTTTAAATTGCAATAAAACAACGATGGATCATTCGATTGACAAGAATTTTTTTTCATTCGAAAGATAATTTTGTGGCATTATATTCTAAATATGATTTCTGGCATAAGACCGCCACGGCTGGCTCGGATGCAGTCCAATCTGGACGTCTAATTTTCGATGACTTTTTCGAACATTTGTGGCCATATATCGGCAATAACACGGCGATTATTGTTTTCCAAATAGTCAAGCGTTTGTGGTTTATCCGCATAGACCAATGACTTTACATAGCCGCACAGAAAGTAGTCTAGCGGTGTTAAATCACAAGATCTTGGAGGTCAATTCACAGGTCCAAAACGTGAAATTAGGCGGTCACCAGACGTGTCTTTCAATAAATCGATTGTGGCACGAGCTGTGTGACATGTTGCGCCGTTTTGTTGAAACCACAGCTCCTGGACATCATGGTTGTTCAATTCAGGAATGAAGAAGTTAGTAATCATGGCTCTATACCGATCACCATTGACTGTTACGTTCTGGCTATCATCGTTTTTGAAGAAATACGGACCAATGATTCCACCAGCCCATATAGCGCACCAAACAGTCAGTTTTTCTGGATGTAACGGTGTGTTGACATACACTTGAGGATTATCTTCACTCCAAATGCGGCAGTTTTGTTCATTGACGTAGCCATTCAACCAGAAGTGCGCTTCATCGCTAAACAAAATTCGCTTATGAAAATCGGGAACAACGGCAATCCCGTTGTGCACTATTCAAGCGTTGTTCAGGCGTGAGTCTATGCATGATGAATTGCCAAACCAAACTGAGAATTAATCTATTCTCAGCTGTTGAATCGGTCGCCATCTTCAACAGTAATGCCAACTTAAAGTTCTATACCTCTAAAAAAAACACCAGTTATATATGAAATATTTCTATTTCATCTCTATATCAAAAAATTTCTAATTCCATGGATAAATGCTAATAATTGACTTCTTTTTCAGGGAATACCAGGATCTCAATAGCAACAGTACTCCATATCATAGCGATCATTTTCCACCACTCCCTCTCAACCAAGCTCTTCATTTCTACAAATTGAAAGACTCACGTGAAATACATATTTTCGGTTTTTCAATCAAAAATGGAAAAATCACTTGCTCAGCTTCGTTCAGCTTTTATCGAAAAAGAAAACTCACTATATTAGCTGAATATATTTTTTGAAACAAAATTTTGCTATTAACGATAAACGATAATTTGAATGGACAGTATTCATGAGAAATAATTATTTAGGAAGTTCCATGGAAAAAGAGACAGTATCATGAAACTTTATTGAGAAAAATTTTAAAATATAAAACTGGTGTAGGCTGGGTCAATGAAATTCAATACAAGCACATTAAAACATGAAGAATTAATTTCGAAGGAAATAAAGAAGAGTTTGTTCGAAGACAAACAAAATCGAAATAAATTGCACGAATGAAAACATGTCGATGCTTAGTAGAGATTTAGATTCGTTCAACTTCATGTAGCTTCTTTTTCCATTCAACTTCGATTTTATACGTTATATATTCGAAAACGCTTCTCCATATTCAACAGATTGTGAATATGAAGAAGTGTATTTTCGAAATATATAAACTGAGTATTTTGAAACAAATTTTGCCACTGAAATTTACATATCTAAGCCACCCCTTCAACATGCAGCGTGTTCTTCTCGAAAAGATCTTTCTGGTAATTTGTAGGAGACGAAAATAAATATTGAGCGAGAGGGAATTCGAGAAAAATTATGGTACCTGAAAAAGTCGAGTAGAACACCCTGTAGATATTGTCGAATCATACGGCACAAGTCCACTGAAAGTAAGGGCACACAACGCTATCGTTGGTGAGTGTAGTAATACACACACACACACACACATACATATAGGCTGGTTCAGAATGACCTGCAAACGTGTTAACGAATATAAAATTCATTCCATTTTCACACATATCAACTGAGGTTTTGCAAATTGCCTAGCGTAAATATTTAGCTGAAACACTAGAAACAAATGCAATTAAAATTCAACGACCAGCCTGTTCATAAATATTGTAAATATGATTATACATATAGGCGAAAAGCTTATTGTGAATTGATGTACTTAGCACAGAACTCCTTCATTAAAAATTACTATAATTAATTTTACTTTTTGTTTGGCACATTTGTATCTCATTGTAAACAAGAACAAAA
The DNA here is from genome assembly GCA_030704895.1 of Henosepilachna vigintioctopunctata. Lineage (NCBI taxonomy): Eukaryota > Metazoa > Arthropoda > Insecta > Coleoptera > Coccinellidae > Henosepilachna > Henosepilachna vigintioctopunctata. The sequence goes on along the minus strand of JARQZJ010000122.1, from coordinate 3,980,209 downwards.
ATTCACACCGTTTGTACTAATTACGAAAGCTCCAGGTAATTAAGAATATGTTTACTTTGTGATACTCTTGTGCTAAACAACGGATCTCTTCCAAAATTTCCAAAACAGTGGATTCCTCTAGATAAAACTGTTATCATGACTGATGTATTGAAAAAACTTGAAAGCTGTAATGAATACTCGCACATCAATCTGAAAAACTTCAATCGATATTGAAACTGCGTGTATATACTCAACAATTTCAGTTTTAATAAAAATTTAATTTAACGCATATTTTTTTTTATTCTCGAGAGAATCTGGTCTTACTTGCGATATTGCATATTCTCGCACAAAATAGATACATTAACGATGGTAATACGAACACCACTTCCAATAAAAATACGAATTATATGATTTCGTTCGTCAGAATTACCGGACTAAAAAGGAAAACATTAAATATAGATTTCCACTGTTGAATATTCATAAGTTTAACTTGATGCACTATTAGAGCGGTTGCATTTTCAATATTTTCCGATGAAAAATTCGCATAATCCGTTCTATCTGCCTATGAAACATTCTATTTGGAAATTTTCAACTTCCTCCGGCAGTATCTATTTGGTGTTCGATTAATTGTCTTCTAAAACAAAAAAACCCACTCATTCGTAATAAAAAAGCTGATCTTCATGTCCAAAGCTTGGATGAGTATTAGATCAGCAGTTTGAATGAGTTCCGTCATTTTTTATTGTTGTTCAGATATATTATGGTAACTCCGGGAGATGAAATCGTGTAGGCTTTCACGGCCGGTGTCCATTGTGAAATATGGTGATATAATCTTCCGGGCTGATTGGCCGTGGTGAACTGGAACTCCTCTTCCAGACATTTCGTCTCTAACTGCGAGAGACATCTTCAGTGGCGGCAAGTGACTGGAGCAACTGACTCAGTTGCTACAGAGTCGTCGCCCAGTACACAATTACGTCGAGGCACTCGCCGCCACTGAAGATGTCTCTCGAAGTTAGGAACGAAACGTCTGGAAGAGGAGTTCCAGTTCCCCACGGCCAATCAGCCCGGAAGATTATATCACCATGTTTCAAAACCCCAGGAGGGTTCGACCCATTTTTTCAAAAATGCAATATTTTATTTTTTAGTAGAGTTTTCCCCAACTTCACTTTGTAGCGACCATCATTTAAGGATTGTAATTAAGTACTGAATGGTAACAGAAACAAATTGTGGGATCATTTTTTTATCCACTAACACAAACAGTGCAAGTGTTCGCTCTATGCCATTCATCCCGGTTAGACCGTCCATAGAAAAATACCATTTTGTGCGAGATAAAAACCAGCAAAATGAAAAAATAACCGTTCGTAGACATTGAACACATTTTATTGTTTATGAAAAATTAATTTTCACGAAATACTTTCTACAGAATATTGTCATACTGTCTTACGGTTCAAACTGGTAGCACAAATGATAGATTCCCTCTATTTTTCGAACTGAAATGCTTGGATGACGCCGTAAAAACGAGTGCAACCAATACTATCCAGCCTTTCAAATTTATATATTGAATTTTTGATTTATTTCATCTGCTCAGCTAAAACTTTTACAACAAAATTTTCAGAGATTTAATGTGTCAAACTAACACCAAACCGTGTTAACCGGTTTATCCGTTTCTTGATATTTTCTTAATTTAACATTAATTTTAATTTTTCCTTTATTCAATACAATCTCTTAAATCAATCAATTCAATTTGAAATTAAATTTTTTTCTTTGAAAATTTTTCTTAATGTTTCTCAATTTTCTCAATTTTTTCAATCAATACGTGTCTTCTAAAGTTGATTTGGGAGTTCCGTAATTTCATCCGGCTTCCTGTACTCCTATAACTACATTTTTATAGAATCGACAGAATTTTCCAACGACTCAGGGCTCTAACTAGTTATTTCTGCATATTTCTTTTTGTACTTGATCGGCATATTTCGAATAGCAAAAAAACTCAATCATCACGAAATGCCAAAAACAGTAAACTTTCCATAGTGGTTCTTTTCTCCCTAATACAGGTGGTCGTACTTTACCAAGCTAATGGGAGTGACTGAGAGATGTGCCTGACACATGTTAGGCACAGACTGCAATGAACAACATGTCCAATTTCAATGTTAGAAAGTTATACAGTTCTATCTGCCATGTGGATGATGAACTGAAAGCGGTGGACGGTCTCTACTGGTGGTTGATCTCTCCCGGATTTAAATACAAATTATCAGTATAGATTGTGAATTAAAGAAGATAACATTCACTTCCATGATCTCATATGTTCCCGAAAACGATCCAACATATTATGCGATGAAATCTGAGAAAAAAATCAGGGCATTCTTCATAGCATAAATCGATAAGAGCGTAAAGCAGCTAGCAGAAGTCTTACGAGTTTGTAGCGTTATTCTCGTTCATAATGGATCGACAGCAGTTCCCCAACAAGCTGCGTATTGTTTCATATCGTCTGAGAGATTAACGTGAGTCTTGCGAATAGAAAATTGTTCAGAAAAGTTCATTTAGTAAATGAATAAACGCGGACAAAGACACTTCTCATCAATTTGTCGTCAATAACTAAATGAGATATATTGGATGTCTAAGTTTTCATCGTTATTCATCAAGTAATTCCGACCTTACTAAGGAAGAGAATGAAATATTCTTTCCGATGTTAATAAAAATTCAATATATCTTCGATTTTAATTCAATACGTAAAAAAACCAAAAAGAATCTTGGACTTCCTACAATTTTTTGATAGACGAACATGGCATTGAAAATTTCCATGAATTCCTTATCCATTTTTCTATATTCTGACGGAAATATGTTTTCGTTCAATCCAGAATCCAATCTGAAGATCTAAAGACATTGGTATGTACAATGCAAATTCTCGTTTGAAATAACAGGATTTTCCACTTGAACAGTATTCAGAAATTTTCCGATTAAAGACCCCAGCATACAATGAAAAGTTTATATAAAATATCAATCCAAGAGCACAATGAAGGCGCTATCAAAATGAATGGCACACAGTCACTTTCTCGAGTAATACTCCAAAAACTACTTCCAAAATTATGGAGATCAATCTTCAACGCCAATATCCATTCACACACACATAGACTTCGTAGCTTGAACGAGGTTTTAGCTTCAAAGCCAGTGGTAGATACCTCCATTTATCTCTATCCAGCATAGCCTTTTTCCGAAACATTTCCATAGTTTCCTCTTTATCTGAAACTCAATCTCCAGAAGGATCTCTTTCTCACCTTTCCTCATACATTTCATTACTTTTCAACCCTGTCTACATGTTGTTGTGAGCCCTCTGGCGTCTCCAGTCGATCGTAGCCGTTGGGACTCACTTAATTTCGTCATATTGGTAGACTTTGCTGTACTACCTCTCCTATCACGCTTGTTCTTATGTTCGCAATAACAACGTCGACATCGATGGTTTTGCAGAGTGAAAAAAAACCTCCAAGTATTTACATAGTTTCCTCTCTATTTGAGACTCAATGTCCAAAAGGATCTATTTCCTCCAGGTTACCTTTTCACCCTCTCTACATGATAATGTCGTCATGAGCCCTCTGGCTTCTCCATTCCATCATAGTCGTTGAGGCTTACTGAATACCGTTATATTTAGACTTTAGTGTAGTACTTCTTCTATCAAGTTTGTTCCTATGCTCGTAATATCAACTTCGACATCGATGGTTTTTGCACAACGAAAGAACCTCCAACCATTCACATAGTTTCCTCTCTATCTGAGACTCAATCCCAAGAAGGATCTATTTCCTCCAGGTTACCTTCCCACGCTCTCTACATGAGAATGTCGCCATGAGCCCTCTGGCGTCTCCATTCCATCATAGTCGTTGAGCCTTACTGATTTCCGTCATATTTGTACTTTGGTGTTGTACCTCTTCGATCATGTTTGTTCTTCTACTCGCAATAACAACTTTGACTTCAATAGTTTTCGCAGAGCGAAATAGAACATTCCGCTTTCAAATGTCAGCTTTGATTCCTCAGTGACATTATCATCTGATCTCCCCAAATATCTGAGTTCCAAAGTATTTGATAATCCCAAAATTGTTGCTCTTCATCGATACACATTTCGGCATTCTATCTCGTATCAATATATCTTCCTTTTCTTAAGATTTCAGTTCGTTGCTATCATTCATAATCTGTGAAGATTACGTAAAGTCAGTACCTACACAAATTGTAGAAACTCTATTCCAACATCTTCGAAATTAAAGGATACTAATATTTCAGATACAAATTCAAAAATACGCATGTTGAATAACTGCATTATATCAAATGACACCGAGGTTTCGCTTATTTCCTGGTAAAACATTATGATAAAAACAATAAATTAAAATTAACACACTTGGCTTAAGCCTCAATAAATATATTCAAAAACTCTACATATGTTTCGGGTGGTTAAACCATTATCAAGAAAAATGACACGAAGGTTTCGCTCATCTCTTGGTGAAACATTATATTAAAAACTATGAAATTGAAAATTAACACATTTGACTTAGTTTCACTGAATATATTGAAAAGTCTACATATGTTTCGGGTGGTTAACCGATCATCAAGAGTATACAATATTACTGATAATATTGTGTACTCTTGAAAATGGGTTAATCACCCGAACATATGTAGAGTTTTTAATATATTCAGTGAAACTTAAGGCAAGTGTGTCAATTTTTAATTTTATAATCATTATCTAGAGTATACAATGTTACTGGTACTCAGTTATATTGTATACTCTTGATAATGAGTTAACCACCCGAAACATATGTAGAGTTTTTGAATATATTTAGTGAAACTTAAGCCAAGTGTGTTAATTTTAATTTATTGTTTTTACATGAAATATCAATTAATAATATGTGAATTTTCGACGATGAAGGCCTAAATAATTTTGAATGATGAATTCGAACAAGAAAATCACTCAGTGTACTGTTTGGTTGAAGGTATGAAGAAAATCACAGTGAACATTTCCTGCATTATTCAGTTCGGACTATTGACGTGGTTTCAAAATTATTCTTTACCACTATGAGCTATTCACGATATAGTTTTGAGTAAAAGCAATTGTCAATTCGTGCTGAAACGTACTATAAAACTCCGAAATGCTAGGACCTGTATAACATAAAGTAGGTAGATTCCGCATTAAAAATTCAGGGTTATCACCAACCATTTTGAACTCTGGGAGCTTTCTTTAAAATTTAAACGCTACTATGACCTACATATGTGGAGAATACAAAGAGATGAAAATATCCCGTATTGCACTAACTGCGGGAAATTTGAAATGGTGAAGGAAGTTATTGCTACAGTGTGAGGGAAGTTCGATATCTTGTATGTAATATTATTATTGTAATTTCAACATAAATGATTAAACAGTATGCGCACAAGGTTCAATTGAATATTTAGCTTTTAATTATCATAACATTTTAATTTCAATAAACATAACGTTTGAAAAACATGTCGAAACAGTAATTGGGACTCACAAAAGTATTACACTTTCCTTCTGTAATTGTAAAATAGACTAGAAGGATCATGGAGTATCAGCAAGGAAAAATAATGCTGTAACTTCACGAAGAAACAACCAAATATCATTTGTGACAAAAATCGAAAAGATATTGCTGTTATTTTCAATACTTCACATAGTGACTCCGAAATTGGTTTCTTTGATGTTTGAAATGAAATGAAGATATTAAGTTCAACAACGATTAATATTTCCTAGGATTTAGTATATCCTTTTTCACGAAAAGTTTACGATGAGTTTCAAGTAATTCAACAATAGATCCAAACGATTTTCTGTTGGAATTTCATTAACATAAAACATCCTTTTCTGTGGCTGTAAAAGTGAGACTAACTACCACGCGTTAAGCTCTGAAATACAGAACGAAGTACTGTCGTTTTTAAATCTACTGATTCGGTAAACTTTAAAAAAATGGGTCGTATGCACACTCCTGGAAAGGGTATTTCCCAATCAGCTTTGCCATATAGACGAAGCGCGCCAACTTGGCAGAAACTAACACCTGAAGAAATTAAAGAACAGATTTTGAAATTAGGCAAAAAGGGTTTGACTCCTTCTCAAATTGGTGTTATCTTAAGGGATTCGCATGGAGTTACTCAAGTACGTTTTGTTACTGGTAGCAAAATCCTTCGCATAATGAAAGCCATGGGTTTGGCCCCTGATCTACCAGAAGATCTTTATTACCTGATCAAGAAAGCTGTTGCTATTCGTAAGCACTTGGAAAGAAATAGAAAAGATAAAGACAGTAAATTCAGATTAATTTTGGTTAAATCAAGAATTCATCGTCATGCAAGGTACTACAAAACAAAGAGTGTGTTGGCTCCAAACTGGAAGTATGAATCCAATACTGCTTCTGCTTTGGTATCATAAATGTAATTTTCTATAATAAATGACCTTATTATAAAAAAAAACATTCAATATACTTTTTCATGCGTTCTCAGTCTTTTTTCTGTTCATATAATTCTGTGTCAATTAATTTTATTCAAATCAAATCCCGATACAATATTCGAAAATGTTTTCAATTACAAAAAAATTATACTACATTCGAAATATTTTTTTTATAAATCTTCAAACTGTTTTTTTGTATGAATAAATACATTGATGAAGAAGTCCTATAGAATTATAAATCGTATAAAGAATAAAAACAGAAGATTCTTGAAGGCACACACATATATTTATTGGAAATACTACTTTTTGCCTGTTCAATGATGAATAATACAAAAGAGCTTTCAGGTCTGCAAGCTTTCAGGTGACATTTCATTAATTCAATGAAATATTTCTATAATTTCGTTTCGAACAGAAAAGTTCGATATCAAATTAGATATTTCAAAAGTATTTGTTCTTTATAAATCAAAACTTTAATAATTTCATCATTACTGAAAAAATATCTAGACCTGGAATTATACGAAAAATTGGACAATTTTGTAGCAATATTGCTTTGTTCGCTTGAGGATTTTGTTGGTTCTATAATTGTCGGTATTCGATTGTGTTTTTAAAAATGTTGAAACTTTTCATTTTCATAATTCGTATTTTTATTTCTTCAATTTTTTTGTATTCTTGTATTTTCGAAAATGAAACTTCGATTGGTACCATTTTTTCATTCCATTTGTACAGTTGTTCGTGTCTTTAAAGAATTGTAAGCTTTCAATCTCTCCTCTATTTTGAGAAGTCTGCCTTATATATTTTTTCACAAAATCATGATTTTCTTTTGTTTCATTCGATATAATAACCAAACGAATGATGATGACATCGTTCATTTTAAATATATGTTAACAGATCTCCGAGTCTGAAAGAAACAAAATCGATCGGTCTACATGAGCTACTTTGACTGAAAAGAAGACGAATGTTATTAGTATGCAAAAAGAAAGAATATCGATATTTTTCAATACGTCCAACATTAATAAATCCTTGCGTAAAATACTATGCAACAAAAACAGTCAGCTTCTTAACAATATATTGAATAAATATTATCAATATTTGATTACGAATATAAGTTTATTCTGCAAAATCATTGATTTTATTCAATTGATGAGTATTTCATTACAGTTTGCTCTTATATGTGGATTTACTGTATAGAGGAATGAATTCTAATGTTGAGTTCATTCAAAGGTGCCAAATTTTATAATTAGACATACTCGCTTTTTCGATTTATTGTCATATGTTTCTGTAATATGAAATATTCTCGTAATCGTATTCAACGTCACAACTATAGAGTATATGTATATATTTTCTCAAATCCACTTTGTGAATTTCATTTTTTCAGTTATGAATCAATATTGAATTGTTCAAACTTCGATCTAGATGGCGAGGTGTCGAAAATATTTCATATTATTCGCTCTATTCGTTGATGTTTCATAATGTTATTTTGTTAATGCAATGATGGAAGTTATTGAATCAATGTAATGCGTTCATCTACATATATTGTAATATTGATTTTTGTATATAAGGGTATTAATTCAACAATCTGTGAATGAATGAAATTATATAATATTAATTTCACAAAACTTGTTTATTTTATTCCTTTCCAAAATTCAGCATATCCTGTTGTTCCAAAACTGCTCCGATTTATTAAAAACTGAGAGCGCAGTTGTATGAACTCTTGATAACACTGAGGCACAGCAATTTTGTTGTCTTAGATCTGTGAGTCGGTTTCGACTAAATTTCGGTATCTGAATCAAAAAATGTTGTCAATTTTTCTCTATCGCGTCAATTTTTTAATCTACAGGATACCCTTTCTTTACCCTAAAAGTCATACAAAATGGGCATACAGACGACGATAAAGTGGGTACTAACCAAACATATTAGAATATTTTATTCATACAAAGGTTATTATAATATTGAAAGTTAAATTGTGTTTATACAAAAAATGAAAAAAGATATCAGGTTAAACATTTTCGCTTATAACTTTTCCTAGAATGTTCAATCTGGGGACATTCTCGCTTGATGCTCCAATAGTAGACAGCCATCATCCTGACATCTTCAAATCTGATGGAATCGCTAACCCTGTTCATCACTAACATCGCCGAGATTTTCTGGAAAGTTAGCAAGATGGCTATGTAAGAAACGCAGTTTGATACTCATGTTACAACCAAGTGTTTTGAAGCTTTCTAAGAGTTGTTGAACAATTTCGACGTAATTCTGGGCTCGTGTGTTTCCAAGAAAGTCCTTGACAATAGTTTCGAATGCCAACCAAGAATTCTTTTCGAGTTCTATCATTGTTTCAATGCAACGTTCATCTTTAATGAGTTGGCGAATTTGTGGCCCATCGAAGACACCAGCCTTTATCTTCTCATATGACGAGCTGGGAAATGCCGAAATGATATACTTAAAACAGTACCCTTCGCTTGACAAAGCTTTTTTCTGTCAGAAAGTGACTGATTCAGAACGTTTGGATCACCAAGTTTCAGGTCAGATCTGCAGACTGCTCTCAATGCTTCCCACAAGCTCTGTTGTCCAACATACATAAAAAACAAGGACATTAATTGCATTGCTGGCCAAGAAGGAAACAAGCCATTTTAATTACTGAGATTGAATTCTCGCTTAACTCTTGATGAAACATAATTAAATATTAAATTAAATCAAACTCTTGGCTTAATGTTTCACGATTATATTCAACAATATGAATTTGTCAACATGTTTCGAGCGTGAGCTCATTTTCAAGACTGTTGAAAAGGAAAAGACTTACGTGCATTAATTAGGTGTTTGACCTTCTTGGATTGCCTCTCATATTGTAAATGACATATATTTCTCACTTCTTCCCTTATGTTATTATCTAGGGTGTCAAATTCTACTGCGTGTAACCTATATGATAGTTCACTATGGATGATTTTAAGATGTAGTTCAACGTTGTATCGTTGTCGGTACCATTTTTTCATCTCCTTCTCTAACCAAAACTTATATGCTGCTTGTACGGCTGATTTTGATTCCATAGAGTTGTGCTAGCAGGAAATCTTCATATATCTTGGTGTTAGTTTTTTTTTCAGACACTCCTTGTTGAACCAAATGTCGTTATTGCAAGATTTAAATTTCACGAGTACTTTTCTGTTGTGAATAGCGAGATATGCTTTGCTAGCATTTTTGATGCCTGAGATTGAATTCTCTGAGTCTTGAAAATGAGCTCACGCTCGAAACATGTTGACAAATTTATATTGTTAAATATAATCGTAGAACATTAAGCCAAGAGTTCAATTTTATTTGATTTGATTTTTTTTGAAGTTATATTGCAACAAGTCAATGACCTTCTTTATGTGTTCGTATTTTTCATGCAAAGAAACTGAATGACCTGTTGGTACTTTCCTCATTACCCCCTCCAGTCGATACTGAAAAAACTTTCGCCGACAGGAGTGCAGTAGGGCTTACTGTAATTCGCGTTCAGTTCCCCGAAGCGTAATAGTATGCACAACAACTGTAAAAAAAACTTTTGACGTGATAGAAAAAAACTTATTAATATTTTAAAATCAGCATGTCAATTTACCTCTAGAACAGCCTAAAAGTCAACAGAAATTATGTTTCAAATTGTGCGCCTGTGTAATGGATAAGTAGTCCGAAATGAATATTTTGAACATGATATATTATTGTATTGTTGTATTGTTGGGAATCTTTATTGTATTGTCGAGTTTACAATTCAGGAAATTACATCATGAATCTCATAAATTCACATTCAGTTACTCACGAAAATTGATGTTAATACCTTCTAATTTGAATAAGTAATTTTAATCATCTAACAATTAAAAAGACCTTCTTGTTTCATGCGACAGTTTCCATAGACTTCGGGTCCCAACGTTTTCCGCACAACTATAAATTAAATTTTCAATCGATAAATTACTGGCGCTTCATTTATTACCCAATTATTGAGTTTTCATAGCTCTCTGAAAAGCGACTTCGCAAAGTTATTCATCCAACAAAAAACCCCTTATAAGTTGCAGGACCGCAGATTTACGATAAGAACGTATGATTCCTTTGTTCGTTCCTAATTTAAATACTTCTAGTTAAGTCGCATTCACTTTCCCGCTTTTTAACCGCATCTTTTTTCACACCGAATTCGTGATAAAAAATGTTCTGTGAGACATAATTATTTCATCACCAGAATGGATTTTTCTCTATAGAAGAATTATATACCGATTGTTCTCAAACCCGCCGGGAACAGTTTGAGTGAAAGACTGTTGAGTTATAAATTGCGGCCATTATTCCGAAAGAAATTTTCCTTTTGAAATTATTTTTGCCTTTGGTCGATTCCAAACATAACGATGACCTATAATTAGTATTTTTAGACTATTCCATAATACATCCGAATGTTGATATAGCAATATTAAATATCAAATGTTTCGAGTTTATAAGCTCCCGTCAGACCGGCTCAGTCATATTCTTCAGAGGTGACAAACCAGACCAAGACTCCTGAAAAGGAAGCAACAATTTGTGGCTTAAGAATGAACTCTTCGTATTGGGTAGTTGGCCATAGTTTTGCAAACTAGGCGACTTTAGAATGGCAGTCAGTACGGTCGAAACAGGAATCCACGACTATTTCTAAGAGCGTGTGGTACCGTTATCTCTTACTTCTGTTCTTATAATTTCTTGCGCGCCAGAACTGTTAGTAGTTTTCAAGTTATCGGTCGAAGATTTCCTAATTCCGATACATTCTATAGTTCTTTTCTAATAACGGAGAAAGTGCAAACCAGGCAACCTTAATAATTGTGAATGGTGTTCATGGCGCCGATACTGTAGAAGCTAATAACGTGCAACTTCACTTCATCATTTCAGTTTGCGTTGTTAAAGATTAACCTCGCAACGTCGATAAAAATGTCGATATAATCACGGAAATAATCGAAGCTTACCGGCATATTTGTGGTCGTAGCATCCCCCAGTAGCTAATGAGCGACCATCAAAAATATTCAAACCATTTGCGCAAAGTTAAATTGAAAAAAATCTCGATGTTTTTGTGCCACACCAATTAACACCTCAAAACGTGATGAATCGAATTTACATGAGCAAAGCATTTGCCAATCGCAATGAAATTGACCAATTTCTTGAACAGGTGGTTACTGGGAATGAGGAATGGGACACATACGACAGTATTGTGCGTAACTATCGTGGTCAATGCAAGACACAGTGGCTTTGCCACTCAAACGGTGACTAAACCAGGCCCAACGGCCAGGAAGATTCTGTGTATTTGGTAAAACTGAAAAGGAATCATTTATCATTAGTTGTTTCCGTATTAGCAAACACTAAATTCAGATATCCACTGTCAACAGCTGGGCCGTTTGAAGCTAATTATCGAACAGAAACGACTAGAATTGGCCAACAGTAAAGGTGTTTGTTTAATCACAACCCCATGCTTCACACGTTTGTAGTGACACTGGTTGGCAATTTGAATACATTCATCCTATGGTCCAAACCTGGAAAAAAGACAGCACTACCGCTTTCTAGCATTGCAAAGTTTTCGGGGTAAAAAGAAATTGGGATCAAGAGAATATTGTGAAAATGATTGGAGTTTTTCGGCAATCCTTATCACGACTTCTATGAAAGAGGCATTCTGGAGCAACCTCTAAAATGACAACAAATGGAACATTTCATTCAAATGAGACAATCTAAATCATGTCGAAAAAATTTTGAATTCCACGAAATCATGGATTCCCTTCTCCCTAACCTGTATACTACCATTTTCAAAGAAATTCTTTGAGATTTTAAGTTGAAAAATTTAGCGGATCCTAAACTAATATATAGGAGGTTTTTTTTGGAGGATCGATATTTTGTTTTGTTATGTTAGAACACATACGTTTCTCAAATGTTGAAATTATTAGCCTTTTTGGATTATCAGTTTGTTCTTGACAATTGAAAATGCCAGTCACGTTTTTGTGTATCTCCGATTTCTTACTTTTGAAAAAAAAGGATCAAAGCATCTGTATTGAATTTTGAATTTTCCGATAAAATGGTATTAAATGGTCCAACGCACTCAAAATGTTGACTGTGGCATTCGGCGAGTATAATTTGTCTCTAAAAAATGTTTATAAGTGGTACAAGCGCTTCAAAGAAGGTCGACAAGATGTTGATGACGATGAGGGTCCTGGAGTTGCAACCACGTCAACAAATCAAGGAAACATCGAAACGGTGAGGCGATTAGTTTTGGAAAATCGTCAAATCACTCTGAGGGAAGTTGCACAGCATATTGTCATATCAATCAACTCATTCCATGCAATTTTCTCGGATGTTTAGGGCATGAATGTGTAACAAAATTTTGAGCAAAATCAATGTCGCATTAGTATCAACCAAGGCCGAATCATCCCAATGAAAGTGACAACACCGTAATCATTCTCCGACCATCGTATTCACTAGATTTGGCTTCCAGCGACCTCTTGCTGTTGACAAAAACGAAGAGATCGATGAAAGGAAAACGTTTTGCTACAATGCATGAGATTAAGTCGGAATCGAAGAACGAGCTGATGGCCACACTGAAAAGAGCATTTCAATAGTTCTTCGAGGATTGGAAGAAGCGCTGGAAGAAGTGCATTGTGTTTGAAGGAGATTACTTCGAAGGGCACAAAATGGATATGATGAATATATACTTTTCGAAAACATTCAAAATTCCCCTTTCTTCTGAACAAACTCCGTTTCATAACAATTTCAATTCACGAATAGAAAGACACAGAATGAAAGATGTTATACTCGTATATGAGATAAATGATGTTCTTCATTACACCGAATCCATTTTCTCTAATCGAAAAATCGACGGAACCGAAACACTATTTTGAACAAAAGCGCCAGCCAGCACGTGATGACGGTCTTAATTCGCTTCAAACCATGCGTATATCGATCAGAATTACTATGCAAGCGTGCCCTTTAGATGTTCAAACAAAATTTCTTTCACGTCCCGATATCATGAATAATCAATCTTTTATTATGTATTGTACTTCACTGGATAGTGAGTGTGACGTCAAATTAGACGATAATTCAATATACAATGGCACACGCATCCGCTGTACCAACCGTGCTGCTTTTGCACTGATTTTGATACATGCTACATTATATTCTCATGAGAGTCACTCATCAGCGTTGAAAATACAGCCTGCCGCACTGTAGAACCACAAGCATCAATTTTGTCGGAGGAGGCACAACAGAATGGAACTCGTAAGATTATTATGAGTTGTGTACGGAAGAAAAATCGACAAATCATTGATGCGCACTGTTCATTTTCGACGGAAAATATTGGAAAAAAGGAATCATTTCGCTGTACCGGTGGAATTGTTATATAATAATAATATAAGTTTATTCGCATCAAAAAAATTCAAACAAAATTAACAAAATCATTCATATCCTAACATTTGCGAATTAACATCATCGCAGAGACTTGAATGAAGTCTGTACGCGATATTTAACTGAATTGAATTAAATTATTTCCCTAAGTTATCTGGAACTATTATCATTATATTTCAGCACTAATAATTATTAATCTTGGAAGGTCGCAATAGGTTTTTTAGTGTCGTCCCAATCCAGTAAATCGTCTCATAATCAGGTGGAATCGTCACAATTGGTCATCCAAAATGAATTAATTCAAGGGTGAAGTTGTCACACATACACATATATATATATATATATATATATATATACATATATATATATATATATATATATATATATATATATATATATATATATATATATATATAAACAAATGTTGTGGGTTATAGGCAAAATAAGAGGCCACTATGAATATATTTTATCCAATTTGTCTCACTGGTCTATATTTCGACTGTGTTTACAGTCTTCATCAGGACTCTGAAAAAGATGTTTATACAATTGTACTAATGAAAATTATGATTTACAACTTACGGCTAACTAGGTATAAAAGCTATGGCCAAAAACCATCAAACAGGAATGTGTTTCTTAAAATAAGCTGAATTGAAGATGTAAAAATATTCTTATATACTAACTAAAAACAATGATAGGTGAACAATAGAATAGAAATGACAGGAGCACAGAGGGACATTGACACTGAAAACCGACACAGAGGCGAGAGAGTAAAATCACCGTAGTAACAAATGTCATATTACACACGTAACACATAAAAGTCTATTAAAATTATGAGATGTCTGCGAAGTTGCGAAATTTACCTAAAATGATTTGAGAGTAAATAACTATAAATGCAACTAAGTCTGGAAACGTCCGTCTTCTTATTGATACTGTTGGAGTTATTATTAATGTGGACCATTTCCAAAAAAATCCTTTTCTGGTAACTAGCAGCTACATCCAGTATTCCTACATTGTCGAAGTCAAAACGATGTCCCTGTTGTGAGGAATGTAGTGATAAGGCACATCTGTCAGGGCGAAGTCTAACATCGCTCTTATGAAGAGTTATTCTTCTTTTAATGGTCTGAGACGTTTGACCTATATAAACTCCTTCACAATCTAAGCAAGGAACACTGTAGATGCAGTCTGATGTTAGAGATGGAGGTATTTTGTCTTTGAGTCTTGTGAAAACACTTCTGCCAGTGATGAAGTTGTATTTGGCAACTTTCAGCTCATCTATTTCACTTAAAATGTGACATAGTTTTGCCGTGAGATAAGGGAAATAAGGCAAAGATCTGTATCTAACTATTGGAGCTTGTGTGTCCATGTTAGGGTCTATATCAAGATCTGTTGTAGAGGTGAGAGCTGGTGGTCTAATGACTGAATTACATAGATATCTCCTCACAAGTGTTCTTGGATATCCATTGTCGACCAAGATGACCTCCAGACGTGACAGTGAGCTCTGACAGTAATCCTTGTGTACTATATTTATAATCCTGTTTTTTAGTTGAGAGTTAGTTTAATTACTATATATCTCCTCATTATTCATTCTAACTACTGAACTTCATATGTTAGTCAGCAATCCATTAACTCCATGAAGAACTTCCTTCCCCTATCGAAAATCCACCTTTGGATGTGTTTCTGTAGGCATACAAATAATGAATTGTTCTAATTTCCTGGGGAGCAAGGCCATACAATCTGGGAGCCAAGTAAGTGGAAGTTCTTTGTCCTATACTTTTTCCTGCTCTTGGTTTCACGAAATGATCGATCTTATTTCTAGTTTCATGCCGTGAAGGTATCAATGTCAACTTTCCCCAGAATATACGCATTAAAATCTGTTGAGCAAATAATTGCGATATATGAAAAACATTGGATATAGTATACAGCTCTTCACTAGATAAGGTGAGTGGTTATCCATAAATAATTCTTAATACCCATTTTTGCACAACTTCTAGTTTTTTAATGTGGTGTTGGTACGCATCACCCCAGCCTAGAATACCATAATTGATTTGGGATTGTATTAGTGCATAATACAATATTTTTAAATGTGGGATATTTAAGTAGTTTCTCATATGTCTGAACTTGTGAAGCAAACCTCTCATCTTTCTGACCAGTTGTTCGATATGTTTGTCCCATTTCATGTTTTCAACTAAAAGAATTCCCAAATAATTAACACTTTTAGTAGCAGGTATTTGGCTTCCATCAGGGATATTGAGATTGCCCATATCTGGTATGTTATTGATATATGATGATAATGGCATATACTTCGTCTTATGCATGTTTAAATTTAGCTTATGGTATGAAAGCCATGTTTTAATTTTCACAAAGTCTTTTTCTACTTCCGATTTAAGCATTTGCCAGGAGTTATTGCTATATAGCACCACAGTGTCATCCGCGAAACAAATTATATTACCTTTTGTTTCCATCGATAAGAGACCGTTAATGTAGATTACGAAGAGAATTGGTCCTAAAACAGTACCCTAAGGGTGCTAATATATATGTATATATATATATATATATATATATATATATATATATATATATATATATATATATCATAATATAAATATAAACATAAATATAAAAATCTGTTTAATATTGTACAAACCTCCGTATTTATGAGCACCTATTGACCCATTTCGACAAAAAAGTATAATATCAAGAAATAAAATAAATCTGAACCAAATAGAATTGAATAATACAAAATTTATTCGACTTTCCTATATCCCAAAAAATTATTTGATAAAATAAAACATATTTCGAAACGACGTAATAAGAAAAATGCAAATAAATGAAAAATATACACTGAATGAATTGGTGCAATCTACGACAATTTGAAATGAGAAAACAAATAGTTTATCAAATTT
Source organism: Henosepilachna vigintioctopunctata (assembly GCA_030704895.1). Classification (NCBI taxonomy): domain Eukaryota; kingdom Metazoa; phylum Arthropoda; class Insecta; order Coleoptera; family Coccinellidae; genus Henosepilachna; species Henosepilachna vigintioctopunctata. The sequence goes on along the minus strand of JARQZJ010000122.1, from coordinate 3,963,550 downwards.
ACTGTTTATATTTTGGGAAACCGAATATACATATATATATATATATATATATATATATATATATATATATATATATATATATATATATATATATATATATATATATATATATATATATATATATATATATATATATATATATATATATATATATATATATATATATATATATATATATATATATATATATACAGATGTCACCCATAGACCATAATTCTCGCACTAATCAGTTTTACGAAAGATTTGTGAAAATGAAATCAATTTCCAACTAACGATGAACCTATAATATTCTTGAAAAAGGCCTAGAGCCGAAACATATGTAGAATAAACAATTATTCCATCAATTTTAAACTGTGCTCATTTCCAAGAAACCTTCACACTTATGTTATTAAGCAAAGCACAAGAAAACTGAACGAATTATATATATATATATATATATATATATATATATATATATATATATATATATATATATATATAAATATATATAATATATATATTATATATAATATATATATATATATATATATATATATATATATATATATATAAGGAAATGAAATTTTTTTGTGCTTATGGCACTGAATGAAATATTTAAGAAAATGAACACTAGAACATTCATTTGAAAAATTGAAATTAATCAAGAGAATGTTATAGTAGAGCTAGATATGTGAACGTGTACGATGTGATGTCTCCATCATCCTTCAAGGGATAAATGTTAGAGAAATATTGAAATCGATGCCACACCTGATGGAAGTGCGAGACATATATGTTTCGTTCTGCAAGGAACTCGTCAGTCGCACCACGTCCATCGAACTATAACATTCTCTTGATTAATTTCAATTTTTCAAATGAATGTTCTAGTGTTCATTTTCTTATATATATATATATATATATATATATATATATATATATATATATATATATATATATATATATATATATATATATATATATATATATATATATATATATATATATATATATATATATATATATATAGTAAATACTGAGACTCTTAATCGAAATATCGAAATATTTCAAATAAAACTCTCAGGGAGCTGTCTACACAAATGTTGTCAACGAGAACGAACCCATCACTTTCGAGAGTGAATATTAAGAGCGTATCGAAAAATTCATCGATCTTGTTGAATGATAATAGGATACAATTGTTTCATCATTATTATGAATCATCAGTCCATATTTAATCAATCAATCAAGAATCGATGACTTTCAAAACGAACATAGGTCCTGTACCAAATTAAGAGAAGTTCTAGAGAGTGAAATACTCACGTAGGCTCCCTCTATCGGCGAAAGGACGTATAAACACTCCCTAGCGTTCAAGATTCCTACTCATGACAACAAGAGTGCGAGTGGAAGGCTTTGTAGATATTTCATTCGAACACAACAGAAAATTGTCTGAAATGTGTAGGAATGATCCCATGCCTAATCGCTCCAGATCACGCCCAGGCGGGCAAAAGTGTAGCTAGTTCAAAGATTCACAGGTAATTCAATACTAGTAAATACTGAGACTCATAATCTCTTATTTCGATATTTCGATTAAGAGTCTCAGTATTTACTAGTATTGAATTACCTGTGAATCTTTGAACTATATATATATATATATATATATATATATATATATATATATATATATATATATATATATATATATATATATATATATATATATATATATATATATATATATATATATATATATATATATAGGTTGTATATATATAAAGGGTGTTTTTTTAGAGGTATAGAATTTTAAATTGCAATAAAATGAAGATGGATCATTCGATTGACAAGACTTTTTTTATTCGAAAGAAAATCTTGTGGCGTTACATTTGAAATATGATTTCTGCCATATGACCGCCACGGCTGGCTCGGATGTAGTCCAATCTGGACGTCCAATTTTCGATGACTTCTCCCAACATTTGTGGCCGTATATCGGCAATAACACGGCAAATATTGTCTTCCAAATGGTCAAGCGTTAGTGGCTTATCCGCATAGACCGATAAGTTTACATGGCCTCACAGAAAGTACTCTAGCGGTGTTAAATCACAAGATCTTGGAGGCCAATTCACAGGTCCAAAACGTGAGATTAGGCGGTCACCAAACGTGTCTTTCAATAAATCAATTGTGGCACGAGTTGTGTGAGATGCATCGCCGTCCTGTTGAAACCACAGCTCCTGGACATCATAGTTGTTCAAGTCAGGAATGAAAAAGTTAGTAATCATGGCTCACTTATTCATATCTAGATACTCTTCAACCAATCAAAATAAATGAGTTTCAAATTCAATAACAAATTTTCTTCGTTCAAAATGAAGGGTAGTTTATACAAGTTGCATCAAAACTCAACCATTAGGGATAAAGGATCCCTCCTTTAGTTCTTCGTATTTTTTGAAACACCCTGTATATATAAGTCAAAAACTTGTAGAGCTGGAAAGCACGTTTGTCAGTCATTTCGAACTTTGTCTATCAACACTTTGTCCATCCATTTTATCAACACCCAAGTATACATATATAACATATTGGATCGATAAAAACTCGAGAAAATGCGAAAATATCCCTTCAACAGTAGTGAACACAAACATTTTGAGCCCTACCTACACAAGTTTTCACTTGTTAACTAAAACTGATTTCTGGGAATGTTGAGAGTCAAATTTATACATTTTCGAAACTATGAACGTAAATATTCACATGAATTTTCTATAATTAAATACGTGATACAATAAAGCTTCTTGATAATGATAAACCATTTCCTTTGAAAGTGGCAGTACTCAAAATTAAATCGAATTATTATGGATTTCTCACAAGACGCGATTTGTCAGGAGTTAAGATAGAAGTGCTGATGAGAGTAGATAAGGAGTTAACTGATATGAAGATTGAAGAGAATTGGAAAAATAAAAAGATTCACAACTATCAGATTTTCTAAATTGTACTCAAAACACAACGAAAACGAAATCTAAGCTTCTTTTCATTCATAAGGATATTAATATTGATTACAACATAAATCAATGTAGGTTTATTTTGAATTCATAGTTATAATCGATGAAATTTTCTGAATTATTCAATTTTACAATGACCAGCGTATGTGTTTAGGACATCGCATTCTAAGTTTCCGACCGCCCTATAAGAAACATGCAGTTCCATTTTCTTCACGAAATAAACAATATAATGTGAAACTTGTCGGTCTGGGAATTTTTTCCAATATAACACGGAAGGAAGAAGATTCAAGCAATTCACCAGCGAATGTCTATGGCAGTGCATATCTGCCGTTCATCATGAAGTTCCGACCCACTGCTTGAAGAGAGGAAATGATGCGCAATGTGAAACATATTGGAAATGTTTTCCAATATTGAATGAAAGGTGGAAATGCATTTAACCATCACAAAAGTTGTCTGGTTATGTTGGCCAGTTCCGAAGCTTATTTGTCCTTAAATAGATTACAGTTTTCATTACGTACCATTGAATCTATGACGCCACGTTATGTCAAACTCTTACTTCATCGGTAAGATATAAATTCATCTGAGTTCTACACAGAAACACGTCGATAATAACACAATCGGAAATCGGTTTTACTTCTCAAGCAGTCCTATGGTTCACTAGATTCTTCTCACCAACACGAAGTGAAAATTAGTCCAATTGAACCATGCATAGAGCATGAAGCTACCTCCAATGCATCTGGCTTCGAACCTCGGTGAGATAAATTTGTAATTTTGTGCAACTTTGTCTTCTATCATCATTGATACTCATATACGCTTTCCTAATTGTCATTCGTATTTCATACCGAATTCTTCAATCTTACGTGGTTTCCGAGCAACTCATGTAACGTACTAATAGCTAAATTAACGTGCATCAATTATTGTGACTCTCGACAACACGATGAATTAATGAAAGAGGACGTTTATGTTCGATAAATTGGAAAATTCTTCATCAAAATGTCCGGAAACTGGTTGATATCCTAGTAATATGTCATCATTTCGTTAATAGCCTTTCATGGAGCTTTAAAATTGTTTATTGAATTGATGACCCTAATCTTTATAGGCCCACACTATTTTGGTGGAATTTACTATCGCTTAAACGGTTTATTTTTAAAGAGATGATTCGTTTTAGTGTTCGAAATTCTCTTCTATACAAATTGCAGTTTTTATAGGTCTGACAGAATAAATTATCAGAATTACTCATTTATAAATTGAGCCCAAGAGTAAATAATAGCCAATAAACCTGCCATCCAGCGGTGGAAATGAACACGGTATAAGTAAGACAACAACGAGCCACAATATTGACAAACCAAGAACTAATTGTATCGCCATTTTTTATTATTGTCTGTTATTTTGGGTGTTATAACGGGTGATTTTTTAAGAGTTAAGTTTTTCAGGTTGGCGGTACTGGTTGGTAATGGCATCTTAACGTCATCTGTCAAAATGAAACAATTTCAGTATTCTCTGCCATTTCATCATGAAAAGACTTACAAACAAGCAACAACTGCAAATTGTTGAAATTTACCACCAAATTTCGTGCTCTGTGAAAAATTAGTATCGTTTGTTACGACCATATGGTCGTCAAAATCGACCTAGTGAATTAACAATTCGTGCTGTTATCACTAAATTCCGCACCAAGTTTACTTTGTTAGACATTTAATCATTGTCTCACATGCGTACAGTGCGTACTGAAGAGAATATTGCAGCCGTAGCGTACAGTGTTAAAGAGGATCGTGAAATGTCAATTCGTCGCCGTTCTCAGCAATTGGGTATGTGTTACTCAACCACATGGAAAATTTTACTTGTTGATTTGGGTTTGAAAGCCTACAAAATTCAACTTCTGCAAGAATTGAAGCCGAATGACCTACCACAACGTCTAATTTTTGGTGAATGGGCCTTAGAACAGCTCAATGAAAATCCGCTGTTTTATATAAAATTGGTGTTCAGAGATGAGGCTCATTTCTTGCTTAACGGATATGTAAATAAACAAAACTGTCGCATCTGGAGTGATGAACAGCCACATGTCATACAAGAATTGCCGATGCATCCCGAAAAAACAACAGTTTGGTGTGGTTTATGGTCAGGTGGCATCAGCGGTCCATTTTTCTTCAAAGACGACCGTGGAAGAAACAATACCGTCAACGGCGAACGATATCGAGCCATGATACACAACTTTTTTTGCCCCAGTTGGCCGAGTTGAACTTGGTTGACAAGTGGTTTCATCAAGAAGGTGCCACATCCCACACAGCTCGTGAAACAATGGACATGTTGAAGGATGAATTTGGTGAGCAGCTTATCTCTCGAAATGGCCCTGTGAATTTGCCGCCAAGATTATGCGATTTAACGCCAGTTCCCGAAAATACGTCAACTTTGTCCTTGTTATTTACCAACAATGAACCCAAATTTTTTTTGTTGGTGCATATTGTATTCACGTGATTTTTCTGTAATCTTTTACAAATTTTATTGCTCAAGTAAGGTGTATAATTAATTGAATGGAATATTTTTTGTTGTTTTTCTAAATGAATAGGAAAAATTCTTTGTGATAATATCTTTCTCTATTCATTTTTGATTAATTTATCAATAAAGAAGGTTTATAATCATTGTTAATAGCCATTGGTTTTTTATACAAACTTCTTTTCTAAAATTATCAGCAGACAACGGAAGCGAAAGTAATCTATGAACTAATGAATGAAAGGCACTCATTTTTATTTTTTGCGACTGACAACTTAAGTTGTGTATTAATATGTCTGAATAAGTTTGCTTTCTGTGAATGTCAAAAACTATGGAATTAATGATTCTTAAACTCTGAAACTTAAACCAAGTGTGTTAATTTCAATTCATTGTTGTTAACATAATGTTTCATCAAGAGATAAGCGAAACCTCCGTGTCATTTATCAGAATTTTTGTTTTTACTGTTCTTATCATTCAAATTCTATACCTATCTTCCAGAGGTTCAGTTTCTTGTATTTCTTTCGTATTTTGGAAAGGTGGAAGAATGATTCGTCAAATTCCTACCATTTCTAAGAAGGATTTTTTCTCTACAATAAAGATTATTACTATGATGAAAGCATCTGAAACTTGTGAAGATTTCTCATTTTTATGATTTTTTCAACCACATACATTTGCTCAATAAGATCGCAAGTCGATGATTCTGAACAATCGCGCATTGTGTATGAGCATTTCTTTCAGGTATGAGATAGTTGAGAATCATCTCGATTGTCATTAGACTTTGACATTGTATAGACACTTCTGATGAACTTCCGACGATGTCAAGCAGTCACTAGAGTGTTTATTTCTTCCACCTGTTACTAGTCTCATCCAAAAGGTATCAAATTTACCACTTGAATTTGGTCAATACAAGGAAATTATAACCGAAAGTCTGTGAAGACCAGCTATAATTAATTGTATGAAAGGAAAGCATTTGACAGATTGCAAAAACATTTAAAATCCCTTAGAGGCTATTTCGTCATCAGATCAGAACCTGCATGTATCAAAAAATATAATATTATTAACAGAGGAAATATCGTAGGTGAAGATTTGAATCGTTACAATTGCTTCGAGAGATTTCCAAGAAATATATATTCGTCTACGGCACTGTGGATTCAGCGCTTGCCTATTTAAATAACAACAATTTCCGTTCCTATTCTGGAATTCTGAAAATAATGTGCACCGTGAAGCACGATCTGAAAATATACTTCAATATTAGACGATAGCCAGACAGTTCATTCGTTGGCAAGCGAGCATCTCGACAAACGTATATTCTCACTTTCGCGATTATTCTTTCGTAAAGCAGGACGAACGATGCGGAAGAATGAGGTCCTGGAATAGTGCAATTTCATTGTTTTTGATATATGTACTTACCCACTGCAGGAATAGCATCTATCGCCAGCATTATTCTGCTCAGAGCCAAATTGATTCCAGTCAGAATCCTTGAATGCATTAAATCGTCTTTTCGTATCATATATAAAATTTCAGACGCAAAAGGTCGGAAATGACAAGCCCGGAAGGAAGCATTCTATGTTTCCAGAGGTTTTATTCGAAAGCTGAAACCAACAAGCCGAATTCGTCTTTGTGCGATCTACTCAAGCATACTTAGCATGCTTATTCCCTAGTACCTTTGTTTCTCAAATCGCTTTTCTTCGATATACTTAGGTTTTTTTGGCAGAAAAAGTGAAAAGCCTCTCGACGAGAAGAAGCTTCATGCGGAAAAACTACCTAAAGATAACTAAAGTTATGAAAACCAAGTCTGCCAGTTATAAAGTAAAATACCTTTTTGTTAAAAAGGGAATGTGTTGATGGACATTTCAGCACATTATATTTCTGTGTCTTTTCCCTCTTCTCATTCCACAATCATACACCCTGACTTTGGTGTTCCAACTGAAGGTTGATGAACATAAATTCTTCAACTCTTCATATTTTTATGAATTTAATGTAAACAAAACACAACTTATCTTCACTGGTTCGTCCTCAAACCTCAATAATTCTCTCTTATATCCGATGTAGTCCGATCCGATTATATAGGGTGATTTTTTGAGCGTAGGTTTCTTTAAATCGAAGAAAACACTAAATATGCATCATATGTTCAAAATTTTCATTGAAATTGATAACGTGGCCTTTATCCTTTACATTTTAAAGATAACTTCATGTAAATGTTGTCTGCGGCTCCGTATCAAATGGTCCATTCGGAAGGTCAAATTTGACACATGCCCAATTGCTGAAAACAGCGACGAATTGGCATTTCACGATCCTCATTAACACTGTACGCAACGGCTGCAATATTCTCTTCAGTACGCACAGTACGCATACGAGACAATGGTTTAATGTCCAACAAAGTAAACTTGGTGCGAAAAATGGTGATAACAGCACGAATTATTGATTCACCAGGTCGACTATGACGACCATAATATGGTCGTAACAAACGATACACATTTTTCACAGAGTACGAATTTTGATAGTAAATTTCAACAATTTGCAATCGTTGCTCGTTTGTAAGTCTTTCCATGATGAAATGGTGAAGTATACTGAAAACTTTTCACTTTAACAGATGACGTTCGGATGCCATAACCAACCAGTGCCGCTAACCTCAAAAACTTAACTCGCAAAGAATTACCCATTATCTCTTATTTCCGATCTGAACTGACAAATAATAAAACCTATAGTTACAGTTAAAAATATCGGTCTGTTAATAGATCAAGAATTAACAATCGAAAAAAATATAAAACTACAATAAAAAACAGCAACTTAGAACTCTTTCACCGCTTAAATATATATTAGACAACAAATCGAAATTTACTCTGATATACTCTTCACTTATGTCACGATGTGATTATGCTAATGTCGCATATTTTCCCTGTTCAACTGTACAACTAAAAAGCGAATCATCACTTTTACAGAATACCTGCATCCGTTTTTGCTACAATATGAGACGTTTTCATCATTTAAGTCATATATATAATTCCAATGAAATTCTAAGAATGTAATTCAGGTGTCAATGACAATTTTATGTCTTTAATATAGAATTTTATCAACATCTTACCTCAAATATCTGACCGACAAAATTGTTTTTAGGAATAAAATACATTCTGGAAACATTCGTGACAAAATGCTGATAAATATACTAAAACATCATATAATAACCGTAAAATTTCAGGCATCATTTTCGTACTTGGTCTCTAAATATTTGAACCAACCTAATAACGAATACAAAATGATGACATTATTGAATTTCAAAACACAAATGAAAAATTCATTATTAGATGAAAAGAAAAACGGAAAAGCAAAACTTCTTAGGAAAAAAGGAGTTTTCCGTTGTTCATGTGTTTCTACTTGTTTGTTAATATTCAAGGAAACACTGTAATGAGTTGCCATTCAATGAAGTTGAATTATTATATTTGAATATGAACTAAAATTCAAACACTTGAACTTTAGATTTACACTTTACTGACTACATAGCATGACGCGTTTCGTCGTCAGAAAGTCTTCAGAGACGTCGTCAGAAACGTCTTTAGAGGCTAGCAGAATACTTACTAACAACAAATTTGAAAAAACAAGCAGAAATAACATGGGTATTTTAGGATTCATTCTAAATACCCATTAATAAATAATAAATGATAAATTCTAAGATATTTCATTCTAAAATATAATTTTTATTAAATGAAAAGATTTAACAAGGGTGAATTGTTCAATTGTATCTGTTGATTTGGCAAATTTCCAGGATTTTGATGCCGATTTATTTCCAAATCTAATTGACCACATTTATGTATATTATGTAAAATTTTGGAATTCGTATCGAAAGTGTGGTTTTCTCTCAATAAGTTTGTTTGCATAATAAGTGGTATTTATATTCATAGATTCTGGTGCCGAAATTTCTACTTGTTTTACTAATACATATACCAGAACATGTTCCACAATTCAATTGGTAAACACCAGATTCATCTTCTTTTTGATTTTGCTTTTATTGTTTTTGATGTGTCTCGATAAGTTATCGTTTGTTCTGAATGAAATATTGAAATTATGTTTCTGTAAAAAGGTTTTGAATTTTTGACTCGGTCCAAAGTATGATTAATTATTATATTTCTGATTTCTATCAGACTGATAAAATCCTTATCAGATTTCTGATAAGGAAATACTAATCGTACAGCAATCGTCTGATAGAAATCGGAAATATAATAGTTAATAATACTTTGGAACACCAAGTCAAAAAGTCAAAACCTTTTTACAGAAACATAATTTCAATATTTCATTCAGAAGAAGCAATAGTTTATCGAGACACATCAAAAACAATAAAAGCAAAATTAAGAGAGAAGATAAATTTGGTGTTGAAAACCAATTTAATTATGGAACATATCCCGATATATATATATATATATATATATATATATATATATATATATATATCAACTGAGGAGTGTTGCCGTGGTAACGAATATAAGTGTAAAATTGTTGGGTTATCGGCAATTTGGGCTATTAAATTAATCCAAGACTAATCGTCAGTAATTCTATATTTCGAACTAAGGTTCAGTTCTTCTTCAGGAATGCTGGAATCATATTACAAGATGTTAAGTAATTATAAAAGATAGTGAAAAATACCTACATCTGACATAAGTGGTTAAACTGACAAAAACAATACAGAAGTCATTCAATAATCGATTACAAATGCAGGAAAATTATTTTAAGAACAAGCATGTAGATAACAACGTAAAACATGAAAAATATAATAAAGTGACATTTCCTATGACATAGAACATTGTTTGAAATGACGTATAAGTTACGAGTGTTTTCTGTAACTGTTGACAGGACGTCTGAACGTTGGTCTCAGCTATTTTTTCGAATTTAACCATTCTCATCCAACGAGAGTAAATAGCTATATATGGAACTAAGATTCTCAATGTCTGCTCTTTTATTTATGTTGTTGGGTATGTTCCTGAAAAATTCTCTCAGTAGAGACAAATTATAATAAAAGAATGTTCTTGGAGATGTGTTATATCATATATATATATATATATATATATATATATATATATATATATATATATATATATATATATATATATATATATATATATATATATATATTTAAACATTCAACTATATGTATATATATATATATATATATATATATATATATATATATATATATATATATATATATATATATATATATATATATATATATATATATATATATATATATATATATATAACTGAGATTGAATTCTCCCTTAACTCTTGGTGAAACATAATTAAATATTAAATTAAATTGAACTCTTGGCTTAATGTTTTAATGTTTCACTATTATATTTAGAAACATGAATTTGTCAACATGTTTGGAGCGTGAGCTCATTTTCAAGACTTGAAACATAGAACAAACCTGTCGTAACGATTTTTTGCATTCATCATAACCAAATGTAAAATCGTCCAAATTCCCCTGAAATCAATAATTTAATTCAATTGAAAATCAAACTGAAAATTCACCATTTCGTCTCATTTATTCACAAACATAATGTAGTTTTGTGAAACCTTTTGCTGTAGTTTCAACACATTAAAAATGGTCCTTATATCTGAATATTTCCCACCATGCTGTATAATACAGTGCAGCGGTTTAATATCATAAATACTATTGCATATTCCGAATAGGCTATTATAGGGATATTATCTTGCAGACAATCTAAAGTTTACAATTTTCTGCAATCATCTCTCCTTTATCGGCTACACTGGTATGCGAAATTGAACATTACCGGACAGATAATTGCATCTCTGAACAAATATTACAATGCAAAAGAACCTGCGGTTTTTCTATCGTCATTGGAATCACTTTAATTTCATCTGCAAAGTTTAGTTACTGCTATGCCAAAATTTGAAAATGTTCTGCTAACAGCTCTAAATTAATAACTGATGAGTTTTAAAATTTTCTCCATTGCACACGATGTGTGAACAATGTAATATTTTGGGAGCTAAGGTGGATATTTTCAACCTAGTTCTATGTTCTTTTACTGATATATGTTCTTTTACTGATATTGAGGCAAGTTTCCTTGATATACATAATCTCTGATAGAAGAAGCATTTATGTGTATTCACGAACAGAATTCATATTCACTCATAAAATAATTTGTGTATAAGTGTTAATATGTGAATGTATATGTATTTGTGTGTTTAAATGTATATGTATGTAAAAGTTTGATCAGCATCTAAGTTTTTCATTCATATATTATTATATTTCATTTCATCAGTTGTGATTCATATCACAAACTCTTTCATTTAAAATGAAAGTACAAAATTGAAACTTTTGTACTACCAATTTTGTCTTTTGTATATTTTGTGTTTCCTGTTTTGTAATTAGGACCTGTCCTGTAGAACAGTGTATGTTAAATAATAATATAAATGAATTATACTCAGAAATAAATGATGTAAGATGACAATAATACATTTTGCAGAGAAATTCGAGGAATTAATCCAGTGCATTATGAAAAAATTCTCGGAAAATCATGCCAGTTCGAAATGGGAATTATTTTAAATTTTAAATTCACAGGAAATACCGTGGAAAACCCAGAATGTTTGGGGTGAATCTTTGAATTGAAAATTTTAATGAAACACAAACTTAAATTTCCTCGTATAAAACGCATAACGCGTGTTTCGAAGTACAACTTCTTCTTCAGATGCTAAATTACGATAAACTTATAACAAATAAATGGCGTTTACTTGATGTAAATCCATTGTAATTGAATATAAATTTAAATTTAAACACATGAACTTATGATTTACACTTTATTGGCTACATATCATGACGCGTTTCGTCGTTACAAACGATTTCTTCTGATTCACACTTTATTGACTACATAGCATGACGCGTTTCGTCGTTACAAACGAATTCTTCTGATTCACACTTTATTGACTACATATCATGACGCGTTTCCTCGTTACAAACGACTTCTTCTGACTCACACTTTATTGACTACATAGCAAGACGCGTTTCGTCGTTACAAACGACTTCTTCTGATTCACACTTTATTGACTACATAGCATGACGCATTTCGTCGTTACAAACGACTTCTTCTGATTTACACTTTATTGACTACATAGCATTACGCGTTACTTACATCGGTGCATTTATCTCGGAAGAAGTCGTTCATAACGACGAAACACGTCATGATATGTAGCCAATAAAGTGTAAATCAGGTCATTATTGTGTTAGCATCTGAAGAAGTCGTTTGTAGCGACGAAACACGTCATGCTATGTAGCCAATAAAGTGTAAATCAGGTCATTATTCTGTTAGCATCTGAAGAAGTCGTTTGTAACGACGAAACGCGTCATGCTATGTAGTCAGTAAAGTGTAAATCAGGTCATTATTCTGTTAGCATCTGAAGAAGTCGTTCGTAACGAGGAAACGCGTCATGCTATGTAGTGTGTTAAAGTGTAAGTCATAAGTTCAAGTGTTTGAATTTAAGTTTCTATTCAATAATATTGAATCATTTCCAAATGTTAAACTGAACTACATTTCTTTCAACATCAACAGTTGAAATTTGTAATCTTAAATCAAAAATATTCTCAATAGAAATTTCAAATAAATTTATCTAGTTTAACTAACTAACTTAATATAACTGTCTATATTGTACATAAAACGGATAAATTCATATACGTTTCCTCAATTTCAGAGCTAGCCGATGCGATCACCCTCATTTCATGTTTCAATATTTCAAAAAATTTCTCTTTGTATTCGATTCGAATGAAATACCATCAGTGGATTATGGGGTCTTTATCATGAATCGTATTATACTCGTACATAGCATCATCCGACAATTATAAAGCTCATCTGGTGCAGAACCAATAATGCAATCAGAATCCTGATGTAGATGGAGACATTTTGGTGGAGCTCCGGACAGGATTATCCGATAAGCAGGACTACACAATTAGAAAATCCCTAGTAAATATCGAACGGTGGGAGTTAGTAAAGCTAATAAATATGCAAGAGCGTTGGACACCTATACATCACAGAAACCTGGCCGGGCAGTGTGCGAGGCATACAAACGGAATTATAAATTGGGAAAGGATCCGATCCTCCTTGCCTCGGTCAGTTTCAAATAAGTTGCCTTTTAGATAGTACGTATATAATGGGTAGCGTTTTAGCGCCACCAGAAGACTCCTATTAATCAATCGGTGGGCGTCCGAAGCGCACTTTGATCTACCACTTGGTGTGTTTACAGGACCAGCACTTCGGTGAAAACTTGACGAAAGTTTTAAATATTCAGCACCCGACTACCACGGTCAGACACACTGCCAATTAAGGCTCCCTCTGTGTGCATTGAGGAGCTTACCGCTTTTCGTAAAGTGTTGACACATAACAAAATGCTGACAAAAATTGCAAAAGGTTTAATGAAATTCTGCGGCGAAATGCAGTATGGGCAAAATGAAGAGGGGTGATTTGTCGGTGTGGGGTGAAATTGAAGGCGGAAAACTTGAATGCACACATCAAAGCCATATGAATTTGTGGAATATGCGATTTGTATTTAATAATGCTTCAATTGAGACCGGTGCACCTCATTTTATTTCATATATATATGAATGAAATATTGAAACCTGTGCCGAATTCCAGGCTGTCTTATATAACACGTTATTATTTTAATTATTGGAAGTTTCACCACAAGATTGGAGGTGTAAAAAACATATTCTAGCATTAACAGAAAAATTTGATAACTTGTTCAAACCAGATGTATGATGAATGTAGATGTAAAATAAAGTATGATGACCAATTCAACACCCCCAGAAATTGAAACAATTAGTTTTTAATTAATACTCTTGATAATGGACTAACCACCCGAAACATATGTCGACTTGTTAACATAGTCACACAGTCACTTCACTCAACAGTGAAGTGTTTCAATTTTAATTTACTATTAATTAATATAATGTTTCACCAAGTGATAAGTGAAACCTCCGTCTCATTTATTTCCTCAAATGTTTGTTTTTGCGATTCGAAAATTAATTATTTCGATAATTGCTAAAATTTTCAGAATTATTCAACACATTTGGAATGATATTTTCCAATATTTGGGTTGATAATTGGATAGTTTCAAATGCCGCGGAATTATGAAAAATGACCAATAACAGATGGCAATTCGATAATAACTATTAGAATAATTAAATTGTCCGGACATTATACATAATATCCATCATTGGACAGAGTAATGAAAACCATTACTATCATTTCTATGTGTGACATTAAACTTGAATTAAAAACTCAAATAAAATAAATTTAATAAAAGCAAAACTGATAATATCAACAAAAAACAAAAATTTCACAATAATTCTTCAAATTAAAGTAGACTGAATTAAAAACAATTCAAACAATCAGATTCATTATTTGAAATTATACGCAAGGGCTTCCACATTCAGAATCTCCTAGTTTTCAGCTAGAGAGTTACTTTATATTACTATTGCAATTGATTTTAATTTTATTTTCGTTGAGTTCATAAACTATATGTCATTAATTTCTGTTTACGTGTGACTTTGTAATAGATATTTCATTTTTAGTTTATTCCATTTAATTATTGTTTATTACTGTTTCCATTCATTTTAATTTCATTTTTGTTGTATATATTTGCTTATACTCTTTTTTTGTTTTTGTTTCTTCAATTTTTCCTTATTTATTATCATTTTGTGTACAGTTTCATATTTTGTTTCCTGGATATGGATGTATATATGTTATATATCTTACAGTGTCAGAAATTATAGCCATAGGATATTCAGCGTTTGATACATTCAGCAATTTTGAATTTTTTCAGTCAATACTTACTGTAAATCTCTTTCCAAAATTGGAATAAACGTAAAACACCGATGTCCATATTTATACAATTTTATTTAAAAATTATAGAATTCGTTTCACCATTACGATAGTTTCTTAGGGCAGTACGGTACAAATCATCATCAAATTACCCAATAGTCATGAGATAATATTCATAATGACCAGACAATGTGATAAAAAGAAGTTCAGATAATAATCACTTGGTTCGATAGAGCTGGCCATTATTGACAATGCTCGGAGTTATGTTTTCTGTTATGATGCTCGGACGTCTAAAATCGAAATATACACAAAAATATATTGAATTCGTTCTTCATGTTGTCATATGCCAAGTTTATTTCAATATTTTCACTTAGCAGACTTTACTTTGTGAAAAACATTCATTATTCAATGAATTCATCAATTTACCTACGGCGTATGCGTTAATTATTACTTCAATGATAAGAGTCGATAATAGCAACGGTCGGATTTTTTCAAATCGGATCCAAAACATAAAAATGCTTTTTCTCAAATAATCAACAAATCCATTCGAAAAAACGCCCATTAGCGACAAATAGAAACGAAAATATTATCACACAAACAGTCGTACCGGAGTGAACTCAAATCACATGTAAAAATTCGATTAATCAAGCTCTTTCCAGAAAAATATTTGACCTTTCGGATCAACTTAAGTTACCCACTCCGGGTTTCAATTCTCCCTTCTATCTCCGGCATTGATATTTGACATGCAACTCCGCCATCGCACAAAATTCGGATATTTGGTTTGTAAACGAAATAAATAATTGAATAATTCAAATGATGACTGATTGAACTGCCGAATTGAGCCGGAACGCAGCTAGAACCCTTCGAAACTTTGTAATCAACCCCTTTTTTGTTATGTTGATAAAAGCCGAATAATTTATATTGGGTAGATTGAAATTTTAATGATGATATAACTTAGATTTCATTCTGATTGAGTTATCCATCATTGGATATTCCGCGATGAACTTTGCCTCAAGTTTGGCCAACTTATGTTATTTGTTCGATGGATTTCCCAGATATCCTGACAGCGAGAATATTTTCTTGAACACCTGTCTTCGATTGAGTTTCTCCAGTTCCTTTTCACTTTAAATAATGTCACCCACTCATATTCCCCAGCTCAAAGAGCAGTATAAATATTTATTCCTGAAGTCCTCTTTTATTTATAGTTAGTCCAAGAGCTGATTGGCATTTTCGTCTAAATCTCCGAAACACTAAATATATATTAAAAACTCGTGTTGTCATATCTGAATATCGAAACATGAAGGACTCATAATTTCTTGAATGAATGAAATTTCACGCAAAAAACAATTTCGAGGCATATTGAGTTGAAAACGCTTCGAATTCAATATTGAAGTAGTCGAAAAATGAAGGAACTAAATCGCTTTGGTAGTAATTGTGTCGATTCGAATTGTATCAGAAAAAAAAATAATATTGAAGGATTTAGAAAAAATAAAGTTTATATCAAAATAGTGAAAATAAATATTCATTGAATTTTAAATGCCACTTTTTGTAAAGCTCGGAATTAATACAAATTTCTGGCAGGCGGTAAAGTATCAAATATTGATATACATAAGCTTTGTTCGCGGTAGGGATTCTGAACAGACTCAGAACTAATTCATAACTGATTCGGGATTGATTTAATACGCATGCTCGGTTATGAACTGGTTCGGAATTATTTCGACCCGCGAACGATTTTAGAACTAGTTTAGGGAATTTTCAAATCACGGTTGTTCTCATCGAATAATAACCTTATACCAAAACTATCGTGAATGCGAAAGTCATAAAAAGTCAAAAATCAAAAGTTGCCAAACTATCGTGAATGCGCAGGTCCCGAACTTACAGTTCTAGATTGATCCTTCGAACTTACATCGCTCTTTCTTCCGTTCATTTGTCTATTTTATTCCAGGTTGGCGATTTGATTTTTGCTTAAACTTCACATGTGCGATTTTATAGCGGCACTCAGTGCGATCTTCCAGATTTTTATATTGATCTGTTGTAGATTTTTTTGGACCTCATTTAATGACTCTGTTCCGCATTTACTACTCATAATTATATCGAGTAGTTTCTTCGGTATTGTGGACTGTTTCATTCTGTAGACATGTGCACAGAACTTGGCTGGTCGTTTTCTGATTTCTTCCGTTGTAGTATTTGTTTTTTGATAAAGTTCATTCTGAGGTCTTTTCATCCAAATGCCGTATCTATTGATCGGCACGTAAATCTTTCTGAGAATTTCCCGTTCTTGTTTTTCTTTTCCTCTAATTCTTGAATGACGGCCAATAACCATTGTTTCAGCTGCGAAGATTGCTTCTGGAAGAATCTTTGTGTTATAATGCCTCAATTTGGCGCCTCTCGAAATGCACTTTTTATTATAGTACGCCCATGTTAGCTCGTAGGCCCTTTGGAGCTTCGTAGTTCTCTGTTCATTAGCGATTCGGTTTAAATCTGAGGACTGTATAACTTCGCCGAGATATTTAAAATGGCCGACTTGCAGAATTTTTCCATATTTTGTGATAAGAGAAGATTTGTTTTTTGGTTTTCTTTCCATGTATTTGGTTTTATCATAAAAAATTTGTAACCCGGTTTTCTGCGCAATTTCATGTAGTTTTTCTACGGCGAGAATGGCTTCAGTTCTGTTGTTTGTGATGATAGCAATATCGTCTGCAAAGGTGAGGCATTTGACATTTATTCGATTTTCTTTTTTGATATCCACTTGTATGCCCTTCACATGAAATTCCCATGCCCTAATGATTTTTTCTAAAACAATATTGAAAAGGATTGGCGAAAGTCCGTTCCCCTGCCGCACCCCGGTTTTGATTACCTTTAAGTGTATGTTCCATAATTTTTCGGTCTTTCGATCGATCACAAATTGTTTCATGATTTTAAAAAGGGTTTCGCTGTCTACCGAATCTGGATATGCATATATACTTATTATTATAATTGATTATAAAGAATCAATTTCAATTATATGTAGATAATATCAAATATCTCATATCAAATTTGCGTTCCTTCATTGGTTCATCATTGAATTACAACAAATCATTCCGAGCCATATTAAATATTTCGCCACATTTTTACCGCATTTACAAAACATAATATGAGCAAAAAAAGATAAAATTCAATAGTCAAGGAAAACACGAGGTGCTAGTGGAATATTTTTGATTAGTGCCTGTTGAAATGACATATCAGGAGGAATGTTGACAGGTGACAGAGAGACAATTTCGAATAGAGTATGCTTTAAAGTCTGATGTTGAATTAAAAGGTATGAAGGTGTATGAGACAAAATATGGACATCAAAATGATTGGGATCAGAATTTTGTTATTGATAAACTGCCAGCATACATAAAATGAACGAGAATACGTTTGTGATCTAAATATGATGATTTTTGTCATTGAAAACATACGTGATCGGAGAAAGAAGTTTAGAAGAAAAACAAAGAATATCATTAATTCTACGTTTTGCGTTCGTAATATCAATATATGAATTTTAAGTCAGTACATTCTAATTATTTCTTCATTCTGGATATTCACAACAAGAATGAATCGCTTTCTAAGGGCTTTGCTGAGGATTTCACAATATTTCCAATGTACATATTGAATGAACAACACGGATGAAAATATATTAACGAGATTTGAAATAGAGTGTTAGAATCGTTTAAATTGCAATTATGTTTCGCTCTGTCCGCCCTGGCGATGTGAACTCGCATTCTCTTTTCGCCAACTTTGACGTAATTATACCAAATCCACGTTTATTATTGCACACGTGACAAATAACCGCATTTGCGTATGTGTGTCAAGAATACTTCCCGGTATAACCGCCTCGGTTATGGTTTGCATCCCAATTATGATATCATAATTAGTATAGATTCTATCGAACCACGAATCCTACTAATTAAATATCAATGTCTAGGCCATAGAAATAATCTAAAACGTCAGGTTAATCGTATGGAACAGATTCGAAAATACCGTGTACATTACAACGGCGAAACTCTGTGAAAGTTAGGCAAACCTACGATAACTACATTTGAATATCTGGATATGAATTACTCAGATTGGTACAGCGTCATTTTTATTCAAAGAACTAGCAGAAAGTAACTGTTTGACAATTTTTTTCATGAACTCTTTTTAAGTAGTACAACTTCAACCAATGTGCTGGATTAACACATCATCAACAAGTGTGACAGACAGTGTTCAGAATAAGATTAAAGTTAGAATGTGATATAAACTGAACAAAATACCAACACGTTCCACTGCGCTCTGTTTACTCGTAGATCATAGAATATAAACAAGCACATGTATATACATCTTTCTTTAACAAATGTGATAGATACACTACAGAATATAACGTAAGACTGAAGAAAGGGTATGATTAATGATATACACTGAACTGAACACAAACAAGTTCCATAAAACACTATATACTTGTACATCATAGAATATCAAACATTATAAACAATAAAATAATAGATTTCAACAAATAAGACAGTTTCATTACAGAATATGCAGTAACACTAAAGTAAGGGTATATCTCCTGATATACACTGAACTAAATACAAACAAGTTCCATAGAGCACTATCTACTTGTTCATCATAGAATATGAAAAAAGATATGGATACACATCTATATTCAACAAATGTGACAGATACACTGCATGATATACAATAACACTAAAGTAAGGTTATGTTTTATGATATACACTGAACTAAACGCAAACAAGTTCCATAGAGCACTATATACTTGTTCATCATAGAATATGAAACAAGATATGAATACACATCTATATTCAACAAATGTGACAGATACACTGCATGATATACAATAACACTAAAGTAAGGTTATGTTTCATGATATACACTGAACTAAACGCAAACAAGTTCCATAGAGCACTATATACTTGTTCATCATAGAATATGAAAAAAGATATGAATACACATCTATATTCAACAAATGTGACAGATACACTGCATGATATACAATAACACTAAAGTAAGGTTATGTTTTATGATATACACTGAACTAAACGCAAACAAGTTCCATAGAGCGCTATATACTTCTTCATCATAGAATATGAAAAGAGATATGAATACACATCTATATTCAACAAATGTGACAAATACACTGCATGATATACAATAATACTAAAGTAAGGTTATGTTTTATGATATACACTGAACTAAACGCAAACAAGTTCCATAGAGCACTATATACTTGTTCATCAAAGAAAATGAAAAAGGGGATGAATACACATTTATCTTCAACAAATGTGACAGATACACTGCACGATATACACTAACACTAAACTAAGGTTATGTTTTGTGATATACACTGAACCAAACCCAAACAAGTTCCATAGAGCATATATACTGGTTCATCATAGAATATGAAAAAGAAGATGAATACACATCCATCATCAACAAATGTGACAGATACAGTGCATGATATACAGTAACACTGAAGTAAGCTTATGTTTTGTGATATACACTGAACCAAACACAAACACCTTCATAGAGCAATATATACTTGTTCATTATAAAGTATGAAAAAGGAGATGCACGCACATCCATCTTCAACAAATGTGACAGATACACTGCATGACATACAGTAACACTAAAGTAAGGTTACGTTTTGTGATATACACTGAACCAAACATAAACAAGTTCCATAGAGCACTATATACTTGTTCATCATAGTATATTAAAAAGGAGATGAATACACATCTATCTTCAACAAATGTGACAGATACACTACATGATATACAGTAACACTAAAGTAAGGTTATGTTTTGTGATATACACTGAACCAAACACAAACAAGTTCATAGAGCAATATATACTTGTTCATTATAGAGTATGAAAAAGGAGATGCACACACATCCATCTTCAACAAATGTGACAGATACACTGCATGACATACAGTAACACTAAAGTAAGGTTACGTTTTGTGATATACACTGAACCAAACATAAACAAGTTCCATAGAGCACTATATACTTGTTCATCATAGTATATTAAAAAGGAGATGAATTCACATCTATCTTCAACAAATGTGACAAATACACTACATGATATACAGTAACACTAAAGTAAGGTTATGTTTTGTGATATACACTGAACCAAAGGCAAACAAGTTCCATAGAGTACCATATACTTGTTCATCATATAATATGAAAAAAAAGATGAATATACATCCATCTTCAACAAATGTGACAGATACACCACAGAAGATACTGTAAGACTAGAGTTAGGATATGTTCTGTGAGATGTACTAAACTAGATATAAACAAGCTCCATAGAGCAGTTCATGCTCGTATATCACAGAAAATAAAAAAGGAGATGAAATAGCTTTGTCATCTCAAAGAAAAAGATCTAATCGATTTATGATTTTAATTCTGACGTTCCCTAAACTTCAAATAGCGAAGATGAATCAAATTCTTTTCACCTTACTTTTCATTGCATGTATATCTTTTGTTTCATTAATCCCAATTCATTACCGAAGTTTAAATAATGTATCCATTATTATTGTTCCTCCGCTCAAATCACAAGTAATTCTCTCAGTAACAAGTATTTTGTATAGTGATTATATTTCAAAATCCGCTTTTCAAATTTCAACTCATTTAAACCTCATCAATATTCAATTTTATTTGGAAGCATAGAAATTTCGGATTATTGTCATCCCTTGGATTATGGTCATCCCTTAAACGCCTACAATTAATTTTTAAGGCAATCAATCAGTTAGTTATCGTTCTTCCCCACTCAGGGACAGTTTTTCAATTGAAAACACTCATTCTATTATTTTCTCTATATGTGGGCATTTTAAAATGACTGGCATTATCTGCACAACGGGATCGATGAATTATTCCATTCTCTTGTTCACATTCAAGTATCAAAGTAACCCGATTATAACGCTTAAATTGAACTACAGCTTCAAAAAATGAGATGTTCGGGACATTGATGGGCGGGCACGCACGGATTTCGATACTTTGTTCCGAATACAAGAAATTACGAAGGTAATCAATCGTTTTTGTGTGAAATGAATAAATTGGTATCCGTTTTCATTTTGTGGCATATTTATTATTGTACACCACTTCAAATAAAGTTGTTATTTTGCATGGGAAACTGATCGTCATAATATTGACAAAATTGTTTGATTGAAGTCGCTAGAGCAGTGCTTAACAACCTTTCTTGTACCATGGCCCACATTAAATTCCTACGCCCCCGAAAAGGGCGAAAAAGTTAAAATTAAGAAGTACGAATGGGTTTAATTCGTGTCGAGTCTATTTTCAAATTGCCCCCCTTAACAATCAAATAGCCCCCCTGTGGGACGTGGACCCCACGTTGGGAAACATTGAGCTAGAGAGTGTAATATTTCTGTCAATTTTCAGGTTCTGAATAGATTCAAAATCTAGGAATAACTGTTGGAAAAACTGTGATAAAAGAAACAGAGTTAAATAAGATCCAAGATTCAAATTAAGTTTTATAAGCGGCAAGATTTCGTCTTTTACCTTTCATTCATTTATTATTCCTCATTTACTCTCAACTCATTTTTCACTCCACAGTTTTTTTCTGTTCATATTTTCCAGTTTGGAGTACTATTCTATTACATATTCTATTCCTGAATTCCTCAGTTACGAAGCGAAAGCATTCAAAGAGATATGTAAGGAATTTCTTCTGAAGGAAAAGAATTGAGTTTGTTTTTTAGGTTGTTTTTCCAATTTTTTTGTGTGCTTTCTAATTTTTTTTTTATATTCAGCATGTGGTACATGTGTATTCTACACTGAACCACTCTACCTGTCTTATATATTTTAATTCATTCTATTTTTTTTCTCATGCAGAAAATTGTTGTGAAACAGTTTTTTCTTTTTTTTTTTGTTGGATGAATCAGCTCCAGCTGAGTCCCACCTCTTAATACTTTATAGTTAGTGAAGTTATATTAAATCAATTTGAAATAAATATGTTCAACAATGTTAGCAACACCATGTATTTATGAATTTTGTGATGGAGTAATAAAGTTCGATTATTGATGATTGATGAGGCCGATACTTGGAGAAAATTCCAAGTTGGTCATAATACATACCTGGAATGTTATGTGAAAATAGCTATAAGTAGTGAATTTTGTAAAATTGCATCTAGTATCAATCCAGCATTTGATAAAGAAGTAGTTCTTCGAAACGTCGTCATGCATATTTATATTAAAATTATGAGAAAATTCTAAGTTCGATTATTATTATTATGCATTTTGTTGTCTTCATTTCAGTTATTCTCAATTTTTATGAGTGACAACTGAATAAATACATATGAAAAATTTGATTGCGAATCAAACACAGTTTAACACACAGAAAATGTGTGCCCAGAAAACTTTTAACACGGTTAAACGTTTTGGAACCTTATATATTCAGAAAAGTGAAAAAGTAGGTATTTGAATCACAGTAGCGGAAAATCAATTTATTTTCTCATGTATAACACCCACGATATTCTACAATTTCTTTATATAATATTTCCTGTTTATTGTGATAGAAACTCAGTTCTTCATTCGGAGACAAACTGGAATATCATTCAGAAAGTCAAGGAAGGCAGCTCTTAGGAAATACAATGTTTTCACGCCTTCAGGCTTAAACATACTCGTATGGAAGGTAGTAGTCCATTTTCCAGCCACAATTTATTATTTACTGATCGTATTTTCCAACGCGGTTCCAGACTAGACATATAAATTATGTTTATTCGAAACAAGGAAACAATTCCTAAGAACATGCCATTGTATTCAGTATGTAGCTTTTCAAAAATATTTCGATTCACATCAAATATAATATTTTGAATATTTGGTGAAATTAGTCATATAAGTATTCAATTAATAGCAATTCATCTCTGGAAGAATAATACACTCATCCGATTTCTCAAGTCAGATTCGAGCAATAAAATAATGTCAATCGTCTCCATGTTTTTATAAATAATAACACGTTACCTAATTCTATGAAATCGCAGAATCAGATTTCACATATAAAAGTATTCTGGATCCAGCATCAAGAACAGACCGTGTCTCACAGACCAATAAATATAGACTCTATAGATATGGACTTACCATCGATGGCGATCTTGTGGGTCCTCAGAATCTCAGTTGGAGAAAATAATAACATGGACAAGGAGATCAAGAAAATATTACAACAACTATTTTTTCCTGAACCAATGATGCAACAAATGCCTTTCATACTTATTGCCTCCAAATTGAATCAACTGAACAAAAAATATGAAATTACTATAATTTGATGTTTGAAAATTACTTCTACTTATAGCCGAATAAATAATCGAATAACTTATAATTGAATGGAGACTACACGCATTTAACATTTGAATAATCACCAGTTAATAAATGTCGAACTAAAAACTGAATTTTCGAAAGGGAACATTATGTTTTTATGATTCGTTTGAATGGAAAACGGCAACTTAATAAAAATGCAAACTGTGCATTATTTAGTAGCGACACTATGTCCATCTATTGATTAATAGCCGACTTGTATCACAAGATTAACAGCTTCCGAAGAATTTATGAAGACTAATATCAAAAACATGAAAGATATTGAAAGATAATATTAAATATTTTCACAAAAGTTGCATCTCTGTCAAAGGAACAATTTACATTTTAATCAATTTTCACTTAATTAACCGCAGTTTCTTTTCGAATAAATTTAAGCTCTGCTGAGTATTTAACGTAAATTCTGGTTTTTCATTCAAGTTTCTTGGCATACTTAGAAATGTGAAATGCTGGCGTAATTACGAGAAAGGAATTTGATACGGCGACTTTCCTACCAAGCTGCCTACGCCAAAACCACTCGTATATTTTCAAAAGAGCATCTAAATATATTTACCTTTACGCATGTCAGTTCAAGGGCTTTCAGGAAAATTGGCCACTCGGAGATGTGAGTGATGCAGTTGTTCAGTTGTAGCAAGAACATGATTCCGTGCTCGTATAACCGTCATATGAGGGCATCTCTTGCGTCAAGTTGAAATATTACATATAGAAATGTACCGTTTTTACACCGCAATTTATCAATACACTATGTCTTTTGCGGTTGTACGTTTGGAGTTTTCACCTGTGGCTACGTTGAAAAGACGTGGCTACGATGCAGAATTTCGTCACTTCATCCGATTATTTGAGCTCGGATGGAAACGAAATACTTGAATATTCTCGAAACTGTGGACTGAATTTCATGAACACACTTTAAAAAGTTCTAGACGAGAATAGTTCAAGAACAGAATTTTCGAATAATCAACAGAGTATAATTTCATAAAATTATTATATTTTGAATAAAACAGTTTCAACAAAGGAAATTGCAGAATCTTTCTATATTTAAGTGAATTCGTAAAAAGTGTTTTGAAACGGAGAAACTCTCAAAAACTTGGCAGTAGTATCGATTTTTCTATTCTCTGCTCGATTTGATCTGATCAGATACATCTGCTTTTATGAAAAATGAAGAGAAAATTGAAATGAAAAGAAAATTATAAAAGCCCCTGATAATCTTGGTTACCATGACATTGACTTTATTATGAAATTATTTGCCGTAATTTCGTAACTGTAATTTCTTAAGGCCGCTTGAATGAACATAGATAATTGGGATTTTGAAACATTTATTTTTCACATCATTGTATTTCAATGAATGTCGTTGTATTTCAATGTAAAATGGTTGATAAAATAAAGAAAAACGAGTGAACGACTTATTTTTCTCTACTCATTTCAATATAGATACTTCTTTGATTAATGAAATGGATTTTTATCCAATGATAAAAAAAATAAATTTTTTCATAAGAAAGCAGAAAACTGTAGAAGAATAATGTTCATCGAAACGTTAAGTTATTTGCACCATTGAATATATATAATGAAATAAATATCGATTACTAAAAGTACATTTTCTCAAATAAAAATGAATGCATTTCTAAGGCCATTCGCAAACTGTTACAAGGGGGTTGGTGCGTAGCAATCAATTTAAAACACGAAGGCGGTTAATTCCAGTAATTAATAATGTCCATACAATTTGCTGTCATTATAGGAAATTAGACGAAATAACAGAAGTCATGAATTGATTAATGATGAGAAAATTGAAAAGTAGGAAATTGAATTTCACTCAATATACTTATAATTGATTTAAAACGAGGTCGGAAACATTATTTAATGGAATAAAATCAGAGTTAAATGGATATCAGAAGTCATACAAGATATTGGACAGTGAAAATATTCCTTACGGAAGTTATAAAACACAAAATAATATTATAGAAGAAACTCTTATTATTTACACTTTATATTACTCTTAATATAAATCTAATTCTCATCTATTGAACAGCATTAAATCATTGTAAAATCTCATTTAAATAAAGAAGAGGTACCTAAAAATGAATCTAAAAAGTTCATTTTTGTCAGTAAGGCAGGTCTAGCGCATAGAAAAACTATATAACAAGTCAGATTCAAATCATAGATTTATAACGCTTGTTGCATAATATTCTATGAATGGCCAAATGCAATGGAAACATGAAAATGTGAACGACGACACTAGTATTGAGAATTTATATTTATGATTGAACTGGGCTATTTTGCATCTGTTTGGGGTAGGTATGTCTGCCGTGTATATGTTGTAGAAAAGTGGGCCAACTACTGATCCTTGAGGCACTCCTGCTCTGACATTCTTTTCGCTCGATAGTTTTTCTCCTATCTTCACTCTGAAGGTTCTTCTACGTCTGGATTATGTTCACCAACTTTCTCGGAAATTGTTCTCTTTTCAGTTTGTATATCAATCCGTGATGCCATACTTTGTCGAAAGCTTTTTCTATATCCAAAATTATGGCAGCAGTTAGTATTGATATATTAAGTTTGTCCTTGATGTCTTCTGTCATTCTAGCCAGTTGATGTAGTGTCGAGTGTTCCGTTCTGAAGCCGAATTGGTGTTCCGGAAGCCGAATTGGTGTACACTTGTTGTCTGCGAAAGTTTTCAGTCTTCTATTTAGAATTCCTTCTATGACTTTGATTAATGCAGGCAACAAGTTTATAGGCCTGTAACTGTTGACCTGGTTGATAGGTTTTCCATTCTTGTGTAACATTATTGTTACTGAACGCTTCCATATTTTCTGGAATTGTTCAGAGGAAAATTGTATGTTGGTAGCCCATTCATATGTTGACAGTTGATGGTGGGCGTGCCATAGAATACAGAAACACAGAATAGTGATACTGTTCTGTAATATGTCTTCTTCCATCGAATGACAATTTCGCTACAGATTCTATCTAAATTATTGTTCTATGTTATATTCAACAAAATGAAATGAAAGTTGTAATGGAACGAAATTGTGTCATTTCTTTTTATTTCATATTAATGAATAGATATATTAACGAAAATCCGAATACAGTACATATTTTCGAGGCAAAAAATATTCGACTTCACAATCAAGATGGAAAATATTCAGTTTATAAGAAATTAATATTGTTTCATCTCGTAAATATACGAATCTGAGGTAAAAAAAATGAAATGTGTATATTCGTAGCTTGACAAATCCATCTGAATCACATTTACCTCCGGAAATTTCAACACTAAAGGCGTTCAATCCTCTTTACCATTCTTCGCGCTATATAGGGAAGTACGAAGTTTTAATGTTCGAACCCTCCGTTAAATCTTGGATTCGTAAATAAATTACCGTTCTTCCTAGAAGCCGTATTCACCAATCAATACACGAAGGCACATATGAAGACTACATTCATGTTCATTGTTTACAATAAATATGAAATATAACGGACTTGCATTATATCTCCAATGGCAACGCTGCCAATATACATAAATTTTAATTGAAAACTTAAATATTGAATATATGGTTCCTCTTCAATGCTACAGGTTTCAATACATAGGTAATTATTTTTAGGTAATAATTTTTTAATTTTTCTGTATTCGAATGAATAAAACTGGTCGTTTTCACTATAAAATTATTCAATTCAATTCTATGATTTTATATTGAATAATATTGGCATTTACTTGGTATAAATTCATGATAATAACTAAACGATAATTCGAGCACTTGAATTTCATTTACACAATATGATTCAGCACATTATTTTCTATTAGCATCAGTAGAAGTAGGCAATCCGATAAAAAGCATCACCTTATAACAATAAAAGTGTGAATCAAATTAATGTGTTCGTTTATTCTATGACTTAACTCAATTTCTAACTTTTCAGAAGTTGACAGCTCAGTGACATTTGCTACACATGTGGATGAGAAGTTTGATGATCTTATTGGCATATCACGAAGTATATATTTATACTTCGTGGGCATATAACCAGAATAGATGTCTTACAGCAAAAAGCTAAAACACCATCCCTCCATAAATATTTTAAGGAAATTGCTGATAAGTTATATGTAACAATGAATTGACGAATGAAATCACTTAAATAAGACAGCACTATGCACTCGAATATAGACTCGTACATAATTCACCTTGCCAACATCTGCCAATCTTTGGAGAGAGGTGTAGAATATATTCATAACAGCTCTGATATAGAGTGTTTGAAATAAAAAATAATTACCAAAAGCAGATTTGTGTCAAATAGTTTCCTGCATATAAATTTTTTCAGTGAAACCAACAGGTAGGAAGTAAAAGAAGTGAATAATATAATGTCAAATGAAATATGTATTAGATTATGCTCATTAGTTTAAGATACTACATATGTCAGTACACAAACTCACGTAAATACTTTGTAAATATAATTATGTTGACTTGTCCCATTTGCACAAGCGAATAGTCCAGGTACGAATCCCAAGTTTGATATAGATATTTGCACATGATTGTGAGCTTAGGGGCTATGATAGTAATAATGATGGATAACCTCCAGAGTACACGTCCAAAAAAACGAATTCTGATATTGTAATAATTATATAAAGTACGAATGCAAAGTTATTTTGGAGATAGACTTATGATCATTTTGCGGATTATTTTAGGGAGATGAAGAATGAGTTTAAATAGAAGGACATAACATTTTTGTCAATCTATCAATTCCTTAAGAACTGTCAAGCAGAACTTGACAGTTCTATTCAGTAGTTTTATGTTTTGAGTAGATTCATTTTGAGACATAGACATTGATTGTATTGTATAATTGAAAACGTATGGTTCCCATATTCCAGAAAAATTCTGTGATAGACCTGACAGATATTCTGAGCTTTCAATATATTTCATTATTAAAACTGTTAAATAAAAAAATGTTTGTTGACATAAAATTTCAAACCAATTCTAAATGTTCTGGTATTCAGGAGTTTCGCAGTTTGAACAATATTTTTTCAATCTATTCAGTGTTTTTTAGAATTTTAGAAAGCAGATTATCAGGAAATATGAAATAGTACCTTGTCTTTATTAGCTACGGAAATACATAATTAGTGACAGATTTTAAAATTGGCATGAAAGACAGTCTCCTCATCAATTCCTGTAATGTATATTGTGAACATGGACTTCACAACCTCCGTTCGTAGCAATTCCTCATTTATACAATTGTCTCTGGAGTCTGACGATGCTTCCTGCTAATGCATAACCTTCATTCAAATATCTCACATGCAGTGCGCTTTTACAATGATCAAAAACTTTGACGCTAAGAAAGGCAATCCATTTCGGAAATGACAGCTGGATATTCTTGCGTTTGTTGTAATTTACGGAAGTGAATCTGTTATGCAAGTGAAATCGCTTTTCCTTTTCCATAAGGAAAATGACAAGTATTTATAAGGTGTGGTTTTGTATTACCGATGCAATCCATTTACATATGTTTCCTAACTCTTTCGTTCTGATATCTTGATTCATATTTGCAGAACTCGTTAGGAATATTTTCAAAACCTGTCAATAATCCATATTCAAGTTAGTTAACGTCCGTAATAGTGAACCCTTGTCCGGAAAACTTTCTCATTTTTGTTTCGAACAGATACGACCATAATTATTATTTTTTTAAATTGGTCGATGATAGTCCCAATTTTACCCCTATGTATACCAAATATTTCTAGCTTCCACATCTCCTCATCAAATTCAATATGATGAGGCCCTGTCTGGTTTCTCAATTCCATAAATTTTTCGCTTGTTTACTACAATTTTGAAGATTTCTCACCATTCGGAAATATTTTGATTGATAATACTCTTCCTCGTGGAATTCGAATATTCCATGCCTCCTCTCCGATAGATGGCGCTGTAAACATATGATTGTTCTTATGTTTACGGTTATGAGAAATCGAATGTTACGCTGATAATTGTGAATTGTTATTACCAAACTGTAGAAGAAAGGCAAATTGGAGACGAATAGGCGAAAGGAGAAATCTCCGGTCCTCGAAAAATCCCATTGATCCAAGGTGTGAATTGTTATGTAGAAATGAGGTTAAACGAGATGAAGTGTGGATGAAATTTCGGTCGTCTTTCAAATCAAAAGTACCTACGTAACATTCAACGCTAGCTCATAAAAACGAAATAGTTTGCCTATGGTTGTTTATCTTTTCCGTGGTCGTTTCCGGGTTTGTAAACTTTTCTGTTGAAAGAATTAACTGAGTCGGTAATACCCGTCTTCATTAATTCGCTGCCTGTAAATTGTTGCGTCAATGACTCCAAAGCAATTATGTATGCAGATGATACAAATTTTTCAAACATTAATTCTGCAATGTTTATAACTGAAAAAGTGAGCAACTGGTGTCTCCACAAGAAATTGATGGTGAATTTTTCAAAGACAGAGAGTATCTTTTTTTGTATTGATAGATCCAGGAGTGACTATTCGAAATATGTTGGTAGTTCTGAAAACCAAATAACTGTGAAGGATCATGTGAATTTTCTGGGTATTACTATAGATAAACACCTGAAATGGGATAAACATATCATGAATCTTCGAAAGAGGCTCAATTCAATGGGTTGCACTCTGCATATGCTAAGGAACCAGGTTGACTTACATATCCTAGAGTCCTAGAGGTAATTTATTTTGCTAATTATCAGTCGATATTGTCATATGGAATACAATTATGAGGAGGTTCTATTCACTTTGGTAGTATATTCATATGCCAAAAATGGACTTTAAAATTTTAGATTAATCAAAAATTATGAACTTTATTGAAACTCGATTACAGACAGTCTTGCCGTGGTCATTTCAGAAATCATGGTATACTCACTTTCTATGGACTTTATATTTGCAAATTGCTGATATTTTTCCACAAGAACAAGCATTACTTTGCAAAATATAAGAATAATAATAGTACCAGACAAGTGTTCCCATATTTTGTTCCAGTACATTCATCCTCACTTCGTGAGAAGGGTACGGAATTCGTGGCTATCAGGCTCTTCAATGCTTTGCCCAAACGTCTACAAGCTATTTTCAGTCATAAGGCCAGCTTACTCCAAACAATTTTGAAAAAATCGAAATTTTTTTTTTCATAAATTGCTACTATATACTCGTAGAAATAGTAAAGAATTAGTCCCGAAGGTCAGCAAGACCGAGAA
Organism: Henosepilachna vigintioctopunctata; assembly: GCA_030704895.1. NCBI lineage: Eukaryota > Metazoa > Arthropoda > Insecta > Coleoptera > Coccinellidae > Henosepilachna > Henosepilachna vigintioctopunctata. Next base: position 3,931,767 of record JARQZJ010000122.1, on the reverse strand, counting down.
GCAGGTATAAAAGATTAGGGATTAGGGATTATTGGAGTAAATCCGGCCGCTTGAACGCCTTCGGTTGCGGCAGCTGCTTCATGCCTTCGGGTCGTCTTATTGTTTTGTTCTTTGTTTTATTGTTATTGTCTTGATATTTTGTTGAACTGCTTTGAGAAATGCAAGAATTCTTCAGAATGATGCTTACGAAGACCAGGAAGGAGTTGTGTATGAAGCTGGAATGTATATGTGAGTAAAATTCACTTTTTTTACGATTTTTCACGAATAAAAACTTTGAACTGATTTTTCTCCGAATCACGTTTTTTCGCATGAATTACACTCTCATTTCAAAACTATTGCACTTATCGATATGAACCAAACGGCATTTTACTCCTTAGATGTCTGGCTATGGCCTCAAGCAGAACCAGAAATATTCATCATTATTTAAAAAAGTTATAAACAATTAAAAGTGAAAAAAAAGGGTAAAAAAAATTCAAAAGTCCGCCAATTTGTTTTTTTTTTCATTGAAAATGTTTCATTCTGCTTGAGGTCATAGCCAATTCGATACAGAACATGAAACCGTTTTGTTTTTTGCTTTGAGATAATTCTTTTCTAAGAAATGATGTCGTTCATCTTCGATTCAGATGAGTTTCAACAGCCATTTTCAGGACCGCCATTTTTAAAAAAATTATTTTTTTCAAGTAATTTCATATATGTGCTTTCATATATAAATAAATTGATTACTCAACATGTTTTGTACTATAAATAAAATATACTGAAAAAAAATTACGTTTATTGGAGTAAGCTGGCCATAATGGCTTCAAAAGAGAGGTTCATGAACTACTAATGCAATGTGAACCTTCTGTGAAAATTTTTTCTATTTGTATTTGACTTACTTCATTTTTATTTGTGCAAATTTTTGTAAATAATTCGTGAAACTAATAACTATATTGTATTCTAATCTACCCTTGAATCAATGTATGATTCAAGCAGAAAACCCACAAGGGAGTGTATTTGGTAAATTTTGATATTTCCAGTGAACATCCTAACATCATGAATTATGAATGAAATAATGAAGAAAAGCAATCTTCAATTGTTATGTTGAGTAGTTGAGATAGAATACCTGTCGCGAATTTAACTTGTGCGATCTGTTTATAAAGTTCGAATGGTGAGGGGTGACAATTATTTCAATTTAAAGTTTAAGCATTTCTAGCAAGGATATTCAGGTTTCAGTATACGAGTACAATATGTTTCTACTCAGCTAATAGATTCTGCTTACTCGCCTCTAAGAATTTTATGCTGACTTTAGATGCTCAGAGCCGTGCATTATTAAATTCGGGACGTGCACCTATCGAAGGGCTGCTTTCCACATAAAAATGTACAGTGTTACTGTCTAGATGGGAATACGCTTGATGTTTGGGTGTTACTTCGATTCCGGACATCTCAGGAGGAACCTTAAATCGTATAATGGCTTGCGAAATGGAAATTAGGAAGAAACGAATTGAATGCGGATATTGCTGCTGATGCGTGGAAGAAAACGATTACCAATCAATAAACTGAATGTGAATAACGTGAAGTCATTCAAATTATAATTTTGACTCCATTAAAATCTAGTTATGTTCCTTGAATTCCTGAAAATGGTTACACAAATGGTGCCGAAACGTCGGAATTTCTTGAATCTTCACGCACAGACAAATATCTCGGTATGTTTGAAACGATTATAAGTAAAATAGATTGAAATATGGTGACATAAAGAAAAGCACACCTAAATGTGACTATTGAAGGACAATTATAAAGAAAGTGAGGCATCATCACCCACAGAATCTCCAGAAAACACAATAGGTTGAAATTATGTCTTCAATCCGCATTTCGAGATTCTACATTTTGAACTGAAGGTTCAGAATTGTATCTTCTAGAATCAAAGACAATGTGAAGATATAAAATGTTATTATATATATATATATATATATATATATATATATATATATATATATATATATATATATATATATATATATATATATATATATATATATATTATCAATTTCCTTGTAAAACTGTAATGAATTTCCTAGCCTTATTATTGCCATTTGTAAATTGTTCTACTAGCTGATTTTGTTAGTTTAATCAGTTTGAAACTTGCACTAGAAAAATATTAATACAGCAACATACCGCTTTTAAGCACAACGGTCGTTGTTCATCGGAATATTTCATGTGCCTTCCTCAAAAACTCAAATAAGGTATTTTATCAGAAATCTGACCAGAAATATTACTTTTACAACCTCGATTTAATCACAAATCACATTTTCATCGAAATCGGAAAAATTTTCTTAATTTTTGTTCCGACCACATTTTTCGAAAATTGAAAAAAGTTTTTATTTTAAAGATCGACAATTTTGCAAAAAAATTTTGAAATACCTACGCGAAGTTGAAGTTATTTTATAAACCAGATGTATTGGAGAACTGATTGAAAATTTTTCTTCTACGACTGTGATTTAGCCAGAAATTACATTTTTATCGAAATCGACTTGAAAAACATGTTTTTTCAATTTAATTTTCAGAACAAATTAATGAAGAATTTTCGACTTGAAAATTGACTTTTTTCATATAGTCAAATCCCTAGATCACGGATTTTCAATCATAAACCCTATAGTTTCCGGAAAAACACTATAGGAATTTGCAAAAAATTCAGAAATACGCTAAATGTAAGTTTTTTCAGTATTTTCTTAATCACTCAGGAAATACTGCCTTTAGCTAACAAATATTCATATACCAAATCCATCTACATGAAGTTCTCTATAAAAAAAGTTCCTTTGGCTTTTTTACTAAGATAATTGCTTTAGGTGTTATGGAGCAGGGAATTGAAAAATTTTAAGAAAATGTCGAAATCTAAACTTTCATCTTCATCGATGTTGTATTCAAAGCAGGCAATCTCTGCTTTATCCCTTTTGCCCATCTTATCCCTTGACCCACACCCATTGGATGAGTGATAGGAAACTGCCAAGCCACTGTTGTGCCAATCCAATCAGGACAACTATCAAGTCCACATCCTCCCCAACTATTATCACATTTGGATGTATTAGCAGCTTTATCCAACCCGCAACTCACAATAGTGACGTCAGCATCCCCTGTAGCAACAGTTGTTTCAATCCCGGCTGATGTAATTTCTCATTCGACTATAACCATCAAAACCCACAATTTTTGGCGAAATGTTACAAAAATACATAGGCAATGTACTGATAGTAAATTGATGAAATGTTGAAGGACTGTTTCCACTTCATGCGATAGAGAAGGAAACCGCCATCTACCACAGTGCTCTTAGTAAGATCGAAAGTTGTTCCTCTGCTGGCAAATTATCGTAGAGGGCTCATTTTTTCTTTCAGCTGAACAGAACCAAGAAGTATCAAGTTAATTCATATGCCAAACGCTCTGCTACATCGCTGGCGTTCTTTTTTATTATGACAGTTCGTTGGAAAATTGTCAGATTATCACCATTGATTTTAATGGTGATACTGACATTGACAAAAGCACATTCGTTTGAATGTACTTTTCAAAGGATTGCTGCCTTTAAAACTTTGCATAGTCTCGGTTCCAATATCGAGGAGTTGGTGGCAGTTTATATTTTTCGTCCTTGGAACTTTCCAGGACGACAGCGACATTAGCGAAACAAACTTGGTAAAAGGGGGATGGTCATTGAAGCATTCGTGAATCTTAGCTCGGTCTCGTGAATCTCTTGTTTGCCTTGATAACCGGAAATCAACGTGTTGCTCTCCACTTGCGAAAACCACTTCAGCGAACTTCTCCAATGACCGCAGATGGCGGTATCTTCTGGTGATCCACAAACCCACTTGTGATTAAATAATAAATATTCAAATACAGTTATATACATATTTAACCTTTTTTCGTTATATTCAATGTTTAGAAAAAAAGGGCGATAAAAGGTTAAACATTCTTATAAATAATTTTCCGTTTTTACCCTCCATATCTCCTTAAACACTAATTACTTCATTTTCAACAATAAACAGAATATTTTCAACTACAAACATTTCATTTCTAATAATAAACATTCCAATTTCAACAAGAAAAAGGTGTTTTGTAAATGGTTCATCTTCATCCATATCTCCTCGAGCATTGATCTTAGCAAAAGTGTATAGGACCTTCTTTATAGGGAATGTTATGTCAATTAATATACTATATAAACTTGCTTTTGCTAGAGGCAGTATTTTTCTAATTATTAACAACAAACTGAAAAAAGGGAACTTCAGAAAACCTCCACCCCAACCCTGAGTAATTTGTTAAGAACACCTCCTCTTATAAGTGTGCCAAAATTGGCTTCTACATGAATTATTTCCGCTATATTTTTTTCGTTACATGGACTAATATGCTATACAGTGGTCTTTGGTTTAAATTCCTTACAGGTGCAACACGTCATCCAATTGTTATAGAGTATTAGTGCAGTGCAGATTGTTATCTTCATAACATGAGAATTTCAAGAGTCCATTAACTATAGAAAAGTTGTGAGAAAGCTGTTTCCATTTCACCATAATATGTTATAAGGAAAACAATGTCATAAGAATAATTCAACAGTTATCAAAAAATAATAACTTTTATTCAACTATAACAAAAAATGTTCACATAAACAATAAACATGTCAAATTACACTTTAAGTTAAGTATTTCTAAGTAACTGGTCCTCAATATGCCTGCAGATTTCATCAACTATAGAAACATCTCTAAAAATATCATGTTAAACAATTATCACAAATCGAATGTACATTTAATCAAACAAGACTAAGATATTTTTCCATTTATACTACCATGCTGTTCACTAAATGAGTTAGAAGTATTAACACTAGAACCTCTCCTACTTCCTGAGTCTACCGGTCTCTCAATTGTCATCGTTGCTTGTGGAATTTGACTATCTGGCTTGACATCCATGGTAGAGTAAATTTCTTTCAAAATAAAAAGCATGGTGTCTTCAGATTCCCAATAACAAACGTGACTAGTGAGGGAAGACACATATTCATTGAATAATTCGAATGGGGATTCCTGAAGAACATAATCAATTCTTCTTCCCTTGTTCAAAATGCCAAATGACAGATTACTGTGAATTTCTTCAGGTTTATTTAGTGATGCGCTACATGTTTCCTCATCTGTCCTTTCTTGCAGTGTGTCTGGAGGGGCTGAGACTATTCCTATCTGAAAAAAACTGTTCCAAGTATTTTTCACTGAATCAACTACTTTTTGTTTAAGATCAGCACCAACCCTTGCCATAGTTTCTTTGAGTTCTGAAATATAATTTAAATTGAATAGTTATTCTGATAAGGAGAAAACTTTGAAAAAATTGGTTCAAATATGTTATTATGGTAGATTTTTATGACTTAATGTGTAAATATGTACTTTTATTTAACTTTTTCATGTGATAACCCATGAGAAAGTTAAAGAGCTTGTTATCATTATGTACATTTTAATGTACATTTATATAAGGTCTAGAGCTAGATCTTCTGTATTAATAAAAAATGAGCTGTGTTCATATTTCTACAGACTAACTTCAGCAGAAAGAACAATAAGGTCATCATGTGGTGGAATGCCACCTCATACATCGAATTCTTATCTTTATTATCATACATTGTTTTGTTATTAATGTTAGTACACATTTCACTAAAGTCATTCAAAATTCTGCCATATGTCTTCTTACCTAAATGCATTCGTTTTCTTCCTTTATGATGTGGTATAAGCATAGGTTTTAACGAAGCTAGAGCGGGATTTACTAGCGATTCAATTCTGTACGCCACTGGATCATACGGATGAAAAATATTCAAGAAAGCATTGCAAGTCGGAAGCGAAAAATCTTCACCTAGAGAATCCAGACCTCTAACAGTAACAAACATGCCTAAGAAAAACAAAGAATAATGAAAAATCTAATAAAATTTTTCTCATAAACATTTTTTTAAAATTTGATAACATGTAACATTTGTGAAAATCAACTGACCTATTGGAGATCCCATCGCATAAAGGGCAGTCGGTTGAAACAACAATTGGGGATACTGTATCCTAACAAATCCTGACCCCATAACACCATACATATGACTGATTCTACGATCATTCTGTTTTGTTACTGTGGATTTAGAACCCTCCTCCGCATCTAGAAACAAAAAATAAGTTGGAATTTCCGTATACAATATTACACTAACAACAATAAATACAATTTCACTAACTTTCTTCTGGTGTTTTCTGATGAGACAACAAATCAAATAGAATTAATGATCCCAAACTGTGTCCGGCCAGGGACACCTTTCCATTAAATGATGGATTCCTTATTTTGAATAATTCGTATAATTTATTTAATTCATCCCCCACAGTTGTAACAATCTGCTGACAGTATTTCGGACTGGTGTAGAACAATATATCTAAAAGCGTGTTGTTAGTGAAGTCTCGCAGGCGTGGAATGCTTTCCAAAGTAATACTCTTCAACTTCTCATCGACTCCGGTGTCCTCAGAATGAAGTTTACTATGCCAACTAATAGGAAGAACTTCGACCCTATTCACTAGTCCAGCTTTACAAGACGACTGGTAGTGCGATTTCAATAATTGAAGGCAAACACTTCGAAAATCGTCCACTGAAAAAAGAATTCAAATCAAAAGTTAGATATTGATATGATTCAGAAAGTTGCTGAGTAGTATAATTAGGCATATTATATTCATTGAAATAAATTACTTCAAATCTGAACATATTGATAAACTACAACATTTAAATAAAACTACAAAGAGTGATCACTCTTATAATGGCATTGAAGAATGATGGCATTTGCAGCAAGAATTGTAACATCTCAATAGGTTCCACAAAGTCATCATTTGGCACTTTTAAGTGCATTAGGAACGAGGATTCTTTTTGAGAACTTTTGGTGCTCTATAGGCATCTCGTTTTCTGTTTTTGGTTATCTAATTTTACATGTAGTTTGGTTTCACCTGCTTCCACTTTCCAGTTCACATTAGTCATTTTCTTTATACTCTGCTCATTGGACTGCTACTGTATTGAGCTAAGAATGCTTCAACTCTACACCACCTCCATAAATTTTTCATATAACTCATGAAGTTTTCAAACTATAATTCATATATGGGTGAACAAGAACTTCAGCAATTTTGTTGTGCGAGTTCAATTAATTTTCATTTGCAAACAGAGCCTTCATTGAAACTATAAACTTTTCTTGTACAATAGGCTCTTCATGAAAAATATATTACTATTTGTAATAATCTATGGTCACCTCATATCTACCAATTAAACAGAAGAATTACATAATTGAGACTTACCAGCCTCTTGTACTGTTCTCAATTTCAGATCGCAGACTGAACCGATTCCATGTACCATAAACAATATATGATCAACTTTTTCAGGTTCTCCCTCATCTATGTCGAATTCATCGACTCCCCTTCTAACTACTGTGGGTCTAATTTGGCTCTAAAAGCAAAACATTAATGAGTTGATAAACTTAACAGTATGTGATCTTATATATCCAATTAGTATTGAAGAGCTGCATTACCAACCTGTGTGTTACTCCAGTCATCAGACGACAAAGAAGGAGGAAACAGAACAATAACATCATATGAATGTAGCACAATTATATCCTTGTTTGGTAGTTCAATTCTTTTGTGCCATTGATTTTCCTCAAAGGACTTTTTGTATTCTTCTTCCAAATTTGAAGCAATATGCTCGTCGTATGGAAGATATTTAGTGGATGTTGAACTTTTATAGAACCAAGAACATCTTCGAACTTCAGCCGGTTCTGCTTTCCAATAAATGGGCATTCTCAAACGATTGGAGATGTCAACGTCGAATCTACTGCCATCGGTAGGGACAATTTTCTCGCTATCTGGTTTATCTAAAACGGAACATTTTTTGTTATGAATGAGATAAATAGGAAATAGCAACAACAGCTATGTTCACACTTTTTTGTGTCAACTTAGTAGTATCAGTGGGTGGACAGCAAAACTTCATGCTGCAGGCTCATCTTCAACTAGAAATACTAAAGTATAGTTTTACCTGACATGTAGATCTCTTCAATGGCCTTGGAGTCCCTTTTGCTGAACGGACACCAGATTTGTTTGTTATTTTCGCTGTGCTCCTTATAGAACCAATGTTGTTGCACTGGTTCATACATTTGGTTGGCCATCAAAAAAAACAAGAAAAAAATAAATTACTTATCTTCTTCGTATTATTATTATCAAGTCGTAGAATATGCTCACTTATATATTTATTTAACGCATTTTGACGACTAAACCACAGACAGTCGCAGATATTGTTTCGATGGCTTCGTATTAAAAAACTATCAACTTTGTGATAGTTTCAAAAGAGGAAGCCGGCAAACTAGACCAGTTCTCCGACTTTCATATTAAGTATAGTATATTCTATGAAAGATTCAAAGGGTTCAATAAATTACATGAAGATGACTTGGTCATTTTCAAATGAAGATCGACAGCAAAATAATCAACAATGTTGATTTCCATTCAATTATTGTCACAGATACCCATCCAAAATTTTAGATATTTAGACACCACACGGCTTAAGTACGACTTTTATCGATGTGTCTAATTTTTATAGACAACAATTATTTCATTAAGATTATTGCGGTTAATTATTTCTCGTTAAGTAATACTATAAATCAACCTATGATTAGGTTGATCATTTACGTACAACAAAAGTTATTCTAGTAACTTACCATCACAGATTGTTTATTGTTTGACAGAAAATCCATTGTGTCCACCTTTTGCGTATCCATATTGTAATATTTAAATCTATATTAATTCCTCAAAAACTATGGCAGGTACATATCTGAAACAAAATATATTTCACTTTCAAAGTTGGAAGTAACTATAAATGCGCCTGCGCCATTTCGAAATGTTTGCGATTGCGTCAAAGAGTAACCAATGGAGATGAACCTTGACATCAGAAAAGGCGCGCATTTGACATATTACAGATTGTCAACATTTCAACTAAATACAGAACGATTTTTGAGCTGCCACAAGGCACAAAGGACAAACGTTTAGGTAAATTATTAATGAACTCAAAATTCCTTAAACTCTGATGCAGCCACTTGAAATTTCTCTTATTGATTTACTCAATTGTAAGAATTTGAAAAGCCAAATTTAGTTTTATCGTTTCGAAGTCGAATAATTGTTAGAAATTCTCGTACAGCTTCAAAAATACTTGAAAACAGCTTGAAAAAAACGGTAAATACGCAATGAATGGGTAACGTTTTAGGCCAATTCAGGATGTTCAGTTCTCTGGAAAAATGTGAAAAGTGGAAATTCCTTCAAAAATAATTTTCTCTCCGTTCCTAATTCAGTTTTATTTGTACAGTTGAAATATTGTGTCTTTTCAATATATTGCAAATCTGAAATTAGGAACAAATTAAACCAAGGATAATTTCTGTTCAGTTTCATTCTTAACATTCGTGTTCATTAACTTTTTTTTTTGAACTTATTCACTTCCTTTGTCACTAACTCAGTACTCTAATTTCCTTCTCACATTCGGTGTAGATAGCGGTAGAGATAATAATCTATTCACAAAAGAACGAAATGAACTCAATTTAATTATATCGGAATTAGCTTTGTTTTGGATAATAATAATATTAATCGATCGATTGTATTCCTTATTAATGAATAATGAAGATAACTAAACGATTTTTGAGAAATCAGGTGTATATAAATTGTAATATGCAGATTGCGTCACATTTAACAAAGGACAATCTGGAAAAAAAAATCTGTAAAAGACGAAACGAAATGAACAAAGGAGGAAAACTGGACTTTTGGAATCAATTGAAAATAATTAAAATCAAATCTACAATCAAGAAGCGTTTTAGATGACTAATGAAATTGCGTATTTAAGTATTTCCCATATACTATGTCACATAAGTAATTACAATTGCAAATTCAAAAAATGTAGTTTTCTTATGGAAAATAGGAAAAAACATTCAACTGTGGACTGTAACTGTTACATCTTATATTATCCAGCAAGTGGATGGTATGTCACAACCGATGAATGATGAGTAGGTTTTGCTCAGACAATTGTAATGTGTCGCATTTTGCACGATTTCGAATTTTTTCATTTTTCTCATGCTTTCATAAAAACGTAAGCGTCTGTCTTGTTTGGTTGGACACTGAGTGATTGAGCCGCACATTGTTCTTCTACATCTAATTGGCGGTGTCGCCAGCATGCCAGAGCATCCAGACTCCACACAGTAGCCCTTTGGTCGTGGCACCGCTTCCAACGTGGCGACGTCGCCATGATGTCTCGGTGAGTATCTTAGCAGTCTTTTTTCATTAATGGATAAAACATGGATCCATCATTTCACTCCGAAGTCCAATCGACAGTCATCCTAGTGGACTGCACGCGATGAACCCGCTCCAAAGCGTGGGAAAACGCAACAGTCAGCTGGCAAGGTTATAGGATTTATATTTTGGGATGCGGATGGCATAATTTTCATTGACTACCTTGAAAAAGGAAGCACCATCAACAGCGACTATTACATAGCGTTATTGGACCGTTTGAAGGACGAAATCGCCGAAAAAAGGCCGCATATGAAGAAAAAGAAAGTGCTGCTTCACCAAGACAATGCACCGTTTCACAAGTCAGTGAAAACTATGGCAAAAATCCATGAATTGGGCTTCGAATTGCTTCCTCATCCACCGTATTCTCCAAATCTGGCCCCTAGTGATTATTTCCTGTTCTCAGATCTCAACAGAATTCTCGCTGGTAAGAAATTTTCCTCGAATGAAGAGGTGATCGCCGAAACTGAGGTCTATTTTGAAGCAAATGGCAAATCCTACTACAAAAATGGTATCGAAAAGTTAGAGGGTCGCTAGAATCAGTGTATCGCCCTTGAAGGGAATTATGTTGAAAAGAAAAAACTGATTTTTCAAAAAAAATGTGTTTTACTATGGTAGGCCAGGGACTTTTCAATTGACTTGTTTGAATTGCGTATTTTAATTTCCCAAGCTTGTTCTCACTCTTTCGTAATGGCGTGGCGTGAAAAAAATCCCGATCGTATTTGTTTTCGATGAATAATAATAGTAAGTAGTAAGGAAACAATTGTCCCAGATAAGTTGCCCAGGTACTAAGTAATAACGATAAAAAGAATTGAACAATTTCCGTTCGTGCCCATTTATTCGTCAGAGATAAAAAGATGGCTTCAGGTGATTTCGGAAAATCACTGTAATAGAGCACGGAGAGGCGCGGAGAGTAGTACAGATCTGTCACGGTTACCCGTAGAAAAGTGAAAAAATGCGTTCGAACTTATTGATTATATCCCTAAGTAGCTACTTTGTATTTATAACCGGGAATAAAAATGAAACCAAAAACGGCGATACGAGTGAAGTGTCTATTTCGCTTGAAGACGGAGTTTACGAGAAAAATTTTACTGCTGATAAGAAAGGTAATATGCGACAGACGATATTACAATAAGTATTCTATTTATAACAACTAACATTTAAATTATACTGTCTAAAATAAAATTAAACATCACGGTCACTATATTTTCATTTTGTTCATCATTACAAAAATGAACGAATATAAAAATACAAATACAAAATAAAAACTTCGAATTTTAAATTATATCACAATCAGTAACTCAACTCATATTTGAAATTTTCAAATCATTCACAAGATTTAAATCAATAAATAAAATTAACATGTATAAACACAGAATTTTCAATAAATGACAAGGAGGTTTCGCTTTTCTCTTGGTGAAACATTCTGTTAAAAACTATAAAATTAAAAATTAATACACTTAACTTAAGTTTCACTAAATATATTAAAAACTCTACATATGTTTCGGGTGGTTAACCCATCATCAAGAGTATACAATATTACTGAATAATATTGAATTGTAATATCGTATACTCTTGATAATGGGTTAACCACCCGAAACATATGTATGTAGAGTTTTTAATATATTCAGTGAAACTTAAGTCAAGTGTGTTAATTTTTAATTTTATAGTTTTTAACAGAATTTTCAATTTCCTATGTAAACATGTTTAGAAAGAACGATGTTCGAAGTTACTACAATATTTTATCGAGATTGTCGTGCCTTTTTATTATTATTATTAATTTTCCTTGTGTTCCTCAATCTATTTTGTATCATTTCAATATGTTAGCCAATACGCTACATATTTTCAAAAATTTTCCCTGTAATTCGGCGTGAACTTGTTGAGAATTAATGATTTATTATTATTCCCCTTAGGATAACCTCAAAAGTATCGTATCTTTTACTGCCATCGAGTAGAGGTCGTTCAGTCTCAAACATTTTATAAACTGAACAAGTAACTGAATTAAATGAGTTGTCGATGAATATCCACAGTTTTCAAATATTCTGTGAACTTATTAACGGAAATTATATGAATTAATCAATATTTAGAAGGTCCGATATTTTCCAGATTCTCGATAGAATACATTCTCATATTCATTTCAATCAATCGAATGATTTCAATTTACTCATTACAGCTCACGTGAACGAAACTTATATGGTTCGAACAGAAGGAGACTTACAATACGGAAATAGCTCTTTGGATGAGGTAAAGTGGCACGACCAAAGACTGATCACCCAAAATGAATGGAGTTTGGAAGAATCAGCAACAGTTCCTGTGATCAACTCACTTAAAACTATTGACATAATTTTGTCAACGACCGCCAATAAATCAGAGACCACAAATAGCACAAACAATTCTGTTGAAGTCTTCAAGCTAACCGAGATTAACAATAAGCCCTATATGGAGTCCACAGACTTCAGGGAAGAAGTTGCAGGTTCAGAACAAGATTCCATGTCATACTCCTCCAGTAGCAATGACTACGACATAGAAAACGAAGAACCTCATTCAAATATCAAAAAAAATTCTGATGAAGAAGCCATTGACATGGAATTTGAAAATATTTTCGATGATTTAATTCAAAATGGAAATAATTTGAACTATATGACATCGAATGGCAGTAAACGTCAGCCAAAATCGGTTGGCACAAGCTTCAATTTGGACGATTCTGACGTACATAGAAATTACGAAACTGACTATGAAAAATACAAATCCCCCGGAATAGAGTCCGCGTCGCTGGTGGTTGAAGGAAAAACGTCACACAAAGTTGTATCAGGTGAGTATTCAACATACTTTACCTGGTTATATCCTCATCTGTGACCACGTAGCCTCTATCAGAGGTTAACACTTATATTCATTATTCTCAATAATATAACATATTAATTTCATCTAATTATCTTCTCATATATAGAACCTCAATACTGCTAAATTGGTCAGTTATATAGTTTAGATTACAAAAAACACCAATTTTGAAATAATACTTCCGATATTTATGAATAAATCTGATAATCCAGCAGAAATAAAATGTTTGCTCCTGAAAAACGAAAGTAACGAAGACTAAAACAGGGGTAGAAAAATAGGGAAATATGCATCTACCCTAAAATAAATATTTCTCAAAATAAGGTTTGCATTGAATTTAATTGATTTCAATCACACTCTATTTCTAGATAATATTAATATTTCCTCTACAGATTGCGTAAAGCTACTTCAAGAAGTGACAATCAAATCTGAAATATTTTCAGTACGAGTAGGTAATACGTACTTGTCAAATAACAGAAAATTTTTAACTAAATGAAATCGTGTCAGAATAGTTTAACTTTGTATCAACAAGATATTGAAAAGTCGAAACTAACATCTGAAGAATCAAACATCTACTAATCTACCTATAAACTATTTAATTGAGAACAATAATACACCAACTAATATTTACTTCTAATCAATCAAATGAAATTGACTCCCCACATTGTCAATCCACACCTGCATCGTGTACAGGTAACCAGGAACAATATAACATCAAAATCATTATAGGAAAATATTGATATTGTGTTTTACCTTAATTTCCTTGTCATAGCAACTATTACAGTATTAGGCAGGCTTCTCATCTATTTCATCGAGTTTGAAAAACAATAATCACAATAACATAACTTATAAATAGAAAATTAGTTACGTGTGTTTGTGACCATACGTATTCACATTCATTTTTCTTCTTGTTTGTTAATTATATTTAGACTATTACGGAATAATCATAACCTAGCGCCTAGACTAAAACAGAATTGTTTTTCTAGAAGCGTATAAAGTTGATGCGCATCGTATTGAGCCGATAGCGCATGAGCAAGGTGACCGGCGTGAGATTTATATCAATAAGCTCGACCAAGGTGATAACTTTGTAACATACTAACAATTAATATATCGATCACAGTTTTATATCTCTTGTGTATAATGTCGAACTTTAAAGAGAAACACATCCAAAAATCATTGGTCACAACCATTTAGGTTTAAATTATGATTTGAAAGTTGAAAATTATTTAATAATTTCATATTCTACATCATTTCGTTGAAAAGGCAAGTGAGTACCTCTGTTATAATGAAAATCAATTATCGTTAGATACTTAATATGTTACTTCATGCTGAAATATGCACATATGAAATATGTGCATATTTTGTGAATTACGTAATTACATTCAAACATGATAATTATAATTCGCAAAAGAGTGCACTAACGTCAATGTGAAATATGTAGTTTGAAAATTTCGATTTGATGAATGTAGTATCAAATGACCCAATTCGGACACACTAGTCGTAACACTCTGTATATGTTCTCACTACAAAGAAATTATTTCTCATTCGATGTATGTGGTAATAATAGAGATTAAATGTTGTTTATAATATTCCTTCGAGATAATTGATTTAAAGTCATAGTAGATAAAATAAACATAATTCATGTCAAATTTGATTAATTGACTTCAAAATTCAATCGCTGAAACAAAGTGACGCAAGCAACTTTTCCACCCTGGTCAACAGTTTGAGAAGTTTATTTATATACTACCTAATTAGTCAATAGACGAAGATAAGCTATAATCATCGTTTGTTATTGTTTAGTCGATAAATGGAATATTTAAATCGAATAGATAGGCTTATTTAAAATAGAAATATATAACTGTGGATATAAAAGTTTTTTCACGCCGAAATACATTAATAGGCTATAGTGGAAACATAATTTGTAATTTACACATAAAATATGTATGTTCAATCTTTAAATTTATTAGTTCTCAAAACTCCCACAAAATTATATGTTACAATGGAAGTTTGTTTTGTGAAGCAGAATTCTTTACATATTTCCAACTTTAAAAAGATGTGAAAGATGAGAAAAGACATTTAATTGGCATTATACTATTCTATAACGTAGTTTTCAGTATTGTGAAGAATATTTTACATGTCAAAGGAACGTTAAGTTTGAAATATTTCTGTAAAAAACGGTGAACCTTTAAATAGAAACATAATAATATGAAGAAATACGTACAACGTTTTGTATACTGTAATGGGTATACAAAAATTAGAAGAAAAATAAACCTTTTACGAAATTAATAAAGTAAACAAGTTAGGAAAAATAATCATATACAAAAATCTCAATATCCAACAAACTATTTACCGTGTGTTTTAGTATTGCAAATCAAATTAGACGTTTCTTAATTAATGAATTAAATCTTTTTTAGTTTACTCAGTATTCCTTAAATTATTTACAAACCGATTCCATTTGATGAATTTCTGAGATGATGAAAAGCTGTTGTCACTATTAACAACTCACACTGAACTATTACTTCACTTTACAAGTATAAGGAAACGAAATTTGTTTATATAAATAGAAATGAAAAACCTCCTCGTAAATAAACTTTGTCCCGCGTGTATGCTATACTATGCTATCATCAATTGTATAATCAAAATTTGTTTGCGTAATGAACTTGTGTTCGCCTTCAATATTTAATTAAACACATTCGACATTGATCAACCAATTGCCTATCATAACAATCTTGTTGAATATTTGAATTAAATCGGATATCCGTCAAGCATTTTTACGCTGCTATATCATAAAAGTTCAATTGATTGAAGTGGGAGATAATAAATCAAAACACATTTGACAATTTAAAAAAAAATCATATATATGTACTTGCGAGTTTAGTAACGAGCAACAGTCGATGAATGAGTGATACGTTTTAGCTCAATCAGTAGATGATTTTAATTAACGTAATGAAATGATTACAATTTTATAATCCTAAAATTGGTGTTAATAACATGTCTTGTTTTATATATTAAGATATAATTCGAAGGAGAAAAGATTACTGCTCTCGCCATGTTACGAGTGTCAGTGATGAGTCATCACTCCACTTTCATCCCCAGTCAAAACAGAGCTTCGTTAGTCGCGTTAAACTGTTTTTTCAATGATATCAAGTCTTTTCTTGATTAATATTATCATTTTGATATACTTAATATCCTTTTCCGGACAGAGACAAATCCAAACGCACAGAATGGTAAGAATCGGTCCAGCCGATGTTGAGCTATAAATGGTGTTACTTGTAACTAACTGTATTTATATGGATAAATAGTCGCCTCAAGGACGGAGTGGTTTGCTCAAATTTCCCAATCCGGAGACTCCAAAGTCGGTTGCTTGAAATGTGTCGACTTCCTTTAGAGGAATTTCTATTTTCTTTGTTTTTCTATATCCAGGTTCGTACAACTTGTACTTGGCTACGCCGTTCTGAAAAGAGCAAATAACCTCGAAACGGGTGTCAACGGCTGCTACCAATTGCGGGATATACCTACAGATAATTTCCACTTAAGTTTAAATTTCTCCCGCAAGAATTCATAATTGTTGTTAGTATTATTATAGATCGCTATTGAAAAATGAGGGTTGAGGTCGAAGGGTGGAAATTTAGGGCTGTATGTTAGTAGCTTGATGCTATAATATAAAATATTGAAAAATTAAAACTTTGGTGGTTAAAAAAAAATCCGGCGGATTACTTAGAGGTATGAAAAATAGATGAAAACCGATCTCAGATCTACTGAGTATATCGTTATATACTCATTTCATCCAGAGTATGACAACTAATACAGTTACACAAGAATTTAATATATTAGATATACTACTTCAGCAGGTGGATGAATACTGAAAAGTTTGTGCAAAAAATAGTGCAAAGTTTGGAATATAAACTTATGTATCACAAAGTTTTAGGCTATGGGGAATTTTTTGAATCAATAATTCATTTAGAACTAAGCCAGTTCTTACAACTATCAGTTTCGAACCCCTCTAGGAAATTGAGTTTCATGTTTTAGTCTTCTCTATGTAGTTGAATATAAACTTAAATTCAAACACTTCACTACAGAGCATGACGCGTTTCGTCGTTACAAACGACTTCCTCAGATGCAAACAGAATAATCGTTTTTAACGACGAAACGCGTCATGCTATGTAGTCAATAAAGTGTAAGTCATAAGTTTAAGTGTTTGAATTTACGTTTATATTCAATGATAATGGATTTACATCAAGTAAACGCCAACACTGTTAAATATTCTCTATGAAGGACAACGATGGGTAGATGTGGCATCAGTTTTCGTGTTTTGGTAACCCTTTCATTCTTTAGTGATTTCCTACTCGAGTATCAAGTGAAACAATATTGTATAGGACAATTCATGAAACCTTTTGGAATATCTAAGAGTGTCTCAATTTAAAAATTTGAGAATCCAATTGAATCGAAATCTTGAACGTCTTCATTCGCCATGCAAGAAGCATCAATACATGTTGGAAAACAAACTTTTTCATCGAAAATATAGTGACAGACTGACCGTTTCGCTCGACAGAACACCAACCAATGAATGGTAATAAACCAAAGGCCATAATGATCTGATCTGAAACACCAAGTGTATTATCACAATGCGAAATCCTATATTTCCTTAAATGACGCGGAGGTTTCGCTTATCTCTTGGTGAAACATTACGTTAAAAACTATAAAATTAAAAATTAACACACTTGACTCAAGTTTCGCTGAATATATTAAAAACTCTACATATGTTTCGGGTGGTTAACCCATTATCGAAGGTATACAATATTACTGACTAGTAATACTGTATAAATTTGGTAATGAGTTAACCACCCGAACACATATGTAGAGTTTTTAATATATTCAGTGAAATTTTATAATCCATCTCATTGTCTATACATTTTCAGCGATGTTATTTAGTCGATTTAATATACACAGAAGAGCAGAGATTGTGAGAAACATACCATTAATATTAATATTAGAGATATATGAGGTGTTTTTAGTTAAGGACACTCAGTTTAGTTGCCAAATAAGGTTGAAAATTTAAATCGTTTGCAGTACACATTTCAACTGCCAAAACCCAATCTTAAATATCTGATTGAATTTCAACTCTAAAATGAAATTTCAGGTACCACAACAAACGCAAATGCACAAAATCGTTTCACAACCACGAAATTATTGACTTCAAATATCGAAGTGAATAAAGAATCATCATTCGTAATTTCTAAATCAGATTCGAGAAAACGAAGTCAATTGGAATTGCAAGGTGAGTATGTATGTAAGTATATTTAGGACGGACTCAAATATTTGCATTAACCTATTACTGTACCTTGGTTCATTGACAATAATAAATGACCTAGTTTGCAAGAAACTTGATATCAATTGCTTATTTTTGGCTTAAAAAAGAAATAGAAAACGATGTCAACTGTCGTCCCTCAAAACGCTTGATGAAACACTGTCACGGTCAACTTTACTACAGGCCGTGAAGAGCGTAGTCCGGCGGTGTTGCCAAACTGTTTTGAGTGGTATATGCCCAGTCCATCCTACTCTCCTAGTCGGTTGTTCCCAAACTTTCAAGCATTATTTCAACTCTTTTTGTATATTGCGAACAAACAAGAAATATTATTAGTATCTATAACATATAGAATATTATATTGGGTATTGTGAGCACATACTTCTGTAACAGAAAAATGTAAAACATTTATTATTGCAAGAAGACAACGATGTTTTCGATAAAGCTCCACTGCGTAAAAAATACTTCTATTAGTCAGTGGGATTTATTTACATGAAAAGTTGCCTAACCAAATTTATTGAACTATTTAAGAGAATAGGAACCTTGAAAGAAACGCTGTAGGAATTACTCAAATTGAATTATTTACCTAAGTATAAATAAATATTATATTTCTGATTAGCGCAACTAACAAACTACTTTATGAAAGTATTGAGCTTTCTTCGTTTATTTTTTGATTCTGTTTTCTCGTGTCCGGCTTCATTATTTTTTTTTGTGTAGTCATTCAATAAGATATTCGGAAAAAAATGGAAGACAGCATGTTCAGAATATTTTTATTGTCTTCACTACATGAACAGCAACAATAAAAATCTTTCACGAACTCATCCAGTGACACGCTTAAAATAGTGAGATCACACAAAATTGCTTTCTGGTGTATATTATTCAAAAAGGCCCGTTCGAGAGAAATGTCATTAATAATTTTTTCAAATATGGCACACATGTGAAATAAAATATTTTTAAATGCAAGGCACAAACAACTGAATATTTTGTTAGAGCCCAATTATCTCGTGCTATACATTTCATCCATTTACTCTTACCTTACCCACCTTACCCACCCGCCCGTAGGGTGCTGTTATAATTTGATTTACTACCAGGAATGCAACAAGTTTTCGTCATTTTAAGAAAATATACTTATTAGAAACTCACCTATTCCAAGCTCGAATCTTACTGAGTCATCTACGGAATACCTATCCTCTACACTATATTTCACAAAAAAATTATTTGTAAGTAATCCGTACTCAAAACACAATACAAATTCGATTCGATTAAATCGGTAAACACAAGACACTTCGTTTTTATAATTTGATGTTATGTTATCCACAAACTTTCAACACTAGCACCTGAATAACACTATAGAAAATTGATGAATAGAGGATTAGAACTCGTAAAATATTCAACTTCAAACTACGAAAGTCTTAAACAACATAAAATTGATTTCGTTTCACTGAAATTTGAAAACAAACTAAACACTTGGTTTTTTTATAGTTTGATGTTGAGATTTCAACAAATTATCAACATCAACACATGTATTACACTATACACAATTGAAAAATATAGAATTTATACCAAAAGCTCAAATTATTCAACTTCAAACTGCGAAAGTTTTGGGAAGCGTCCTATTTGCATTAGTATACAAGCTCAACTAATGGCGGGATTTTTAGACCACTTCGATTCTATGTCAGATATTCATTTCATGTCCTCTAAAGTTGGCTGTGACAATTTTTACAAGTTCAAAAGCATAATTTAAACACACTTAGCAACGTTTCGGGTTGCTAACTCGTCGTCATCAAGTCAACAAATTAATTGTTTTCTCGTGCAATGTTTGCGTTATATTATATAATTAAGACATAATGATGCTGATAACGCTCTTGAAAGTAGTACGAAAACATTACGAAAATTCAGAATGGCTGAAGAATTAATATAGAATCAATGTGGTTGTTGAATTCAATTATAATTCTAGAAAAAACATTGAGCTTGTAAAATAAATTCAAAATATAAGATTCTGTAATGTACTCAACATTGGGCTGTTTACTCAATAATAAGTAAAAGTTTAGTACATCAGACTAATGGTGGTTAAGTAGTAATTTTGTGCAATAAGAAATGGATTGACACTGTAAAATATTCTTTGAATTGAGTTATATGTGTTTTTACAGATGGTTTTTTCATTCAGTGGCTTGTTGATTACTGGTTTTGTTATATTTACAATTAGGTATGTGCTTATTTTAAAACAATTTTTGAAGTAGAACCTTGTATAGCCAGTCCGCATGATATAAAAACACGGAATAAATCGGTATATTGCAACACAAACAGGTTCAGCATCAACATACTTAATTGTCAAATAAGGTATTCAAGAAACAATGACATGCAAAATGTGTTTCAGTTAATTTTAGAGACAACGCTGCTAATTGGCATTTTCTCACTGTATCAATATGAATTAGTAAGGCTACAACGTTTTTTTGTTCTGTTTTTGAATCCTACAACTAACAGATTTTAACATAAGGTTCAATTTGTTCTCTCATTTTGTAGACGATGGACTCTCCAAAAGCACCAGCACCCATGAAGATGCTGTTTCTAGATTAGCTACAGATGAAACGATTTATGTCCTTCCGCCCCTAATTGTCGAGCTGGCGGAGGGAAATTCTTTATGGTTGAATCCGAATGTTAGACAAGATTTGTATTATGAAGTAACAAACAATTTAAATTCCGCTGTACAAATCAGGTTCAAGGTGACCGACGAAAGGAGTATATTATGGGCCATGGACAAGTATAAGTTAGTACAATTCGATGTTTAAAGCTCTATTCTGAAATTTTTTTCAAAACATTCCTTTCTTTCAAGTGTTTATTTGAGTCCTCATGATACAACAAGAGTAAGACTCACAGTTATACCAAGAGTAGATGTAGATACTGACAGAATTGTTTTCAATGCCATGGGTGCTGAAACTGTGCATAAGGAGGTCGTTGTGCATGTAAGTAATAGAAACACCAGATCTGATGATAGCCCTCCCCTTCTTGATTATTCTTACACAAGTGACTGTACTGATGTGGGATTCGCTGATTGCCATAAAGGCACATGGACGATAAAGGTGTCGGCAAGAGATCAAGGATGTGGTAAGCATTCAGGTGCAATTAATTTTTTTCAATGTCTATGATTGTGATGTAGATATTTTCATAATCTATAGTTAATTTGGAACATCTAACACATTTCATGAAATAGAATGGACATATGTTTCCTTATACCAAATCATTTTCTCTACACAAAATCATCTGGTAATATTACTGCATTCAAAAAATTTTAATTGAATTTTTCAGGGTTTGCTAAGTTTTAAATGTGATATTGTATTGCTTGATGGAAAAACTGATTGAATTATCTACATGAACATATCAAACTTTAACTGTAGATGTTTCAAAGGACATGCTACTTGCTTTATATACATCTAGTTGTTGATATACCATATATCATATATTTAGTTTGGAAATATTTGATATCATTCATTTACTTGATATGAATAATCAAAAGAGGATTCAATTAATTCAAGACTTCCAGGAATATGCTGGCATTGTAGATTGTCTTCTATGAAGTTATCAGATCAATTTGATGCTACCATAACATATATTAAACTTCTAGTAGACATACCGTTATCTATCAGATTCATCTGCAATGCCATTTTTGGCTTTTTAATACTCTTAATGAATAGCTTTTATCGATGCACTTATGAATTTTATTCATTATAGGGCTAATGCTTTTGACAACCGTACCTAAAGGTATTTATTTTCATGATGGATATACAGCAGGTACTACAGAAGAGGTAACAGGTTATTTTAGTGATACTTGTTGCAATCCTGATCTTCAAATAATTGCTGTTGACTCACGGAATAATAGGATTGTTAAACAAGCAAATGCCTATAGTGAGTATGTTAAATTCATGCATTTATATACATCCTTAGTTCTGTTAGGATTACACAAGTATTTATTTAGAAAAGAATAGGTACAATGGATAGTTGCTAATATTGTGTTTCTGATTGCAGGTGCTCCCTTGAGCTTCTGGGCCATCATTGCCATTGTCTTGGCGGTCTTAATAATTCTGGTAATTATTATAGTCATTGTGATTTATTGTGTGAAAAAATATAAGGAGAGCCAGACCGGTAGTTTCGATCTTCCTACCTACAGAGGTCGCTCCAGATTTTAACAACTAGAATTTCATTAAAATCGTCCAATGAATTTATATTTATTATTTTTTGATATGTTCTTAAATTTTGTTTATTGAATGAATGTGAAAACTGATTGCAATAACTGATATTGAAAATTAAAAGTATGTAAAAATTTTTCGTGTATCATTTCTTATGTCATTGTTCAAGCTGTTCATGGCCTAAGATCGAATTTGAAAGAGAATAAAGAACCTTGTCAGGAATAACCGATATCAGACGGCGCTACCAATTTATTCGAAGTGTAGACGTAATAAAAATTGGTGTGAATAATTTTGAGATATTGAAATATATTCTGCTAATTCCTAAATATTTTATTAAGAACAAATCTAATTCAGAAGATACCTCCCAAGATTTAAAGAAAACTGTTTCAAAAAATATTGATTACATAGAGAACTTCTTGTTGGCAGAAACCATCGCACTATTATTACAGATCTGAACTGATACAGAACTTTTTAGCATTTTCTACTACAAATAGATGGCGCCACCGTCAAACCTTAACAAGATATCTTTAGTTTGTGAAGATTTCAAAAATTAGTTGAGATATTATACAACAGGTGACGTCGTCTTCATTCTTAGGGTAAATGAAGATAATTATGATTTTCAAAATATGATTAACGAAAACGCTATTTCGAAAGTTACTCTTGCATTTTTACTTGTGAGTGAAGATAAGCTGCTACATGTCTGTAGCAGCTTGTCTTATGAATTGTATTACACTGTACCATTAAAATATATCGTGTTCTTTATTTAACCCTTGAATACATTTGGTGGATATTTTCAATATTATTATACAATATAAGGTTTTTCGTTCAGGTTGTTGACGGTGTTGTATCGAAAAGACTTCACTTGATGTTCAAGGAAGTATTATGGTAATACTTCACACTCATTAACAACTCTCATTCGTTTGTGAAAATCATAAGAATTTACACTTGGTAATTCTCATCAATTCATTTAAAAACGTAAAAAAGGAAGTTAATTGAAAATTCTTTTCACTGAAACAACCGTCGATATATCAATCTTCATTTCACCGTCAATACAATAAACAAAGTTCGTTTCCAGCTTGATAGATACAATTACCATCAACGTACACTGTTCGAGGATTGATCTATTTTTGAAAAACGAGATCCGTCCAGATTATAAATGGTTGTGTACAGCGTTATTTGTCGAACGCTATCAAGTATCTAGTTAATTTTGCGGTCGGTCGGTACGACAAACGAAGGCTATTTAAAAACTAAACTATTAATTGATTGAATCTGAAACTTTACTAGATCGTTAAATACTTGGTGCTTGAGAATCGAAAAGAAGCTAATGAAGCAATAATTTCGACGAGGCATAAAAAAGAAAAAAAATCCTACTACAATTGTCTTATTCGAAATCTTTTTCTCCAGATTCTAGTTGGGTATTAACGTTTGTTCTTGTATTCAAAATGTTAACCTTCAAAATTGGATTTATTCGTTTTACAACAGACTCTGATGAACTCAAATCAGAGAATTTAAAATTATATACCTATCTTACGTATATATAAATAAAAAATTGATATTCTTAGCACATTTTATTTTTTGTTTACATTCCGCTACAAATTACATAAATATTCGGAATCAGTTCAAAAAGAAGCATTCATAGTAATAAAAATCTTCAAAAATTTGACTGAGATTCTCACTTAACTCTTGGTGAAACATATTAAAATATTAACTTAAACACTTGGCTTAATGTTTCACGATTATATTTAACAATATCAATTCGTCAACATGTTTCGAGTGTGAGCTCATCTTCAAGACAAAGTCAGAATCTACAAACATTTCATTATTTGGGGGGCCCTGAATTTTTGCAGAGCTTTTCTCATGGCGAAAAATATAATATACTTTCGAAGAGAATGCCAATATTTTCGTACAGTATATTTTTTGAGAACAGATCTGTCATTTATTGAAAATTATTCAATTCACAATTTTGATAAAGATTAGATTTGTATTGAAACATAAAAAACAAATTGGTTTCCTCATTTTCATAGTATTTTCGCTAAGAATATAAATTTTTAGTTTCTATAAATAAGTGGGTAATGCGTACCAAATTTGTTCTTCACTTATCTAATCGAAAAAAATTCAGACATAGGTACTGGAATCATAAAGAATCTCCTCAATATCTTGGAAATTATATTTTTTGTTTCTCAATATTACAAATGCTTCTTCAAATTGATTTTTGAACAAACTGCAGAAAGAATCGTGAGAATAGAGTTCATAATTCAACAGTAGCAGTAATATTGTCACACACGACATAAAAACTGTTTACTGTATCTATCCATTGGCAAGAAATTCATTCGAACTTTTTTACTTTGTTCGGGGTTGTTAAATTATGAGTGAAAAAGTTTCACTACCGTATATACCTGATATTGGAGGGAAGTCATTAGTAACACATGTAATATAGTTGCCAACAAAGTGCCCATGTTGAAATTATAAGTGCTACACTGAATGAGTGTCATATTAATGTACCTATATTGTACCTCCGGTTCATTCATTACAATGTCTTTTCTTGCATAAAATGTATAAACTTGATTTCAGGTGTATAATTTCTGAAAATGATCTGTATAACCTAAATGTTTTTGAACATATTTTAAACACATATTTATGGAAAACAATTCATTATACCTATAGATAAAAAGCTGCTTAATATTATTATAATGCCATTGTAATATAGTACAGTAAAAGCCCTTTGTTCGCGAGGTACACGTTCCGTAAATATGCCTACAATACAGTTCAGGCCTCACCAAGGGTTTGAAGAATTTTGTAATTTTTTCTTACTTGGCAGTTTTGAGAAGTTCCTTCAATTCATACTGATATTCAGCAATGACTTCATCAATTTGCCTTTTAAAAATCAGACTTCGTTCCATAGACGGATCAATTTTCATAAAAAAAACAATGCTTATTCTTAAACCTTCACTAAGAATTTTAAAATTAAATGTCACGTTTCCCGTGCTCGTTGAAGTCTATTCTTCGATAGGCCTCTTCTTCGATAGATAAATTAGCATTTCCTCCAAGTTGGTTTCAGTCAAATCTTCATCTTCCGATTCAAGCAACATATCAAAGTCACTTGATTCATTCGCTTCGGCTATGTTTGCAGTCAAAGTTTGAATGTGCACAGATTCTTCGTCGTTTTTCGCGGTTAGAGTTGGCCACAGTTTTTTCCAGCATGATTTCAATGCGTATGGCTTCAATTCTTCCAATGATTCTTTTATGTTTACTGTGCCATTTTGCTATGTCAAAATTCTTTCAGTCTCCATAACATTCATATCAGGATCACATTCCATATCATCCAATATGACTTTGGAGGTTCGTCGAATGTAATAGAGCTTAAAGGCCTGGATTATCCATTGACCCATAGGTTGAAGCAAAGCCGTCGTGTTGGGAGGTAAAATGTCACTTTTATATTTGGATGCCAATTTCAAGTTCGCGAGGGTGACCTGGTGCATTATCCAAAACTAGATCTGCTTTGAAGTCTAAATTCTTCTTTTTTTAAGTTTCAACTTCTGAAACAAAACAATTCTGGAACTAGTCACAGAAAATAGCGATTAGATACGCGAATAAAGAAATCTATTGCCGCGAATATTGGAGTTGCATCGTATTTTTCAATCTGCGAATAGTGAAATCTCGAATAAGAAACTCGAATAGAAAGAAGGCTTTACTGTTTTATTAATATTTATTGTACCCTACACAACTGTACATTATGGTTGAAATTGGTGCACACTCAGCAGAAAAATTTGAAATTCAGAAGACAACGAGACACTTCTGGCAACCTGCCCCTGTATAATTTTTTCATGACAACGTAGGGACAACAATCAAGGGGTAGGTATTTGATTTATGTCTTGCTTATCCATTTTTCAAAACAACAGGTTATGTTGAAGCTACAGTACTTTATGTATTTCTTTCAAAATGTTTAACTGTTTTTGTAATGAAGTAGTTTGTCAGCTTATCACTCTTAGAACTACAACTCCTCATAAGAAGAAAAGCTTCAATAATTAGATAATTGAAAGATCAGAAACAAATACCGAAAACAATACCTACCTAATCAAAATCAAGAATTCATTTATCCATTATCCGCGATACAGAAATTAATACTGACAATGAAAGTATTATTCGAAATAAAACCATAAGAAGTGCGTCTGCGCATACGCCATGCTTTCGAATATATCTGACCAATCATAGCATAATGTCATATAAGCGACACGAGATTTGAGCCATATAAAATTAGTGAAAATGCTGTTCAGAATATATCTTTTGGAATTGATATTAATTTTCAAAATCTAATGTTCATTATCTTATTATGTTGCTATTTCTCAAACGAGTGCACTTAAGGACGAGTCGCCACTGAGATGTAATAAACCCGAATCATCTGAAAAGCTTGCGAATTAAGATACATTATAAGCAATTCTTATCCATCCAGGGAATAAATCACATAGTGTCTTTAATTACCATCAAGTACTTTTCTCAGTCGAGTGCAGAATTTTCCTTTCATGTTCGTTAACATTACCATAAAACAAAGTAGCCCTCGTTGAATAAAAGACTACAAACTTGCAATTAAGGGGATCAATAATTAAATCGTGGATATATAGAAATAATTGACCATTTACGTTCAACCGGAAGAAATGTATAATTTTAACCGGAAGATAAGCATAATCTCATGTTTATTATACGAATCTTGGCCTATAAAATTTGTGAGGAGATATCATTGCTTCTACACATGAATATGTTTCCGTAATTATCCTCCTTCATTAAGAGATGAGCATAATTGAATTATGTTTTGCATTGTAAAAAAATTGTTTAATTACATGGATGGTAGTTATGTTTCGATATAATAACTGTCAGTGTGCTTCTATTATGCGATGAGTATACACCTATTGTACAGTTTGTACGGAACTCAAAGCTCCCGAGCAAATAAATTAATAGGTATTTTAATAATAGCTTAACGATACATTAAATACTGTAAGTACATAATGTACCCAACAATTACGAAAACAATTATTTTTAAATTCTACATCGGTGTGAACGCAATGGCAACCTGATTTGATTGAAAGCAACAACACTATTGTTATTAAATCACTCAGTTTCACATCTGAAAGCGGAAAAAATTATTTTTAATCCTTTGTGTAATCCGGTGGTCCCAATTATACACTTGAGCTATCCGAATTTGTTCTTCATTGTCATTAGAATACTTTTTTCTTTGAATAAATAGGACTTTCAGTGAAAATGATTTTGGATTAGCTTTGTTTGAGATTCCTGTTGTTTTCCGCTAGATGGCAGCAATAAAATACTAAATTAGGTTCAGTTTTCAGACTTCTTTTTATTCCATACTTTTTCACTCAGTATTTATTTTGTTTATTTTCACTAATTTGACATGCATATTTTACGTTTTGGCCTCAATTGCATTGTAAAAATTCCCATTCAATGTACAAAATTTGAAGAAAATTTATTTCAACTGTTTGTATTTGAGATTACCAATAATTTTTCTCCTCAATATGTCTTCAACATGTTTTTAGATCATCCTACACATTACCAAATATACATTAGTAATTTTTATTTGCACGACATAACGAGATCATTCTGAAAAGAAGGTTTAAAGCAGTGTTTTTTAATTTTTTCTCGGCGTGATACCTCTCCCATATATAAAAAATTTCAGCCCCCCTTCCTATATAATAATAATAATAATAAATTGTCTTTATTTCCAAATGGAGATAGAAAAAAAGGCGAAGTCTAGCTGAAAGCTACTCAACTTAACCTCTATATATTAAAATAATACATGAAATTCCCAATAAGTTAAAAGCAAAAGGAAGCGAAAATTAATAACAGAAACAATATATTCAAAAGAAAGAAAACATAACATTATAAAAAGAATAATTGAGTAAATAAAAATAAAATAACAACGTAAGTTAATTTAATCAATTTAATTATGTCATAAAATTGGAATTACCTGCAGAATCAACCACAAACGATATGAAGTGTACAAGTTGAAATTTTCATTCATCAAAACTTTTCATTGATGGGAGAAAATAGGTACTAGCTTTCCATTTATAATCTTTTCCATATTTTAATTTCGTTTATTCGTTAGATCATAGTGAAAGTCATTCAATAAGAAATTTCTAATTGAAAATATGTTTTTAATATTATTAATTTTTCATAGAAACAACAGATTACGACAATTAACAACGCCTGGGGGGGGGGTGGCGTGACCCATACTCTGACAAATGCAGGGTTAGAATGAACCTTCTCCTGCTGTTAACTGTCAAAAAAACGATGTTTTACCCTTCCTTTGCCCAATGTACTCACAAATGACGACAATGCAATTAGTTTTACTACGTGAAATAATTCAACATTGGTTTTGATTATAAACTAAGATAATGTTTATGTGTTGAAAAATCAAGAAAAAAATTTTGAAATGATTCTCTTTAGTCAATATGAGTAATTTTGCTATCAACAAACATGAAAGTTTGTTAGACGATAATTACTTATATTAATTCAGTTAGTGTTTCTATTACATCAATATTTGCACATTATATTTTTTGTAACTATATTATATTGTAGTAATTATCATTTCACTTCTATAATTAATGATTAGGTAGTAGCAATACTTTATTAATCAATCGAAATAACTTTCAGGAATGTGGAAAAATGAGATTAAGAAGAAATTTGCACAACAAAGTGATTATTAATAATGAAATCATTAGATATGTATTCAATCTTGAATCAAAGTTACACACATTCATACCTAGTGGTTATTACTCAGCAATATTTGAAAGAATTGAACAGATTGGATTATTCTAACAATATTCTTCTTGTACTTTACTCAAATTTGGAAAACCATTCCTTTTACAAACACTTTATTTTATTAAATAAAGATATATAATTATATCTCAAAATTATCAATAGAAACAGAAATATTATGTACCTAGAGCACTGGAGAAAACATACTTGCTTACCAATGGTTGTTTCTGAAGTCGGTACAAACAAAAGTTTAATGTGGTTAACACCACATTGTATTTTGCTCATTATCTGATCTTAAGGAATCAGAAAGATCTAAAACCTTGAACACTAAAATCTTCTGCTTTTTCTTCTTCAAGGTGGTTTCATCCATTGTTGGATATAGACCTCTTAGTTGTTTTAGGTTTTCGATTTCTAGCTCTTCTCTTACATTGTCATCCCACCAACTATTTAATCATATGCACTTGTGAAACACTAAAATACACAGTAACTATAACACAATATTCTCATGTTTCATGCTTCAGAATCATTGAAAACAAGATGGAATTGCTTGATTGAAACAATTTGAATTCGAAATTTTTAGGGCTTTTTCTTCAACTTTTATGCCTCCCAAAAACGCTTCATCCTCTCAGAATGCTCTTTCATCCGTTCATCTGTCCATTTTGTTCAAGGTTGGCCCGATAATTTATGCCCAAATTTCTCATGTGCGATTTTATAGAGACATTCAGTGCGATCTTCGAGATTTTTTATATTGAGTCTTGAGATCTTTTTGACTCTTTTGGCCATTCTGTTCCGCATGTTATTCTTTATAATTATATTGAGCAGTTTCTTCGGTATTCTCGACGGTTCATTCTGTAGACATGTGCTTAGAACTTGCTCGTCGTTTTCTAATTTCTTTTGTTATTGTATTTGCCTTTTGATAAAGTTCGTTCTGAGGTCTTCTCATCCAAATGGCATTTCTATGGATTGGTCCGTAAATCTTTCTGAGAATTTTCCGTTCTTGTTTTTCTGTTTCTCTAATTCTTGAATGACCGTCAATAACCATTGATTCAGATGCGTAGATTGCTTCTGGGAGAATCGTTGTGTTATAATGCCTCAATTTGGCGCCTCTCCAAATACACTTTTTATAGTAATCCCATATTAGCGACTGTAGGACTGTATAACTTCTCCGAGGTATTTAAAATGGTCGAATTGAAGAATTTCACCATGTTTTGTGATTACAGAAGATTTATTTCTTGTATTTAATAGTGTTGGCGTTTACTTGATGTAAATCCATTATAATTGAACTGACTGAGTCAGTATTCTGTTAGCATCTGAAGAAGTGGTTTGTAACGACGAAACGCGTCATGCTATGTTATTGTCAATCAAGTGTAAATCAAAAGTTCAAGTGTTTGAATTTTAGTTTATATTCACTTTATTTCTTGCTTTTCTCTCCATGCATTTGGTTTTATTATAAGAAATTTGTAACCCGGTTTTCTGCTCAACTTCATGTAGTTTTTCTACGCATTACGAATATATATGTATATATATATATATATATATATATATATATATATATATATATATATATATATATATATTACTTTATATATCCTTTTTTCGTTGTATATCACAACTTTGTCAAAACTAATGAATAATCAAATTTGGTTTTTCTAAAAAATAAGTTTGACATTTTGATATCTATAGTAATTCAAAAAATTCAATTAGTCATTAGTTTTGACAAAGTTGTGATATACAACGAAACCTCAACCAAAATAAAGTTTTTCATATCAAAAGAAGCCTGTTATTGCTAAAAACATTCAAGATAAACTATCTTAAACAGGCAATAAATCAATTTTTGAATATATATATATATATATATATATATATATATATATATATATATATTCAATAATTGGAGATTTTTATGTAAATCATTGATCGAGGTTTTGCTAAAATGTTTAGTATTAAACTTATTTTGTAACTGTTCTAACATGGTACTTCAAATGCAGTTTGAAGTGGTGCTCCTCAAGGTTCTACCTTCTTTGCACCTTCTCTATTTTTTCCTTGTCACGATTATTTTTAATGTTTTAATTTTCTCTATTATTATGGCACCAATATTACACTGTAATTGCAAACTAATTAAGACTTAAAAGAGATTGTGTAGCTCATATAGAATAGATGCCTATTATAAGACTTGCTACTAGCAATCTTATTCTTATTTTTCTTTGTATTGGCCGTAGCACATTATTCTTTACTTACACCTTTATCATTGAGATGAAGAATCATATTTTCATGTCTAATCAAATACATTTCTGTATAATTTGATTTGAATGATTAAAATCGCCGCGTCAGTTGTAATTTCATTAGATGGTCATCATTGGAGGACGGCTTACTTTCTTCAGTTTGTTCAGACACTATGAAGACCACCTCACAACGAGATGAAAAGAGTTCAATATCATCAAAGAATTAAACAATTTAACGGTAAAATAAATTGAGTTGGAAAAAAACACTGTGTTAAATCGGAGCCATTTTCAGCATATAAAAAAGACAAACTTTTAAACGGTGTTCAGAAATCGATATTTGCTTTAATGTGCTTGATGACGGAGCAGTGAGTGGCAGAATGAGAAAGCGTTTTCTTGGTTCAAAACATTTATTCCACCCGATTCACCGTCCTTTTGTGAGACTGGTGCCACAATGGAAGAAAAAATGATTCACGTACCTCACGTTTAGATTCTATGGGTTGTGTGTGTAACAATGTACTTTGGCTTGCCGCATTATTTTACGGATTTTATGAAATTAAGCTTTCCATTAAAATTGAAAACGGCGGTTAAAGCGGGGTGTAATAAACTATATGCGTCGGCTTGTCTTATTGAACACACAAGCTGCGTTTAGATGATGTTGCAAGTTGCAAATCAAATCGCTAAAAATGATGGAGATATTCTCTTTCAGGAATTATTAGATGAATTATTTTAGGAACAATTAGATGCATTCGTTTTTTATACATAAGTACCCCTTCTTCTGAAGGGGTAACTGGAACTATGTGCAACTGGAACTCCCCGTCTTTGAAAGTTCAATTTTTTTGATGTTTTCCTTAACCACTCAACAATTATTTACATTTCAACGGTACCACTGAGGATAATTATTGAAAATAGGCTCAAAACAGACGTTTTTACCCTAGTTTTGACAAAAAGAGTAGCCTCGAGCAGGGCCTTATAACCCACTTTTGTTATCTAGTTACAGATTTGTATACCTACATCTACAATCTCACACAAGATGTATACCTGCGATTAATCTCTGGTTCAAAACCTGAGTGACTACTAAGTAAGAACTGAAAGTTAGTGAATTGTACCACATCACAATAGGGTATTTGACTGTTTCCACAAAAATATCTCAAATTATTCGTTATAGCTGATTCATATTTCCCATTTGATTAATTCTCTTCAAATTTTTCATGAAAATGATAGAAAAAGTTTGAATGAATGAGAAACCCGCCAAAACACTGCTATACAGGTTACTTAATGTGGTGACGTCACGATGCAATAAACACAGTAACCATCACATTGTAATACGACTATCGACTATTAAATTTAGTGATTGTTGACGATTTCATAACTTTACTGCGATAAAATGTCTCATAAATGGTGCGAAGTGCCACAATGTACTAACACATCTATTAAAACCCTGGAGAAAATGTTTGTGAACCTTCCAACAAACACTAAAATTCGGAAAAAGTGTCTCTCGTAGAAAGCCGAAAGATGTAAAAATCTCACGGTTTCATGTGTGAAGATCACTTTAACGTAAGTAAATAATTCCTACCCTATAGTTCATAAATAACGAGTTATTTTTATTACATATTCGTTATAGTCTTCTCTTTACAGTCCACTATATTTTGGGGTTATTAATTACGTACGTTTTTTATTGTTGATCTTGAACAGGAATAAACTGAATTTTATTCCTACCTTTGTATTTTAATACTTTGGTATAATGAAAGATTTAAAATAATAAAACTTCAATACTTTTTTGTGTGTGAGTTATATTTTAGCCATCGGTGAATTAACGATGATAAAATTGTTATTGCAGATGGAAAAAGATATGGCAAACAGTATAGAAACAGTTGAATGTAACCAACAGCATCGACTCCGTAAGATTCTCTAGAGGACCTGTAAAAGCAAGGAAACCATAGTATATTTCTTACATGTTTAATGTAGTCAAGTAGTACTGCACTTGATTGAATTTATTATGATTTTGGTTCGCAAATTGGTAAATAAATAAACTCAAAAATTTATAGATACATTAATTTTCATGCATCTTCATCTATTTTACATTTATTTTCAACAAAAGCTTGTAAGTATTGAATGGTCATTTATCAAATAACCTAAAATGTTTGTGATATTAAGTAAACTTTTTTAGGCATTTTTTGAAACATTCATTCATTTAGAGTATAATCTATAATATATAGAGCTGGAGATATACAGAGTACTGTGCTGTTTTTACATTCTTTAATTCTGGAGCATAAAAATCAGGATTGAATCAAAAAATTGTCCAACCATAATATCGTCTATTCTTGGGAGATTTCTGCTACCAGCTTTAACAAAATTGCTCTCCATCGTACCTTATATATAATATATATTAAAAGTTATTCAAAATAATTTCTCTGCTTTGTCTCTAACAAATAAAATAGCTAATAAAACCAGGAAATAAACACTCAAACACACACGTACAAAGACATCAGAGAAATGAACGTTAGCCTTTGTTGGCTGTTGGCTTTGTTTCCTGCACGGTGACGTCACTCGCGATTTAGCCAATCCAGTGCGTTTTCAATCACGTGATCAAATATGAAATTTCAATTATTTTATTTTTGAATTCTTTTGAAACTCATGTATATTTCAAAAAGATGTAATGGCTATATTGGTTTCAAATAATATTTTTATCAACCTAACAACATTTTGATCTATATTTTTATTGGAATAATTCAAATACCCTACTAGCTGCAGTGAAGATGGGATGCTTCTATAGGGTAAGAAAAACTAAATGCCAGGCGCCAGAGGTTTGAAAGTTCTCGGTACAATTCCATTGGTTTTCTGGTGGATAAAACAACAACAATACTTAATAATAATAATAAAAATAATAATAATAATAATAATAATAATAATAATAATAGTAATAATAATAATAATAATAGTAATAATAATAATAATAATAATAATAATAATAATAATAATAATAATAATAATAATAATAATGATAATAATAATAATAATAATAATAATAATAATAATAATAATAATAATAATAATAATAATAATAATAATAATAATAATAATAATAATAATAATAATAAGCATATATTTCCAACAGGTAACTACACAATTACAGGAGAATACATAATGGATAAATTAAGCTACTAAAAATATCAATAACATAGATATACAATATTAAGAAATGATTATAATAATAAAAAGCATTATCAAATATAATAATCTAAATCTATAATATCAATATCTAAATTTTCAATCATGATGATAATCAAGAAAAAAAATCATACAGAACTCAAATCGGAAGAAATCAAGATACCTCACTGTTAAGATTTAAATGCACATTAATGATAGAAACAAGTGAGTCCCAGTGCAAATCACGGCAGCGTGATACCTGGTTTGCAGTAGAACATGCAAAGCTAAGCGGCGATTGCGAGAGAAGATTGGTTCTGTGGGTTTTTGAGTAAAATGTTTGGCTTATTCTAGTACACCTCGGAGGAACGAAGAAATTAAGTTTACCCAGAAGCTCAGGACAGTCGAATTTATCATTGAGCAAATTGCATAAACATTTCAATGCATTCAAACTTCTCCTGGTGTGGAGGCCCCTAGTGTCAAACCTCGATGGCATACAAGCGTGATCACAACCTCTAGGTGGATATACATCATCCTCTCGAAATGAGAGCCATTTCAAGAACTTCCTCTGCAGTGCCTTCAGGTGATCGCCTATTGGGGGCCGAAAAACACAGCCAGACTCAAGTTTGCTTCTCACTAGGGCATTGAATAAATGGACCAGTGTTGAAGAACTCGAAAACAATCTAGCATTGCGAAAGATGAAACCATAAACTTTGCAACATGATAAAATTAATTGGTTGATATGAGGTATGAATGAGAATTTTTCACCTTCAATGTTGTAATCAAAAGATATCACATTTCTCTTTCTAGTAAAACTCACCACATTACATTTAATGAAATTCAAGTGCAAACAATTAAGGTGGTATCATTCAGGTCACTTTGTAGCCTCAAACAATCATGCATAGATGACAAGCCCTTATAAATTTTAATATCGTCCGCATAAGCCAACTTCATGCAGTCCACCATCTGTAAGAGATCGTTAACAAACAGGACAAATAGTAGGGGGCCAAGATTGGATCCCTGCGGCACTACCGAACACTAGAAATTCTCTCGATTTGCAATTCTCAATTTGTAGGAATTGACTGCGATTAATCAAGTAGGACTCCATGAGAATAAATTATTCGAAAATCCAAAAAGCTTCCTAGTTTTAACTATAAGTAGTTTATGGTTCATCTTATCGAAAGCCTTCTGGAAATCTGTATTTATAACGTCGACCTCCCCTGCTCCGTCCAACTCGTCACCTATGAACTGAGAAAACTGAGGCAAATTTGTAGAGCAAGATCTCCTAGTCATAAATACTTGAATGATATGAAGTGTATCTCTATGAAATTGTATTTCTTTAACACATTCTCAAGTGTCATTTAAATTAGAGTTATATTATGTTTAGAATCTCATGAATATAAGAAAAAGAAGTATACAAATATCGACTATAATTACGACGATTACCACTGTGAAATGTTAAAAGTAACAATACGAAACTGTCGAACGAAGATGAAAAATGAATAGACTTGAGCATTATAACAATTTCTACTGCCCACAAAATGAGAATATTGCAGAATACCACAATGACTCAATTTACCCCCAGTTGTGAATGCTGTTAACTACTTAGCATGTAGAAGGTACCATTATTCCAACTGTCATTCTTCGTAATGAACTGCGGAAGAAAGAACAATATAACAGGAAACATTAAACAATTTCGAGAAACAAATATTTAAATTAACTGAGGATTGTATTCACATTTTGCTTAACTCGTTTGACTGGACCTGTCGGTTAGCAACTTATGACAAGGGGGTCACTGAATAATACATTAGATAATTTCAAGTAACCCTCTTTTGTCCCCAAATATAATACTAAATGTAGTTATATATAAAGTCACAAAAAAAGGTATTAAGTTCGCATATAATGTAACACAAAGAACTGATAACATAATAGTCGAATGAAAGGCCCTTTTTTGTGTTTTGAATTGATTCTGAAAATCGAATGATTCTAAAACATTAAAAATGAGTTGAAATGGGCTCATTAAATAGTTGGGGTTGAAATAGAAACAGTATGGGATTGAGAAATATATCCTGACAACAGTAATATTTATATTTATTTCGATGAACACAACAAAACGATCAAATAGAAACGATTGATGTCACTTAGTAATTATAGATTTGTACATTGACAAAACTATTTAATTCGTTGATATACGATTTCTTGAATAAGGTTCGACGGATATCCTTCTAGGGATAAATGTTGAGAATATTGAATTCCATAAAATCGATACATTTATTGGAAGCGTAAGACAGTTAGTAAGACGGTTTCAATAAATGTAGGCATCGATTTCAATAATCTCTAACATTTTGCCCCAGAAGGATAGTGGAGACATCGCATTGTTCATGTTTCACATAGCCAGCTCTGCTATAATGTTCTTTTGAATAATTTGTCAAAAAATTATCGAGAGAAGGCTATAGTATACTTCGATATCGGATATCTACAAGTGCGATAATTTAGCAATATTATCTATAAAAAGGTCATGTTAATTACTCCTTACACCATATATAACTGAAGAACGGATGGACCGATTTTCATGACTTTCGTGATTTCTGATTTGTCTTTGTCCAGAATAGGACTTTGAGTATTAAAATATGATATTCATTGATAAAAAGCTTGGAGTCATTGAAAAAGCATTCAATGTTATAGACGAAGCTCTGACAGAGGGCGATGAAATAACAAAAATATGTATTTGCTGAAGAAAAGAAGCCTCCCAGTGTCGTAGATAAACGACTGCTTTGACTGGATATGAATGTGGAATGATGAATCATCACTAACACTCGTGAGAGGGTGAGAACGTTAATCTTTTCTCCTTCGAATTATATTGAAAAATATAAAACAAAGGCTTGTTCTTTACACCAATTTTATGATTATATGATTGTATTCGTTTCATTAAGTTAACTAAAATCATCAATTAAGTTGAGCTGAAAGGTAAAACTTCATTCATCAACTTTCGACTGTCTATAATATATATATATATATATATATATATATATATATATATATATATATATATATAATATATATATATATATATATATATATATATATATATATATATATATATATATATATATATATATATGTATATATAGTTTCAAGATTCACAAGACATTCAATACTAGTAAATACTGAGACTATTAATCGAAATATCGAAATATTTCAAATAAACATAAAATGTATATAAACAAATAAATAAACTTGTGTAGACAGCTCCCTGAGAATTTTATTTGAAATATTTCGATATTTCGATTAAGAGTCTCAGTATTTGCTAC
This sequence comes from Henosepilachna vigintioctopunctata, assembly GCA_030704895.1. Lineage (NCBI taxonomy): Eukaryota > Metazoa > Arthropoda > Insecta > Coleoptera > Coccinellidae > Henosepilachna > Henosepilachna vigintioctopunctata. The sequence continues at coordinate 3,893,697 of JARQZJ010000122.1, read as the reverse complement.
TATATATATATATATATATATATATATATATATATATATATATATATATATATATATATATATATATATATATATATATATATATATATAAGGAAATGAAATTTTTTTGTGCTTATGGCACTGAATGAAATATTTAAGAAAATGAACACTAGAACATTCATTTGAAAAATTGAAATTAATCAAGAGAATGTTATAGTAGAGCTAGATATGTGAACGTGTACGATGTGATGTCTTCATTATCCTTCAAGGGATAATGGAGACATCACATCGTACACGTTCACATATCTAACTCTACTATAACATTCTCTTGATTAATTTCAATTTTTCAAATGAATGTTCTAGTGTTCATTTTCTTATATATATATATATATATATATATATATATATATATATATATATATATATATATATATCATTAATGAAAAGGAGTATTGCCTGGTAATTTAAATACAATGGTTGTGGGTTATTTGCCTATAACCCACAACAATTATATATATATATATATATATATATATATATATATATATATATATATATATATATATATATATATATATAACGGGTGATTTTTTAAGAGATAAGTTTTTCGGGTTGGCGGCTGGTTGGTAATGGCATCCAAACGTCATCTGTCAAAGTGAAAAGTTTTCAGTATACTCTGCCATCTTTCATCATGGAAAGACTTACAAACGAGCAACGATTGCAAGAGGTTGAAATTTACTATCAAAATTCGTGCTCTATGAAAAATGTGTATCATTGGTTACGATACACATTGCCGATCTCAGCAATTGGGCATGTGTTATTCAACCACATGGAAAATTTTATGTGACGATTTGTGTTTGAAAGCCTATAAAATTCAACTTCTGCTAGAATTGAAGCCGAATGACCTACCTCAGCGTCTAATTTTTGGTGAATGGGCCTTAGAACAGCTCAATGAAAATCCGCTGTTTTATCAAAAATTTATGTTCAGCGATGAGGCCCATTTCTGGCCTAACGGATATGTAAATAAACAAAACTGTCGCATCTGGAGTGATGAACAGCCACATGCCATACAAGAATTACCGATTCATCCTGAAAAAATGACAGTTTGGTGTGGTTTATGGGCTGGTGGCATCATCGGTCCCTTTTTCTTCAAAGACGACCGTGGAAGAAACGTTACCGTCAACGGCGAACGATATCGAGCCATGATACGCAACTATTTTTGCGTTGAATTTGGTTGACATGTGTTCATCAAGACGGTGCCACATGCCACACAGCTCGTGAAACAATGAACATGTTGAAGGATGAATTTGGTGAGCAGCTTATCTCTCGAAATAGCCCTGTGAATTGGCCTCAAAGATCATGCGATTTGACGCCTCTGGGTTATTTCTTGTGGGGTTATGTAAAGCCGTTAGTGTATGTGGACAAGCCGAACACGATTGAAGCCTTACAGTATAACATAATATTTGTGGAATACAGGCCGAAATGCTCGAAAAAGTGACGCAAAATTGGACCTTCCGAATGGACTGTTCGATACGAAGCCGCGGACAACATTTACATGAAGTTATCTTAAAAATGTTAATAGCAAAGGCCATGTTATCAATTTCAATAAAAATTTTTAATATATGATGCAAATTGAGTGTTTTATTCGATTTAAAAAACTACGCTTAAAAATCACCTTCATTGTGAAACAGAAACTTCATTTCAACAGACAGAATTGAACAAATTCCTTTTCAAATTAGAAAGAGAGATATAGATGAGATGTATTTGTAAAATAATAAAAATAGATAGTGTTAAGATTGCACACAGGTATATCTCAAACGATTGATATATTCTAAAAGAAATATAACTTTTTTTTACAATATTCATTTACATTATCAAGTTCAACTTACCTAAAAGAGAAATCAATTTAAAGTTCCTATATCCTATACAATCTTAACACTATCTATTTCTATTAATATTTTACAAATACATCTGATCTATATTTCTCTTCGTTTGAAAAGGAATCTGTTCTGTGGGAAACAGATATAATTCTTATTCTTCTTTACAGTAACTATATACAACTATAATACAACAATATACAAAGGATATGAGGAGTCTCTTATCATTTTACATATATATATATATATATATATATATATATATATATATATATATATATATATATATATATATATATATATATATATATATATATATATATATCTATATATATATATATATATATATATATATATATATATATATATATCTATATATATATATATATATATATATATATATATATATATATATATATATATATATTCTACCTATATATTTATAAGAAATAGACTGAATAAATATTCGACATGTAAACTTTCTTGTTGCACTTTTGTTAACAACCAAATCCAACAATGAATCAGACATGTTATCAATCTGTTTTACCTACCCCATTCCAGCACCCTTCCATTATGTTATTCAACAATATTTTGGACGATGTTCGTTTCAAATTGGACCTTCACGGGTTGACGTCTTATATATGAGTGACATTACAAATTCTATTTGAACTGATGTGTATAACTGTGAGGGTTGTACAGACAACAAAATACCCCCCTTATGATGTATGGAAATGATATACGCTTTTAGATTTGATTTTTATGGTACATTTTGTGGTCTAGTGAATACGGCGTGTTTTCATGGTTAATTTATCCGACAGTGCTTCCGTTGAATGTAAAATTATTTTCAAAACACCGTATTGTGCGAAGGAAATTGCTAGAAATACGCCCTTATAAAAGTTTATTATTTATTGTATCTTTCCGATCCATCTTCGGTATAACAACCCTTATGTTTTCCAGTACATTTGAATATCTAAAAGGAAACGTAAACTAGTTAGAAGAAATTTGTGACCCAACCAAGTAGACAAGGTAGTTATACTAATATTTTGTAGCACAAAGTACTCAATACTTGTATAAACTATGTAATGGTTGATTTTTTAAGCGTAGTTTTTTTTTAATCGAATAAAAAACTCAATTTGCATCAGATATTAAAAAGTTTTATTGAAATTCATAACTTGGCCTTTGCCATTTATATTTTAAAGATAACTTCATGTAAATGTTGTCCGCGGCTCCGTATCAAAAGGTCCATTCGGAAGGTATAATTTTGGGTCACTTTTTCGAGCATTTCGGCCTATATCCCACGAATTACGTGTGTTATGTCATCCTGTAAGGCTTCAATCGTGTTCGGCTTGTCCACATACACTAACGACTTTACATAACTCTACAAGAAATAATCCAGAGGCGTCAAATCGCATGATCTTGGCGGCAAATTCACAGTGCCATTTCGAGAGATAAGCTGCCCACCAAACTCATCCTTCAAAATGTCCATTGTTTCACGAGCTGTGTGGCATGTGGCACGGTCTTGTTGAAACCACATGTCAACCAAGTTCAACTCGGCCAACTGGGGCAAAAAAGTTTCGTATCACGGCTCAATGTCGTTCGCCGTTGACGGTAACGTTTCTTCCACGGTCGTCTTTGAAGAAAAATGGACCGATGATGCCACCAGCCCACAAACCACATCAAACTGTCGTTTTTTCGGCATGCATCAGAAATTCTTGTATGGTATGTGGCTGTTCATCACTCCAGATGCGACAGTTTTGTTTATTTAGATATCCGTTAAGCCAGAAATGAGCCTCATCGCTGAACACAATTTTTCAATAAAATAGCGTATTTTCATTAAGCTGTTCTAAGGCCCATTCACCAAAAATTAGACGTTCTGTTAGGTCATTCGGCTTCAATTCTTGCAGAAGTTGAATTTTATAGTCTTTCAAACCCAAATCAACACGTACAATTTTGCATGTGGGTAACAAATGCCCAATTGGCGAGAACGGCGACGAATTGACATTTCACGATCCTTATTAACATTGTACGCTACGGCTGCAATATTCTCTTCAGTACGCACTGTACGCAGCGAGACAATGGTTTAATGTCCAACAAAGTAAACTTGGTGTGAAATTTGGTGCTAACAGCACAAATTGTTGATTCACCAGGTCGATTATGACGACCATAATATGGTCGTAACAAACGATACACATTTTTCACCGAGCACGAATTTTGATAGTAAATTTCAACAATTTGTAATCGTTGCTCGTTTGTTCGTCTTTCCATGATGAAATGGCAGAGTATACTGAAAACTTTTACTGTGACAGATGACGTTGGATGCCATTACCAACCAGTGCCGCCAACCTGAAAAACTTAACTTTTAAAAAATCATTTTGAGAATATTCTACTAGATTTCAAAAACTCAGTTAATTTTAAGATTACCAACATAATAATGCCTTATATTACACATGATCAACGAACTTGAAACGCATTCACAGGACGACTTGCTTAAATGACACAACATTTTGGACCATAGGCAGTGGCGACAAATTCATGGGGCCTTAGTGGTCCCGGGTCCCCTCAAAAACTTGTTTTGGGAGCTCATCGATACCTCTGGGAATGAATGTTGCATATAGAGCAAAACTTGTGAGCAACCTTCATTCTAGTTGAAGTGATTTCTATTTATTAGATAATATTAATTTAATTTTAAAAGCCCTGAAGAAGAATCAGTGATGATTCAAAACTTCGATCGACAATAAATAAAAATTAGTCCACCATTCGCCAATAGATCAATGTCAAAAACTGTCAAAAAATTGTTGTAATCTTTAGGTATTTTGAGAATATCACAAGCACTAAGTTTTGAAGGTCGAACGTCACAAGCTCCTTTGATTGGCAGTTCTTTCGACAAAGACCAATTAAATTTTGTCAATACGTCGAATATTGCAAAAATGTAAATGGATCTTTCAAGACACAGAATAAAATCTGAGATTCAGATCTTAATATAACAAAGGTATATTCAGAAGTTTAAATCACTGAATATCGAGAAGTTTCACTGAACACTGTCATTTTTGAAGAACAATTGCTACTTACATTATATTACGAATCGAAAAAGGAACATAGAAGCTCAGTGAAAGTGTTGGGTAGTATTGTATTAGGGAAACTACAATATTCAATGACTCTAGAATGTTGCTAAAGAAGAATATTTAACAATTTTAGAACGTCTCGTCTTGAAATTGATAGACGAATCTACCACAGCTTTTGAAACGGTGGTTGGAAATGGAGGTCATTATTATAGAAAAAACTGAATGAAAGTGGCTTTGAAGTAGTAGTAAGTATTCGATTCAGATCTTACTAGGTTTCGCGAGCAGAAAAAGTTATGTTTAATGCCATAGGTCGAATAGAATAGTAGTTGATTTTGGCGTGTCTCAAGGAACACTGTTAGGACCGTTTTTATTCTGTTTATATAGAAACAATATTGTTTCTCATGTGATAAAATACCCTACACGTTCTTTAGGAGATGTTACTAAAGTTTTATATAATAATAAAAATAAAATAAAATTTATTGAGAAACATTCCTTACATTATAAAATTACATTCATGCAATAATTACAACTAAAAAGAAGTGAATTCAGTTTTGAGTTTGATCTCCATTCAGCCCTCGAACAAAAATATTGGTTTGAATAAAATAATGGGTTAAATTTATAGTCACAATAATATATAACTTTATTTGAAAAGAAAAGAAAAAAATTACCTCAGAAATATTAAACATTTGAGACAATTTCACATGGTGAAGGACATTTGTGGCAAAAAAATATACAAACATATGATACAAAAAATTGATTCATACATTATTGCCTACATTCGAATCATCGAAGTACTCTGTCACACTATAGTATGCCTTTGTTAAGAGCAGATATTTAACCTTCCTCTTAAACTTAAAAAAATCATTTTGAGAATATTCTACTAGATTTCAAAAACTCAGTTAATTTTAAGATTACCAACATAATAATGCCTTATATTACACATGATCAACGAACTTGAAACGCATTCACAGGACGACTTGCTTAAATGACACAACATTTTGGACCATAGGCAGTGGCGACAAATTCATGGGGCCTTAGTGGTCCCGGGTCCCCTCAAAAACTTGTTTTGGGAGCTCATCGATACCTCTGGGAATGAATGTTGCATATAGAGCAAAACTTGTGAGCAACCTTCATTCTAGTTGAAGTGATTTCTATTTATTAGATAATATTAATTTAATTTTAAAAGCCCTGAAGAAGAATCAGTGATGATTCAAAACTTCGATCGACAATAAATAAAAATTAGTCCACCATTCGCCAATAGATCAATGTCAAAAACTGTCAAAAAATTGTTGTAATCTTTAGGTATTTTGAGAATATCACAAGCACTAAGTTTTGAAGGTCGAACGTCACAAGCTCCTTTGATTGGCAGTTCTTTCGACAAAGACCAATTAAATTTTGTCAATACGTCGAATATTGCAAAAATGTAAATGGATCTTTCAAGACACAGAATAAAATCTGAGATTCAGATCTTAATATAACAAAGGTATATTCAGAAGTTTAAATCACTGAATATCGAGAAGTTTCACTGAACACTGTCATTTTTGAAGAACAATTGCTACTTACATTATATTACGAATCGAAAAAGGAACATAGAAGCTCAGTGAAAGTGTTGGGTAGTATTGTATTAGGGAAACTACAATATTCAATGACTCTAGAATGTTGCTAAAGAAGAATATTTAACAATTTTAGAACGTCTCGTCTTGAAATTGATAGACGAATCTACCACAGCTTTTGAAACGGTGGTTGGAAATGGAGGTCATTATTATAGAAAAAACTGAATGAAAGTGGCTTTGAAGTAGTAGTAAGTATTCGATTCAGATCTTACTAGGTTTCGCGAGCAGAAAAAGTTATGTTTAATGCCATAGGTCGAATAGAATAGTAGTTGATTTTGGCGTGTCTCAAGGAACACTGTTAGGACCGTTTTTATTCTGTTTATATAGAAACAATATTGTTTCTCATGTGATAAAATACCCTACACGTTCTTTAGGAGATGTTACTAAAGTTTTATATAATAATAAAAATAAAATAAAATTTATTGAGAAACATTCCTTACATTATAAAATTACATTCATGCAATAATTACAACTAAAAAGAAGTGAATTCAGTTTTGAGTTTGATCTCCATTCAGCCCTCGAACAAAAATATTGGTTTGAATAAAATAATGGGTTAAATTTATAGTCACAATAATATATAACTTTATTTGAAAAGAAAAGAAAAAAATTACCTCAGAAATATTAAACATTTGAGACAATTTCACATGGTGAAGGACATTTGTGGCAAAAAAATATACAAACATATGATACAAAAAATTGATTCATACATTATTGCCTACATTCGAATCATCGAAGTACTCTGTCACACTATAGTATGCCTTTGTTAAGAGCAGATATTTAACCTTCCTCTTAAACAAAATGCTTTCAGTACTTTCAAATTCGATGGTAAATGGTTGAAGATTTTAATACTCTAATGATAGAGAGAGTGCTCAAATTTAGCTGTTTATACATAGGAATGAGTAGCACATCACTGTTCCTTGTTGAATACTCATGATTACTATTCAATTCAATAAACCTATGTATCTTCTTTTCTTCAACATATAACAAACATCTATAAATATATAAACACGGTAAGGTGATTATGTAATTATTAATGAAGATAGGTTTACAAGATGTTCGTTGATGAATATTGAATATTAATCGAAGTATTCGCTAGAACATCAATGCGTGATGTCCATCTTAGTTGATTGGGATGATGATATAGTGTTGTCTCCATATTTAACATCCAAGGTACTAATTCCATTGCTCGTTAGACAAAAATGAACACATACAGTTTTGTCAACGTTCACCTATATGTAGCAAATATATAAAAAAGATGACACAGTTGATCACTAAAGACCTTTCTACAATTGAATGAATGCTTCTGTTACAAAGCTCCCTAAATGTGCAAAAATCCAACTTCATAGTTTTGGGTATAAGTAAGACCCTTAAGAATCCCTGAGGGCATAATTATTAGGATAAATGAGCAGAAAATTGAAAGAGTTTTTTGATACCCATTTCAGTGGTTTCAATTCGAGTGTTCAAATCGTTAGATTTTATATCAAAAAAGCTACTAAATATCTTGGGTTCAACTTTTCACTCAAATTTGAAGTCACATTGACATTTATAGAGACAATATCACCCGGTTCTGAATGATCCAACGTAATAAAGCTGCAGTTGAATATTTTGGGTGCTCATATATACAAAAGTGGGTGGAAAAAGACTCTAGAATGCCGCTAAAGAAGAACATTTGACAATTTTAAATAAAGGATGCTTTTTTTAGAGCTTTATATAGTACTTTAAATTGCAATAAAACAACGATGGATCATTCGATTAACAAGAATTTTTTTTATTCGAAAGATGATCTTGTGGCATTACATTTTAAATATGATTTCTGGCATATGACCGCTACGGCTGACTCGGATGTATTCCAATCTGGACGTCCAAATTCAGATGACTTTTTCCAACATTTGTGGCCGTATATGGGCAATAACACGGCGAATATTGTCTTCCAATTGGTCAAGCGTTTGTGGCTTATCCGCATAGACCAATGACTTTACATAGCCCCACAGAAAGTAGTCTAGCGGTGTGAAATCACAAAATCTTGGAGGCCAATTCACAGGTCCAAAACGTGAAATTAGGCGGTCACCAAACGTGTCTTTCAATAAATCGATTGTGGCACGAGCTGTGTAACATGTTGCGCCGTCTTGTTGAAACCACAGCTCCTCGACATCATGGTTGTTCAATTCAGGAATGAAAAAGTTAGTAATCATGGCTCTATACCGATCACCATTGACTGTAATGTTCTGGCCATCATCGTTTCTGAAGAAGTACGGACCAATGATTCCACCAGCCCATAAAGCGCCTCAAACAGTCAGTTTTTCTGGATGTAACGGTGTTTTGACATACACTTGAGGATTATCTTCACTCCAAATGCGGCAGTTTTGTTTGTTGACGTAGCCATTCATGGACGATTTTGTCGACGATAAAATGGACGTAGTGCTCGATACGTATTCCGCACAGAACCATTATTTTCGGAACAAAATTGCACTATTTGCAAGCGTTGTTCAAGCGTGAGTCTATTCATGATGAATTGCCAAACCAAACTGAGAATAAATCACTTCTCAGCTGTTGAATCGGTCGCCATTTTCAACAGTAATGCCAACTTAAAGTTCTATACCTCTAAAAAAAACACCCGTTACATATGAAATAGAAACATCGTCACGTTAACGAAAAACTCACGTCGCTGCTGTACACTGTCACGTAGTTATGTCTGATACAATGTTGTGACAGTTATTTCCGACGAAGAAGATGCCTATTCATTTTCCTTATTACCGTCGTGAAAAACGAATACATTGATTGAATAAAGCCGTCTATCATTGAGCTGATTAATATACCTATAGATATAACTTAGTATATATAACCATGTTTAATAAACGTGTAAACGTGTTCGCCTGTGGCCTACATAATATCCTACCAGTTTTCGATCATTGTTGGTTATATTAATTTATTACCCAATAGAAAAGGCACCAAGGAAACAATCGTTAATACGAAACAATAGACGGAATAATTAATAATAAGCTGAAAAATGAATTTCGCATACAGCGAAAAGTTTCACAAAGGCCAAACAATGAATTTCTTTTTAAAAGAAAATATTGTAATCAAATCGGTTCCATTTAAGTTTTGTTATTGTGTTCCACAAAGTGGGGGGGTGTAGTTCGCAATAAAAGAGAATGAAGTAATGGCGGCTATCAAACATAGGGCAGAGCTAACTTACCGTAACCCTGGTTATATACAGGACTAATGCATTCTTTATGTTGCCCTAATAGAAACAGTGACGCGAACAGCAATTTAAAAGGGTGAAACATTGCCTCTATTTTCCTTTAATATAATACATAATCAAGCCTTTCCAAATTGACTGAAATAAGGGTGATTCTCAGTCCGTGTCGATTTTATACTACTCTGAAATTTATTTTATATATGAGCCTATTTTGCCAGACGTCCTCTCTGATGATGCTATTTATCTGGAATCAGGAATGAGGGAAGAGAGATCGCAGTGGGGTGTTTTCATTTGATAAAGAACACTCGAATTGAAAACTCTAATATGACGAAATAGTGTGATTCAAACATTTGCTCAAATTTCACGAAACAATATTAGTGAAACCTCGTTCAACATTTGGTGAAAGTCACTGTCATTTATTTATCGCTACCATGAGGTCTTTCAGTACCTTGGTCAGGTGAAAATTCTCGAAAGTGAGTACAATAATCTGCATCAGATGTCGCATTCATGTTCATTCTAACCTCAATTCCTCAAAATATGGCATTTAACTTCTTTTTTCAACATTTGTTGAATGCTACGGTCATCTATTCATATTTCGGTTCCTTCTGTTATTTAATCATGTTTCAATTCTGGAAATTTGGTACTATAATCCCTATGATATGTCGCACTGGTGTTTATTTTCCTAGATAAGTTCAGTTTTTCCTTGATAAATAGCGATTGAAGCAAGAACAATTCAATTTATTAGCCTCCGATTTTTCAATGTGCTGAACACGATTTTTTCATATTTGCTTGGAATTGTCCATCTTGGAAATTCATTTCATTTGTAATATATTTCTGATACCTATTGTCTTTTTTAATTTTGTAACTCAATTCAAAACAAAATTTCATCTGTCCAGATCTCGTTCATTTTCCAAAGGGAATTTTATTAAATTGCAGATGATAATCCACAACTTGTTACCTATCTTCTGCTTAATGATGAAACCAACCTCCCTAGCATGGGCTAATGTAAATCCACATGCCAGGAGTGTAGTAAGGTACAAGTAATTTAAACTCTTTAAATCAATGATTTGGTTTGCATTATTCACGATTACATAGAACGGACATTTTTCCTTTCCGGCAATTGCATGTCTTTCTCGTCCAGAAAAAAAACTTCTAGTTCTTCCTACAATTAGAAGACTTATATTGTTCATGCATAATGATGTTTTTCCACTTTGCATGAAGTGTACATGAGTTTTTAATGGGTTCTTCTGTCTATAGGATTCAAGACTTTGGTGTATGACTTCAAACTCAGAAGATCTTCTAAATACAGATACAGAAATGTAATTTTTGGTACTAAACTTTCTGCCTTTTTGGACGTTTTCGGTAGCCGATTAGATGTTGACTGCTTGTATATTATCTGAAAATGCACATTTTGCAAATATTCTATCTAATGTACTATTTTTTGTCTTATAATCACAATGTTTTATCAATTATCTCCAAGCTGAATGAAAGCAATTCATGTTATTTTTATTATTTCATATTATCATGTAATTTTTTATTGTATTTTATCATTAACGATAAAATTTACGAGTAGAACACTCACGTTTTGAATTTCCCGTCTTAAAATTGATAAACATGTCTACTACAGCTTTTGAAACTGTATGTAGGTCATTATTATCTGAAAAATTAAATGAAAGTGGCTTTGAGAGATTAGTAAGTATTTGGTTCAAATCTTACTAGGTTTCGAGAAACGGAAAAAGTTAAATTCAATGCCATAATGTCAAAAAGCATGGAAGTTGATTCTGGCGTACCTCAAGGACCGTCTTAGGTCCGTTTTTGTTTCTCTTATACATAAACAACATTGTTTATCAGTCAAAGAATGCTCTATACGTTTATGCGGTGATGTAACTGACGCTTTATAAACCTATGTGCCAAAGATATTGACTATATGACAGAGTGGATCACTCTGTCATATAGTCAATAATACTATATAATAATTACAATACTCAAGTAATAATAATAATTATAAGTTCTTCATTCTCAACAGGTATAACACCCAATTACAGAAAATAATGACAATGTTGAATACATAACTAAATAATTAAAATGAAAAAGATATAACAAAGAGCTCAATCTAATCTAAAAAAATAGTAACTTATAACTATATTATATCATTCAATGAAATATTACAAAGAACTCAAACTAAATCAATTCATTGTAGTCAATTTTCTTTGTTCACATACCTCCTAATAATAACCTCTATGGAGTCGAAGTGAATGTCACAATTATTGGCAACTCTACTGAATGTAGACTCCATAGAACAAATGGGGGTATAAGCGAGTTGGTCCTTGGAGTCTCGAGGTGGAATAATTCTTTATTACGAAAATTTTGCCTAGGAACACGAAATTTCAAAGCGGACAAGATAGGAGGACAATCAATACTATTGTGCAGTAATTTGTACAAAAATTTGAGTGATAAAGTTTCTCTCCTGCTCTGCAATGGAATTAAACTATATCGACTCAATAATTCGTTATGATTGACTCCTCTCTGTGGATAAACTTTAACCTCCCTCCAAACTAAGAATTTCAAGAACCTTCTCTGAATAGCCTCAAGATGGCGTTGATGCCAAATGTTAATGGGATGCCAGATCATGCTGCCATACTCCAACTTGCTACGTATTATGGTATTAAATAGTCCTATGAATGTTGAGGAATTATTGAAATATTTGGCATTACGTATAACGAATCCAGATATTTTCGCAGCAGGTGAAATAAGTTGGGTGATGTGTGGGACAAAGGAAAGCTTCTGGTCGAAGACTACACCAAGATCTCTCACCTTATCAGAAGGAGAAAGAACCTGACCACCGACGATGTAATCATAGTCAATTCGGTCTCTTTTCCGGGTGAAAGAAATAACATTACATTTTGACACATTCAAACTCAAACTAAAGACCTTTCTACAATTGAATGAAAGGTAATGTGACAATAGCTTATCCCTAAATGTGCAAAAATCCAACTTCACAGTTTTGGTTATAAGTAAGATCCTGAAGAATCCCTGAGGATATAATTATAAGGATAAATGAGCAGAAAATTGAGAAAGTTTTTTGATACCCATTTCGATGGTTTCAACTCAAGTGTTCAAATTGTTGGATTTTATATCGAAAAAGCTACTAAATACCTTGGGTTCAACTTTTTATTCATATTTGAAGTCACAATGACATTTATGGAGACAAAATCACCCCGTTCTGAATGATCCAACGTAATAAAACCACAGTTAAATATTTTGGGGGGTCGTAGTTGCTGATTAAGCATCAGGATGTAACAATATGATACAAATTAGTAATATGGAAAAGTGAGGGTCAGAAATTTGCCAAATAAACATTAGGGTGTGTCAATTTGAGCCCTCTAACGTATAAATCAAGTCGAAGCGTGAAGCCAGTGAAGCCACATTGAGAAGTGCACAATAGCGAATTGTGCAATTATGTTACGGTGCAGATTTCGAATTAAGATTCATTCGGAATATCGCGCCAATGTGTTTGGATTTCTTCAGAGTGATGACAACTCGAATCTGATAATGAATAAATACGATGTATTTGGAGGAAAATATTTATAATATAGGAGAAAGATCGTATGTCTATATTTATTTCTTTGTGAAAAAATACCAATAAACTTTAACGAAATTAAAATAAGCATGATGACAACTTTTGAAAAACGAACCTATAATGTCCACAAATATATAGTATTTACAATAAATAAGATATTTCTGCAGAAATTAAGAGTTTAGTAGGAAAAAATGCAATTTTAAAATATAAATTCACTTGTTTACCTTAAACGATTGTCAGTGGTTGGATTGGCGTCGCTTGTGACGTCACGTTTGAGTAAACTAAACACTAGGTGTTGAGCTCGTGTAATAATTTAATTATTTTGATTTATCAAATATGAATTCGAAAGTGTATAATTGGTGTGGGGTCCCCAGTGTGAGAACACATCCAGAAAAACTCCTAATAAGTTATTTGTGTTCGTTCCAAAAAATAAAACAACACGAAACAAGTGGCTTAAACTCGCAAGGCGAGATTCAAATGCAATATCGTCCAGTGCTCACCTTTATTCTTGTGAATATCACATTGATGTAAGGTTTTACATTGTTTTGTAGATTCTGGTATAGTATTTGCTAATAATATTTTATACGAGGTCTAAATGTAAAAATATAAACAATCTATTCTGAGGTCTAACCTCGAAATTTCATATCATTGCTGTTATATTACGTATTTTATTCAAATTTCAGTTACCAAATGTCATGGATAATTATATGGAATATAATAGCGTCATCGCAATAGGATGGCCTGGAGGACCTAAAAGAAAAATAAATTTAAAAATGAGGAGTAGATGCATTATAAAAATAGATTTCATCAAAATAACCCTATTAATAACCTGATACATTAGATTACATACCAAATACATTGTCAAAAGTATATTTTAGAGAATTATTTTATAACTGAAATTATAATATTTTTGATGATTAACTTACAAGGAAGTTTCAACATTTCTAAATTCTGCTGAATTAATTCGCAAAAACTCTTCCAACATTATTATGTCCATTCTAGGCAAATTATCGCTGTTCGCCTTAATAAATCCTTGATCCATGATTCGTATTATTTTATATTCGATTTTGATAACATTCACACTCAAATAGTGGAATTTTATAACACAATTAATAAATAAAAACACACTCGTAGTGGAAGTTAACAATACGAGATGTGACGTTCGTGCGTGTTTACTCAAAGGTGACGTCATGAGCTGTGATTGGTGTTCAAGATATCATGGCGGATTGCCTTATTTTGTAGTAATATTGTATAAAAATAAATATTAATCACGCTCTTAATAAAAAAAACAATGCGTATTTTATATCCTAATCTTCAAGTTTCATCCAATAAATATAGTATTTTAGTGATTTTCAATTACTGTCATCATGCCTATTAAACGAATATATTTATTTCTAATCGATAGATCAAATCATAGAAAATAATTCAGAATATTCTTCTTTGATTCCTACGTGATCCTAAATCTGTTACAAATGAAACTTTTTTTTTTTTTCATAATTTGTTTGATGCTATAAATCAACTTGATTATAGAAAACAATGTTTGCTTAATCGTATTCGATATATATTCTTTGAAAACTTCATCCAGTTGCAGTGAAAGTTTTCAATGTTGTATCGCTTTTGAAATGTGTTGTTCGTACCTATATGCGCCTAGGACGAAGGTATAGTACATTTACGTTACAACAGGTGGCGCGAGTCTCGTACCGGCAAATATATTTAAAATGAGGAATAGTTGGATTTTTCAATGCGACAGAAACACATAGATCGAAGTTTTCCATTCTTTCTGATTTATATGGCAACATTTGGAAGTATGTATTAAATCAATGCAATTTGGATTTCTGTCGAACATTCAAACCTTGTGGTACCGTAAGAAACTGTGTTTGGCCCAGTGTTGTTTTTGTTGCAAATAAACGAATTGCCTAAGGTTATAAAATATTAGAATTTGTCATTATTTGGTGACGATACAAATATTTACTTATGTGACGATAACTTATAGCCACTAAGGATATTGAAGAGACTCTGTATCTACTATGAAAATCTGTTTTTCGATTTATGTAAAATCTACACATTAGATTGTGATTGCCATTTGTTTTCAACATATTGAAACTTGCGAAAACAAATAATTCGAATCAAAATCGGCGAAAGAAATAGAATAAAAAGTCCACATATATCTACTAAACTAGACGAAATTATCGATATTGTTTACGCGAATTCTGCACAAAAATTGCTAAAACATCGTTGAATTATCGTCTTATTTCAAATACTGGACTTTATTGAAGAAAATTATTGAATATACTCAACATATGCTTCGGATAATCAACCCATTATCAAGAATTCAAAACACCTAATAAAACCATTAACATCATGGCTGTTAGTAGTAGTAGTGGAATTCGAAGACGGCGAAATTTGTCATTTTCCAATGAAAACCATCAAATAACGGGTGATTTTTTGAGAGTTGAGTTTTTCAGGTTGGCGGCACTGGTTGGAAATGGCATCCAAACGTCATCTGTCATAGTGAAATGTTTTCAGTATAGGTACTCTGCCATTTCATAATGGAAATACTTACAAAGGAGCAACGATTGCAAATTGTTGGAATTTACCATCAAAATTCGTGCTGTGTGAAAAATGTGTAGGTATCGTATAATATCGAGTTTGATACGCAACTTTTTTTTTGCCTCAGTTGGCCGATTTGAACTTGGTTGACATAAGACGGAGCCACGTGCCACACAGCTCGTGAAACAATGGACATGTTGAAGGATGAATTTGGTGACCTGCTTATCTCTCGAAATGACCCTGTGAATTGGCCGCCAAGATCATGCGATTTGACGCCTCTGGATTATTTCTTGTGGGGTTATGTAACGTCGTTAGTGTATGTGGGCAAGCCGAACACGATTGAAGCCTTACAGGATAACACGCGTAATTCGTGGGATACAACCCGAAATGCTCGAAAAAGTGACGCAAAATTGGACCTTCCGAATGGGCCATTTGATACGGAGCCGCGGACAACATAAACATGAATTTATCTTTAAAATGTAAATGGTAAAGGCCAAGTTATCAATTTCAATAAGCATTCTGAATATATGATGCAAATTGAGTGTTTTACTCGATTAAAAAAAACTACGCTTGAAAAATCACCTATTATAAGATGAAATTCAAACCCTTGAACCTTTAATTTACACTTTTATTGAATAGATAGCATGACGCGTTTCGTCGTTATGAACGACTTCTTCAGACGCTAATAGAATCTGAATAGACGCTGATAGCCTGAAAAAGTCGTTTATAACGACGAAACGCGTCGTGCTATGTATTCAATAAAAGTGTAAATCAAAGGTTTAAGTGTTTGAATTTCATTTTATATTTATTTATAATGAATTTACATCAAGTAAACGCCAACACCATTCAATAGATCAAATATTAATTGAAGAATGGAACTCTTACAAATGTCGAAGGGCCGATATCTACTTGATATTATTTTTTCCGCACCAGGAACTCGCCGGGAAGGCGCCAGTTATACTTTTTTCATGAAATTCTTAACTTAAGAGGGCAATATATTCCAAATTGTATAATTTCCTATAACACCCAAATTTCGTGTATATATAAGGTTCACTTCCAACGCCAAATTTTGTACTGAGGGTCATCAAGTGGCTTTTTTCATAGGACTAATAGATGCGCAAATAAAATGTCGATTTTGTGACATTATAATTCCATTTCGTAGGAATTACTTCGTGCGACAGCTGCCTTTGGATATTTATTTCTGTATTAATTCAATCCAAATAATGACATAATGATACGTTTTTAAAAGTTTTTATCGTGGCTTTCATGTGCTTCCGCCCTAAATCGCTTTGATATTTCGTCAGGAAGTTGTTAGCAGAACCGTCTTACCGATATTTAATCGGTATCAATACACATCAATACTTATTTCTTGTGATTTTATCTACCTTTCATTTCAAACGAATGCAATTTTCTAAACTCTTTTATAACCTAAAAATTTCCAAATTAAAGTTTCGTAATGTAAGAATTTATGTTAAATATGATTTATGAAGGAAGCTTATTGAGCATGCGCTTAAAATTGACTCATATCCATGCGAAAAAAAAAATTGATCAAATTTTTAATCTTCAAATAAGCATGTAGGTACATAAGATATGACGTCATCGCCATCCTTGAACGGATTATTTCTGAGAAAATGAATGTTCATGCCGCTCAGGATAGAAGCAGAAGACACAGTTTTGTTCAGGAAGGAACTCATCGCTTGTGTCACGTCATTGGAAATTTAGGCTTGAAATTTCCGTTTGAAAAAAATTGAAACGACTTGCATGTCCATTAGGTACCTTTTTATTGTAGGCCTACCAAATATGAAATTGTCAAGCAATTAATAATTAATAATATAGAAATAAATACGAAAAATATCCTTTCATGTTAGACGCGTCAAGAATTCAAGATTCCTGCCTCAAACCGAATGGAAAATACTTTAAAAGGGTCTATTTTACATCTAAGAACTTCATTTGATGTTATGTGTCAAAATAGACGTTGCAAATCTTAATATTGCAACATTTGGGTTTCTAAAATCTGGAAAGATAATTTCCGGTAGTCCCTAAAATCAAGATTCGGATTTGGCGCCATTTGATTCGTAGACTGTTGGTAAACCAGCAAAATTTGACAGTTGAGAGTTTAAGGTTAATAAAAATGAAGTGATACAGGATACACCAACGATTTTACTATTAAACGATCTAACAATAATAACGAAAATTTGAGGTCACAATTCGAAAATTTTATATTAAAACATGGTCAACTGTGAAGAGATTTGAAATTTGAGCAAGACTGGGTAGGTGGAAATGCTGAATATACGGTCGTATTTATTCAACTATTGATAGTACTTTCATAACGTATATTTGTACCTATACGTTTTTGTAATTGTAGACGATATTGATCGTCTATCATAAGCCAACGCTTTTTGAAATGCTATTGGAATTATTAGAGTAGGATGAACAGTAGATATGTACGAAAAAACGATATGAAACACATAAGTAAACACTATTTTTATCATTAAATCCCATTGAAACAAAAAAAAAACGTTTTCATTCTATTACTTTGAATAATAACTATAGGTAAACAAATGCCTGGGAGACTATCGACTGATATAATTCGAAGATAGTAAACACAACAGAAATCTAACTATTTGATGAATTAAAAATTGATCGTTCCGCCTATTTATCCTATCTTCTAAACACAATTTTTGAATTCTGTAACCTTACCTTTCACCTACAAAGCAATAGAAACTAAAAAAGACGAATGGATAGACTTTGTCAATTTCACATCAGTATACAGAGATATAAAAATTATTTCTATGTTTGAGGAATGATTTGTATGCAACTCTTGATGATGAGTAATTAGCCCGAAACCTGTGTCGACGGTAGATATTAAGCTATTTTTGTGGAATTTAGCCCCGACAATAACTAATGCACATTATTAACGTCAATTAATATCAGTATCGAACTTATACCTAATAGGTTGAATTTTGTGCTGAAAAAAAATAATGTGTTGAATCGGCCCACAATGAGCATATCAGGTATTTGAATTGAAAAATGCACCTGTTCATCTATTGTTTAGAAGTAGGTACTTTGCGTCCAAATTTCCAGAAACAATTTTGTGTAGAAGTAGGTACTTACTTTGTTTCAAAATACATTATATCATTTTTATTTTATTTTACATATGAAAATTTGCATTTCAATAAAAAGAGTAACTGGGATGATAGAAATTCTGCGTTGTTTGGAATATTTGTTTCTATTTATTATATTTATATATAGTTATTATATTTGTTTAGTGTTTTAATCGAACTGAATTCATGAAAAATTCGGAGTAGGGCTTGTAGCCTAATGTTGCTTAGGGAAGATGTGGGATCGAATACCAGGTATTTAAGGTAGATATATGGATGTTTAAATCAATGATTTTGTAAGTATATTAGGTATACTTATATAATTATATACCTATTATTATAATATTTTATATAATTCAGGTAAGGTAGGTATATGTCTTAAGGTAAATAGTAAGGAAAATATAAGTATTAAAATTGAAAACCAGAACATTGAAAGGGTAACACTTGTTAAATACTTAGGCGTTATGTTAGATGAGAAATGAAGTTTCAATGATCATATCGACTTCATATCGTCAAAAATCTCCAAGAAAATGTACTTTCTCAAAAGAATTGGAAAAAATCTGACGATATATATGAAGTTATTGCTCTTTAAGTCAATAATAATGCCACACTTTGAATATTGTTCCACTCTGTTATTGGGATTGAGTAAAGAAAAAACTCAACAGCTACAAAAGTTACAGAATAGAGCTATGCGAACAATTGTGAAATGAAATAGATTGACTCCAATCCAATGCATGTTAAATTGTTTAGAACTAGAATTGTTCATAGGTTTTAATGAGCCAAATTTTGTAAAACCCAATGGCTCTTATGTGGTTCAAAAGCCCCCTTCTATCTTATGAGCCATATAGACTGTTTTTGGCACGGAATATCATTTTTGTCAACTTATACAATACTCTTCTAGTAAAATAATTTTAAATAAACACAGAAAAACAGTCCTGTGACGACACTTGTTGTCAAAAGTTTGTCGGTAGGAGTAGGTACTTCAGTGCTGCCATATAAAGAGTTGAATTAAACTTCAGTAGAATATTAATATTTAATAGAATAAATAGATAAGTAATGAAAATTGCATGGGCTTTTTCAAAACCTGGTTTTTCCATGCGCACTTTCCCACGGTAAATTTCGTAATGTACCTACCTACCTAAACATCGGATTTGTCGAAGTTTTTTGATCTCACTAAGTGGTCCAATAAATAAACATTGAATTTAAAAACAACTATTCTTCTATTTTTCCTTTGAATGGTACTTTCAGTAAAATACAGTTCTAGTGACCCCACCCTGCCCTACTTTGCTACACTTTTGATAGGTAGGTACTTATAATAACATTTGGATTTATTTTTGTAGGTTATGTAAAATAATATTTATTTAAAGATAACGTAGCTATTCATAATATGAAAGAAAAGTGTTTTTGGAAAATTGAAAGAGGGATGTTTTTAGGTTTGCTCTCACGTAGATATAGGTATCTACCTATAGGTTGGGAAATTAACAAAGAGAAATCTCTTCTCTTTTGACAAGTAGGTAATCAAAAAATATCGTTTTTTCACCGTGGAATAATTTAATTTTTCACGACTAAAAAAGTCATAGAATTAATAAAGCTCACTACTGAACTTTCGTCTCTGAGCTGAAGCTATAGATCTAATATCTACCTAGTAGGTAATTGTCCAAAGAAGCCATCGTAATATTGAAATGTACCTTAATACGTCACCATCGTCAGATAAAATTTGTAGATGTACAAGACAGTCATTGTGTACCAGCCTTCATCATTAAAATTTTTTGTATTTTGTGCTAGAAGCCGTGATTTCTACCATAGGTAGGTAGGTACCTACCTACCGCCTCGGTAAAAGCTTACCTACTCATCTGGTAATGAAAAAACGCTTGTTTTGAGCACTGAACACAAAAATCTCTATCTACCTATTCTTTGGAAGAACAATTAGGTGGAGATGGAAAATGTTCCAAATGGACACTGGGCAGTAGGTACTTAATTTCTTTTCTTTTTTCGGGCTTGTTTCTGAATCTATTCGTAGTGATTGTTAAATTTAGCATTTTGCATGAAACCTCGCCAAACATCAATACCTCAATGAGCATCTATCATTATTTCACGAAAAAACAGGACCATAACAAGATGTAGTATGTAGTTCAATTCAAAAGAACGTTTGAGTTGAACCTTACAATCAAGGAATCTATCCACAATTAACGTATTAGCTTTTAATTTCAAACGAAACAGGATTCACGAAGAAATTATTACTGTAATTACGTATTTTCATATATTAACCACTAAACGTAAGTAATAAACAATATTCATAATCTGTTTTTGACAGTTAGTGGGTAATTTAGTAATTCAGAATGAAACTTGTTGTGTCAACCATTTATGTATACCTATAATTCATCAAACTATCCAGTAAACAACCAATTACTTACCTACACGGTGTATAATAATTTATTTACATATTTGCACCAATAAACTAGATGCACAAACTTCATAAACCATGGGTCAATTTAATGATGAAAAACGCGCAAAACAAAATGGAGATTGGGTTCGAAACCCCTCCCAGCAAATTAACTTGGCTCTGCCTTCCACGGCTTGTAGCTAGGCTTCAATACATATTACAGACAGTGTTAAGGTTGGGCTTAACGAGACTTGCGCACCTAGTTAGTTTGGTTCGCTTCGGTTATCTAACCAATTTTTGTTGGAGCAGAACTACATGTTACAATCTTCCAGTTCGTGCGCTTAACCAGGAGCTGTGCGGTGTCACATTGTGCGGTGTTTTGTGTGTCCTTGTTAACACATGAGTTATTGGAATCTAATTGACACCAATATTGACATTGTGAATCAGTTTTTCAAGAGTGAATAACTATATGAAGCTTCAAAATGATATTACTGTTATTGTTTCAAACAATGAAATGAAGTGATCATCTTTTTGAAAAGTGAGTGCCATTTATTTTTCTATCCGTGAATTTTGTTACCATAAATATATGCTTTAATAACGACGGCTTCCAGGTAATTTTGAATATTCACCCGGCGCGGCGGATAAAATTTATGCACTGAAATTTTAAAAGGAGTAGGTTAATTTGAAAATTATTCTGGAATGAATTAAAGTAATGATTGCTTCAAACTGGAATAAGCTCCAATATTATACCTCGTGCTCGAATTTTGCTCCTCAAAAAGTTTTAAAATCATGGAACAAATCTGAGAAAAATTGAATGAATATCTACGTTAATTTTGACGGGCTTCGATGCAAATGTCAAATGTTTCGAACATTTCAAAACAATTAAACAGAAAGCTGACCAATTGAAGCTATAAAACTCATTCAATTTGGTGGAACTGAACTTCTAAAAAGAGTTTTTTATAGCAATTGTCAATGTGAGACATTAAATAGATCAACATGAAATTATTATAAATACCACCTAATGTGTCGAATAGTTATTTAAATGAACTGTTCATTAGGCATTCCTTGGAAATTTGTGCACATTCACAGGAATGCTCCTCTTTTTGTGATCATAGTAGGAACAGGAATAAGATAAGCTTAAATTATCGTCAGAAATAGGTATACAAAATACATTCAGTTTTTAATACGTAGGTACTGGATAGGTGAGAATATAAGAAAAAAATATGCAATCTCGCGTATCCTACTGTCGGTTTTAACATAAAAATGACAAAATTAGACGAAAAGTAGTGTAACTAATGTTTCTTCATTGAAAGATCATTTTACATTCATTCTTCCTGCGAATATAGCGTGACATGTTTTCTTGAAGAGTTACGTTTAAAAGTTCCTTAGTTCAAGTTTCTTCTTATCTTAAAAGTTTTATATAAAATTAACCAGAAACTGGAAGAATTCTCGCGGTTTTCCTGTGAGGAACAATATCTTATTTCCTGAAAAACCGATACATAGATAAGTTAGAATAGAATAACTGATCGAAATTAGACATAGTTTCTGCATGATTCAACACTCATCATCAGGTGCAACCAATTGAATTCGATATGAGATCTTTTAACAAGGAAAAGGTATATATATAGATAATAGGTATGTCCCCTCTTAATTCATTTCTATTGTTGAGAAATGGAACATATCGAGTCTGCTTTACGTATCTATATATTTATGAAAGGAATTGAATGTATTATAATGTTCAAAATATCCTGCAATTGCGCCATTGAAAGAATGATTTCGAAGCTCTTGCTAATTTTTAGGAAATTTAATTTGTATGTTGCTATTTACAATTAAGAGAAAGCTAGTTGTTTTACTGTCATCGTTAATTTTTACTGAGTGATATAATTAACGTCAAGAGATGTTGGATCAGGATAATGCTATCTGGGTCCTTGGATCAGCATCAGAAAACCTTACCATTGAAATTCTAATTTCCTTTCACATATTATTCTTAATATTTTTATACTTATTCATTTTTCGCCAATTTGAAGTAACTTAGATATATTGAAATATTTAATAATTATTAATTATATTTAAAAGGTAGGTACTCACTTTCTCTAATAAAACGCGTTAAATGGTCTCATCTGTTCCAAACATTGATGTTCTAAAGAAAAAATTATTCGCCATTCTGGCGATCAATGGCGATGTTTTTGGACAACATATTAGTTTTACAGCGGATGTAACAAAATTGGATTTTTATTATATTCGCAATAGACATATTAATTCATAATATTGTTTTACACCAAGGATTATTCAACACACAATTATGGAAGCAAACGAAAGTGATATTCAGCAGGATCTTTGCAAAAAATTATTCATTGATTTTCCCTGATTGTCATAAAATATCGACCCCAAATTTCGGGTAGATAAGTTCAGCTGTAAAAAAAGGGCAAATCTTGCAACCACTCCCCCACCCCAAAGATAGTTTCGTGAGGAAAATGAGATGAGCCTTATGAGATTTGTTATCTTTCAGCGGAAGATCCGTCCTCAAATCGGCCCTGCCGTTCTGTAGACTAGCCCAAACAGATACAACAGACGTACAAGCATTTTTAAAGCCTCATTTTTATCATGAATATTGTATATACTTCCATATGCATATATTACATTTTGTCTTATCACAGACACTTCAATTTTGTTTAGATATTTTTATATGTGTTGATTCAAAGGTTTAACTGTTAATGTTGAAATTGTTTTCAATTTGAGTTCAAATGGGGTAGGTACTATTACTTTCTATATTTTGTGTAGTGGAAGATGTGGAAGATTGTGTAGTGTACATCAACTGTAGGTACCTACTGCACTGCACTACACTGCATTAGGTCACACGTTTCGACAATTTCTCAGGTATTTTTGTCAAAAAACCTCCTTCAAAATTGAGCTTTCGCGACGTTGTACGAGAGCCTAAAACTATGAGAATTTATGTCTTTTCAATAGCAGTTTTAAAGCATATGCTAAACTTCCTTTCGATAATTTTTTGACAAATTATTCAAAAGAACATCATAGCAGAACTGGCTATGGAAACATCAATAATGAGATGTCCCCATTATCCGTCTAGGAATAAATGTTAGAGAATATTTAAATCGGTACCGACATTTATCGGAAACGTAAGAGAGTTCACTGTTTCGTACTACAAAGTACTCTTCAGTTAGATCACGTCAAACAAACGAAAGGAACGACTTCATTCCTGAAATATCCTCTTATGTGTCATAAGACAGAAATATCCTGTTAAGATGTATGCATTTATTACGCATAGATTACTGCACATCTCTAATCTTAGGAATCAATAAAAAGCACATGAATACATGTAACATTGAAAGTTTCACACGTCCTTATCAATTAAGATACTGAATTTCACAACTCTTGTTTTTGAACAATTTCATCTAATTTGATGAAGTAATGCCATCTAGGTTGCGGTTGTCAAAACGCTCGCTGATCATTTCTCGAAGTTTCCTAAAGTGGCTAATTGAAACATGAAAGAAAACGACTAAAATAAAAAGAATTCTGTAGTTATCGTGCACATATCGCATTATTATTATTATATTATTCATTATTATAACTTCATTTCGATAATTTTTTGACGAATTATTGGAAAGAACATCATAGCAGAGCTATGTGAAACATGAACAATGAGATGTTTCACATAGCCAGCTCTGCTATAATGTTCTCTTGAATGATTCGTCAAAAAATTATCGAAAGAAAGAAGTTATAGCATAGGTACTTTTAATATTGACTATTTACAAGTGCAATGATATGAGCACGATATCCACAGAATTTATATATATATATATATATATATATATATATATATATATATATATATATATATATATATATATATATATATATATATATAAATTGGTAACCGGATGAAGGATGAAGATAGCTTTGGTGGTTCAGACGACTCTAACAGAAGATGGTGGCAAATAGAAGAATTGAGTTATTACAATGAAATTAGATATGTGGTTATTCTTGCTGTTAAATAATGGTTCATGTGGTTTTCGGAGATTAGATTGAATTTCGAGTAACACAAAACGATCAATTTCCTCTTCCCATTTTGACTGCTTTAATGATGTAATGTCTTAGTTTGATGTATAAAAACCGCTCCAAATATCTATATGAATACAACAATAATAATGATTCAATGACTGAGATTGAATTCTCGCTTAACTCTTGGTAAAACATAATTAAATAAGTATTAAATTGAATTAAACAATTGACTTAATGTTTAAGGAAACGATTTTTACAAGGTTTAGTTTTGAAAATACGATCCATTATATCTGCTCAGCCTCTTTTTTTTTTGGAAAATAAAATACCATGCCTATAATAAGTAAGGGATGACCAACCTCAGACAAAACAGCAATCTATCGCAATTGTCCAATAGATTTATTTCAATATTCTTCATGGATTTCGAAGGCTTTTTGGATGTCATCGTTAAAATATTATAGTCGTAGAGCTTGAAACAAAGAAATATCCTACTTTTTATTCCATCACAACTTTAAAAACGAACAGGTTTCTTTCGAGGTTATTAGATAAAACTAAACACATCAAAACATCTTCTTATGTCAGGAGTGACCAAAAATTCTGCATACTGATTGGTAGCAATGATTGATGAAGTTTCGTATGAAGGTACGAAGGTACCTTCGTACCAGGTGTAAGATTACAACACCATTTCAACAAGACTGTGTCGTAAATTGTAAAATACTGCGGAAACACTCAAGTTAGTGGAAATCTGAATAAAATTTATTGCTAATTGAAAAGTATCATACAGAGTAATATTAATGACAGTCATAAACATTGCACTGGGAACGTAATATTTGGACCTATCCAATGGTTAAACTTCAATTACCTAAGAACCAATCTAAGTGGATTTCTCATGAATCTGAGAACGATTTAGGGTAGGAGTTAAGACGGACAATCAAACAAACTATGCGTTGATTTCATATAAATGAAAATTCCTACTGAAATCTTTATGTAGGTATTTCGTGCATACAACTATTTTTTATATAAAATTCATAACAAGCACATCAAAATAATTAAAATAAACATTAGGTACGCATAGTAGGTACTGCTTGAAAGACACACATAGGTACACATACATACCATGATAACCTACTCTGGTTAAATCATAGGTTAATATTGGTCTATAGGCTTTGCTTCTTATATTTTCTTTGGTCTTATTGTGAGTGAATGAAAAAAATTCAAAAGAAACTTGAAATTGCTTTCATTGGTACGGACATTCGAAATTTGTGGCATATATAGCTTGCTTGAAAGCATAAACGAGTAAAATAATAATAAAGTAAATAGTAACAAGTGAATATCAATAATTTTATTCAGTAATGATGACACTGGTTCGTATCGGTACGTCTTCTTCAGTGTTCCTCAGTGGGGCCCATGCCCTAAAGGAGGACAATGTGATTGTTAAGGGAGGCAATTCGAAAATGGATTCGATACGAGTTTCACTCTTTTGCAATTCCTAATTTCAAATATTTCACCCTTTTTGAGGGGGCATAAGAATTTAAGAAAGGCTAAGGGGGCATGTCACAAAAAAGGCTGGGGAACACTGCTTCACACTCTACACCTTCACATTCAAATCAGAAACTTCGTGTTGACCGTTTGCACTAACTAATTTCAGCAGACCCTTTCCTGATGATGAAGTACTTCAATCTACAAAAAAATTTCTTCAACTAATTACAAAATACTACAGGTGCATTATTTAAGAAAAACTTAGCCCAATTATATGGATCTCCATTATTCACCCTTTCATTTTCCTTTCCATACAAAACTGTGCATAGTGACATTTTTGGAAATCGAGGCATTATTCAGGGGTGATATATTGGGCCACTGATTTGTAAAACTGTACTCAAGATAAGCAAACAAATCCAGTATTTTAAAAATAGCTAAACAAGAAATTATGTTTATTATTCAATTCTTGGTTATTCATGAGAGCTTATTCTTCATTTTGTGTTAGCCATTGAATTATTTGAAAAGTTATTACCAGTTTGAAGACAAGAACTTCAAACTAGCAACTTCTTTGTGGCGAGAAAGGGTGGCATAAGTGAAGAGAGTTGCAGTAAAAATAAATTTGATTGAACTTGCTTTATTCTGTCCAAGTTTGTAGTAACATCTCACTGAAAATATTAACGAATTATCAAGTACTTTTTTCGCACATATTTGTACCTAGATATCCAACGGGTAAGAATTATTATTTTTCACTCTTAATAGTGGAACCCATAAGGTTCAATATAGAGATCTACTAGTTCTTGTCCAAATTTGAAATGGTTGAACGAACCTGTGAAATGTTCACGCCTCTGAACAACTGAAAAAGAAGATATTGTTGAAACATCTTAACAAGTATCAACTGCTGTCGAATTAAACCTTCTATCAAGACAATGGAGTTTAAATTGATGGCCGACATTTTCATGGTATTTTTACTGAAAAGCCACTAACATTATTCGAAGAAACCGCAGTCCCATTATCATTGGGTATTCCAAAGATCAGAGTATTTCATTTATACCCGAAGCTTCAGTTTCTTATTGAACAAAGTGAATGATTTTGTTTGTTATATTTTAACCAAGCATAAAATCTGCAAAATATTTCTCGATTTTTTTTGTGTTTACGTATTATTCTTCTTCTTTTACGTCATTTACTCGGTTTCGAGCATAGTTGGTTCATATATTTGTGATGGGTTTCCATTTTTGTCTATTTTTGTCGAAGTTTTTGTAGGCGCTCTTCTTCTAAATCTTTTGCCATTTCCTGCCCCTTTCAGGGTGAGTCATTCGAAGACATCTTTTCTAACCGCACGACCCATGAGTTTTACAATTTTCTATGCTATTCCTTATCATGCTCAATTGGTTGGTCCAAAACGGTTTGATATGTTTTTTTCTCATGTCATTTGTTAACATTCTGCCCTAGCAGAACAATTGCACAATTGTAACAATCTTCTTTTTGGAGTTGGTACCACTTTCTGGTCTTTACATTCTGATGCTTACGAATATACCTTTTAGTGTTTCTAAAGAGATTATTGAAAATTATTGGTAAATAAATTAGTAATTATTGGTAAAGAGACCCTAAATAATTTCTAGGAACATAACCATGTTTGATGAATTTTCAAATTATTAATGAGAAAAAACTATAATAAGTACATATAAACTTAAAATTAGAAAACTATTGGAAGAAAATGTTTTACAAGGCTGTGGTGTTGTAGGCTAAACGATGGGTGAACAATATGTAACTTTTATGCACTATATGGCATCATCTTTGTTTATGGTGATCTTTTTTGTCATTAATTAATTGATACCTTTGCTATGATCGCGGTAGTCTTCAGTAATAATAAACCTCTCGAACCCTGGACTTAAAACCTGTAGATTGTTCCGATAATCTACAGATAAGATTACTTGATTTATAAAATTATTAGTGACTATATCTCGTTTCAGAATCATTTTACTCTGTTTGATAAGCTTCAGTCAAAAGTCATTCATTGTAGAGCTAAACCTACACAGTTTTTCAATGATAAAATATTTCTTCCGCATGTTTTTTTTGTTCTTTATCTCGAAAGAACAAAAGTTTTATAAAGAACAACCAAGTTTTAAAAATTTATAAGGTATTTTCCGAAAGTAGGAGGAGACACTGTATTCACAAGTTCATGAAACACCCCGTATATTACTTTTACATACAAGGGCTCACTCATCAGACAGTTTGAAACTGTCCTGTAAATAAAGAGCACATATTCCAAGATATTTTCGAATTCAAAATATTTCATTCATTGAAACACAAGTTTTTAGACTTAATTAAATGAATGTTTTCAAAAAACTTCAAAATCTTTATTTTTCAATAAATCAAATATGTTTCTAAAAACAAACAGACGTTTTTTAGGACGATTGAAGAAACGTAGTCATATTTCATTCAACTTTTATGTGTTTGTGCATATTTTAGTAAGTAATAAAAGAATGTCTGCATTACAATTCTATACAAATTATGGTTCTTTACTGTCTTTAAATGTTGTTTTCTGAAGCTATAATTTCGAAGTTCGAATGCATCAAATGACATGTTTTATGAGAGAACTCGTAACTTCTACATTTCAGTATTGCAACTCAAGTTTGCTCGACGTTAGTGAGCTGTAATATCTGACAATACATACTTCAAGTCAAACCTGGAATTGGCGGCATGTCTGAACACATGGTTGGAATTGAGAGACCATAGAATACAAGTGATGCGGAGGTTTACAAATATACAGACGATTATATTCGGAAATATTCAGCCTCATAATTAGTATTATGAAATATTAAAGGTTTTTCACATACTTTTGTTGTTTATAAACTACTAGTGGCTCCAATTTGACAGCTGATCCTATTTTTCATGACGTTAATAGCATGTTGAGATTATCATCTTAATTGTCCATGTTTTGAAATAGATATCCATATAAATTAATGTTCGTTCGTATATGTTGGAATTCGATCATTTGGGTGTAAAAAATTATCAAACCATGTTTACTTCTAGAGTTTCCATGAGAAATACCTGTCTACGGTAGATTAATTGAAGTACTACGATTATAAACTGATAATTGATTTCATGGCTGCGTGACTATTGATTCAAACTGCAACATAGCGTAATAATAACTGAAGATTTTAATTTTGAAAGTAGGAACTAAAATTCGAAAATTATTATTAGCACGACCAATCATTCAATAAAATACGTAAAATAGAAGACCTACTTTTCTTTGAACCATTTCTGGTAGTTCTTATGGAAACAGAAAAATAGAATGCGCAATAATATTTTATTCGTAGACTTTAAATGTTACTTGGCTACTTCGAACTTCGAAGAAACCTCTCAGTCCGAAGCACTCTCTCAGTCCGATGGACCCTCTCAGCCTGAAGAAGCTTCTGAGCATAGAAGTGCCTTTCAGTCCGAAGAAGCCTCTCAGTCTAGATAAGCCTCTCAGCTCGAAGAAGCCTCTCAGCCTATAAAAACCTTTCTGCCCGAAAAAGCCTCTAAATACAAAGAAGATTAACCGTACAAAGAAGCCTCTCAGTCTAGAGAAGCCTTTCAACCCGAAGAAGCCTCAAGTCCGAAGAAAACTATCAGTCAACAGAAGCTTCACTCTCTAAATAGCCTTTCAGCCCGAAAAAGAATTCTCAAAAAATTTTCATTGAAATTGATTACTTGGTCTTTGCCATTTACATTTTGAAGATAACTTCATGTAAATGTTGTCCGCGGCTCCATATCAAATGGTTCATTTGGAAGGTCGAATTTTCAGTCACTTTTTCGAGCATTTCGACCTATATACCACGAATTACGCGTGTTTTGTTATCCTGTAAGGCTTCAATCGTGTTCGGCTTGTCCACATACACTAACGACTCCACATAACCCACAAGAAACAATCCAGAGGCGTCAAATCGCATGATCTTGGCGACCAATTCACAGGTTTTCAACATGTCCATTGTGTCACTAGCTGTGTGGCATGTGGCACCGCCTTGATGAAATCACATGTCAACCAAGTTCAACTCGACCAACTGTGTAAAAAAATGTTGCGTATGGCTCGATAACGGCTCTATAAAGTTCGATGTTGACGTTAACGTTTCTTTCTCCGTCGCCATTGAAGAAAAATGGACCGATGATGCCACCACCCCATAAACCACACCAAACTGTCGTTTTTTTTATGCATCAGTAATTCTTGTATGGCATGTGGTGGTTCATAACTCCAGATGCGACAATTTGGTTTATTTACATATCCGTTAAGCCAGAAATGAGCCTCATCACTGAACACAAGTTTTCGATAAAACAGCGGAGTTTCTAAGGTCCATTCAACAAAAATTAGACGTTGTGGTAGGTCATTCGGCTTCAATTCTCGCAGAAGTTGAATTTTATAGGCTCTCAAACCCAAATCAACACGTAAAATTTTCCATGTGGTTGAGTAACACATGCCCAATTGCTGATAACGTCGACGAATTGACATTTCACGATCCTCATTAATAAATAACACTGTACGCTACGGCTGCAATATTCACTTCAGTACGCACTGTACGCATGCGAGACAATGGTTTAATGTCCAACAAAGTTAATTTGGTGCGAAATTTTGTGATAACAGCACGAATTGTTGATTCACCAGTTTGATTATGACGACCATAATATGGTCGTAACAAACGATACACATTTTTCACAGAGCACTAATTTTGATAGTAAATTTCAACAATTTGCAATCGTTGCTCGTTTGTAAGTCTTTTCTTTATAAAATGGCAGAGTATACTGAAAACTTTTCACTTTGGCAGATGACGTTTGGATGCCATTACCAACCAGTGCCGTCAACCGGAAAAACTTAACTCTTAAAAAATCTACTTTCCTTAATTTTTTAATGATACCTCCTTTAGATATTATTCTTAGACATATAAAAATTTGGAATACTTCAATTCATTTTTATTGGCAACACAGCAATTCATAGAAAAACTGGGAACTTATAATCCAATTCATTCAACTAAGAAGTCTCATTCAGCTGTTTGGAATCCAAATGTTCGTCTAGTTGAACCAATCATAACGTAATAGCATGTTCGTATTTGCATGTCGTTTCTTACCAACTTATAGGAAGTGAAAAAAATTCCGTTCAATCTCATCGTGTTTACTGAAACAGCAAGAAAATGAATGGTTTAAAAGCTCCTGGCAGAACTCGTTGAAAAAGGTGTTATCACTTGTAGGCAATTTATATACCGCAAATATAAATCTTGAAATTGTGTGCTATTTAAATAGACATGCATTACAATTTTCTCGCGACTCAAAAAATCGAATCGATTGAGATGGCGTGTAATGCAGTGTTGGAAATAATATACTTTGCGCAAATTGGTCGCAGTATGATGTTTTAAAATGCTAAACATCATGGGTAGGGACTAGGGTAGGGATTGTTGACGATAGGGGTGAGTTAGACAATTGAAATATCTCAGAAGCTATAAATCGTTTGTTAACACATTATATTGCTGAAAAGAAGCTCATAAAACAGAAAACTAGCCTATGTGGAGCATATAATTGAAAACAAATCAGTGGTTT
This sequence comes from Henosepilachna vigintioctopunctata, assembly GCA_030704895.1. Taxonomy (NCBI): domain Eukaryota; kingdom Metazoa; phylum Arthropoda; class Insecta; order Coleoptera; family Coccinellidae; genus Henosepilachna; species Henosepilachna vigintioctopunctata. The sequence continues at coordinate 3,861,289 of JARQZJ010000122.1, read as the reverse complement.
CTGAAGTACATAGTTGGGTTCGAATCCATTGTTTTCTCTTTCATACATACAATTTGACGTTTCTAACGTGTTACTAGTTTAGTGGAAAATAATAATTTAATTGATAGTTAATGCAATAAACTCAATGGCCGTTCGGGAACAGCGTGAAGATGTGGATATGAAAAAAAATCTCACCACGCAACTGCTAGTGATAATCTTTCACCTAATCGCTTTTGATATTTAATTTCATCTCTTCGATATGACAACATTTGAAGCAACTCATTAACCGTAGGAAAATAATTCGCTAATAATATATCTCAAACACTTCAGAGTATTTCATCAACATGACAACACCGATTTATGTTGTGATGTCATGTCACAAGTTGTTCGTGGTAACAAGCGTTAGTTATTATGGTTCAATTTTTGCATTCGATTTGGATAGGATTTTCGTTTACCTTTCGTAGCGAGATTATTCGTATTCCATGAGGAAAAATAACACAAATATAGAAGAAATTACACCGAAAGTGGAAAAATTATGTATCTACCTGAAAGATAACGCATTATGTATTCATATATAGATAAAGACATAAAAGTTACTCAATCACACCAAAACTGCTAGAGAGACCTCTGTATATTCAGAAAAAGTAGCACATAGGCTAGTTGTATTACAGTAAAATGTCACGTTCCCATGGTATAAGAAAAATAATATTTCATTCGGGCAAAGCCTCGGGCTTTGTAAATAAATCCAATTTAAAAATATCCTTGTCATTGATTGTTATATTATTTTATAGTCGAAATTTATGCCGATGAAATGAAAAAAGATGATATCAATTTTATTTGGAAATTTGATATTTTAATTGATAAATGAACAATGGCAAATTATATCTAACAATGTTAAATAATGATAATTTCATCATAGGAAATTGCTAGCTCGAGTGGAATGATTGTAACGGGTGATTTTTTAAGAGTTACGTTTGTCAGGTTGGCGTCACTGGTTGGTAATGGCATCCAAACGTCATCTGTCAAAGTGAAAATTTTTCAGTACACTCTGCCATTTCATTATGGAGAGTAAGACTCAACAATTCGTGATGTTATCACCAAATTTTGCAACAAGTTCACTTTGTTCGACATTAAACTATTGTTTCGCATGCGTACAGTGCGTACTGAAGAGAATATTGCAGCTGTAGCGTACAGTGTTAATGAGGATGTGAAATGTCAATTCGTCGCCGTTCTCAGCAATTGGACATGTGTTACTCAACCACATGGAAAATTTTACGTGTTGACGTGGGTTTGAAAGCCTATAGAATTCAACTTCTGCAAGAATTGAAGCCGAATGACCTACCACAACGTCTACTTTTTGGTGAATGGGCCTTAGAACAGCTTAATGAAAATCCGCTGTTTTATCGAAAAATAGTGTTCAGCGATGAGGCTCATTTCTGGCTTAACGGATCGGTAAATAACCAAAACTATCGCATCTGGAGTGATGAACAGCCATATGCCATACAAGAATTACTGATGCATCCCGAAAAAACGACAGTTTGGTGTGGTTTATGGACTGGTGGTATCATCGGTCCATTTTTCTCCAAACACGACCGTGGAAGAAACGTTACCGTCAACTGCGAACGATATCGAGACATGATACGCATTTTTTTTTGCCCCAGTTGGCCGAGTTGAACTTGGTTGACATGTGGTTTCATCAAGACGGTGCCACATTCCACACAGCTCGTGAAACAATGGACATGTTGAAGGATGAATTTGGTGAGCAGATTATCTCCCGAAATGGCTCTGTGAATTGACCGCCAAGATCATGCGATTTGACGCCTCTAATAATCTGACGATTATTTCTTGTGGGGTTATGTAAAGTTGTTAGTGTATGTGGACAAGCCGAACACGATTGAACTCTTACAGGATAACATAACACGCTTAATTTGCGGGATACAGGCCGAAATGCTCGAAAAAGTGACGCAAAATTGGACCTTCCAAATGGACCATTTGATACGAAGCCGCGGACAACATTTACATGAAGTTATCTTAAAAATGTAAATGGCAAAGGCCAAGTTATCAATTTCAATAAAAATTTCGAATATATGTTGCGAATTCAGTGTTTTATTCGATTTAAAAAAAACTACGCTTAAAACATCACCCATTTCAGTTTGTTGTGCTTTTACGTTGCCTTTTATGTATTTTGTATCAATATTCTATAATTTTACTACAATTATAACTTCATATAATATAAATAAAAATTCATATAGTATAAAGAAGACAGATCGAAATAGAATTATATTATTTTTCATTCAAAATTGAAATACGAATTTTAGAAAAATGCAAAAGCGAAGAAGAAATAATTACGGATTGACAAATCAGATATGAAGTAAAATTTTAACATTCAAATGATAACCATTGCTTAATTTTTTCCACTGTATCATAAATATCCACAATAAGCAGCTGAAAATGAATTAATATCGAATAATGTGAAATTTTGTAACAGTAGAGAAGATCAAAATTGTTTTATAATTAGATATCTCGAGATTATTGATAGTATTGTTTGTGTAGTAAAGTTCAGTAGACAATGTGAACAATGAATTATAACCACCATCAATAACTGCCATCAAAGTGTGTTGTTTGAAATGAGACTTTTGAAGGTCATTCGTACGTTGAAGAATTTATTTAAACAACAACCATTAAAATAAAACATTGTTATTCACTTCGCAGGTGTGTTGACCTCAATACAATGGGGGTTTCAAAATTTATATACATATATATTCTTTTCGAGTAACGCGAATTACAAATCTAGATTACATATAGTTATCTTTCTTCTACTGAAAGTAGCATTCGATAGTTTCAATTGAAATGATTTTTTGATTCATACTAATTTGAAAAACATTAATGATGTACGTTACCTAATAAAAGCACACTTCTTCACTTACCGGCTTCACTTACAGGCGAAATTTGCAACTGTGACTTTTTGAAAAGGCAGATGATTAATTACGTTATAATTGGGAAGAATGTCCAAATGCTTTCACTTTTTGATGTGAGTTATTGCAGCAACACTTAAAAAAAATAGGCAATATTAAGAAAAGAAGGAGAAATTCAGAATGTATGCACAATAGCTCTTTTCTCTTAAAATCTTTTTTTCTCTTTTCTTCAAATCGGAATATGATTCAGAATGAAATCTGTTTTACATATAACAAACTGAGCTGAAGATGAAAGGGCCACATGGGTCCTGCCCTGAACTAGCCAATGAAATAGCGTATCATCTGAAGGGAGAAGACACAAAGAGAGAGCCCAGTGGAGGAGATAGAGGTTTTTCATCTTTGTCGTTGAAATTGCCGCAGTCATATTTTTCGGACCGTTTTCAATATGTTGAAGTTGGTGGCAATGAATCTTCACTCTATTCAGCCTCGCCCGGTGTGCCACAGTGGTACAATTTGGGTCTTTATATTTCTTATATATATATATATATATATATATCAATGATAAATCATCTCCAATATCAATTTTGCAGATGATTCAAAAATATTTGCTGGTATGAACGATCGTCATGATTGCATCAGGTTATAAGCTTCCTAGATGCTGTTAATTTGTAGTGTAGAAACAACGGGCTGAAACTGAATGCCAGTAAATGTAAAGTTTCATCATTTTCTCCAAAGTTGGTTGCAATCCACCACAGCTATACATTGGAATGTCAAATTCTAGAGATGTTGAAATCTAGATGTGTTTACTTTAAGAATCTGCGGGTTGTTTTTGACTATGAGCTATCCTCCTCAGAACACATAATTTGTGTCACGGCTTCTGCTTTGAGAATGCTGGGTTATTTGGTAAGAAATTGGGCAACTTTGTTAGTCTTGGCACAATGAAAAGGCAGTACTATTACTTTACTACCAGTAGACTGGAATATGCATCTACAATTTGGTCTCCTTAGTACAATAATTCTATTGTCGACTTGAAGGCAGTTCAGAGGAACTGTTTGCATATTGTATATGGTACTTCATATGTTAAGGCAATATACTTCTAGAGGTTTCCACCCATACTAACCGGCAGTCTGGGAATTGAATTATTGAAGTTGAGGCATGAACCGTTCGGTCAAACGTTTCTCTTCAAAATTTTGCACAATTCGAATAACTCGACAATTCTTCTCAGCAAAATGAATATTTGCGTACCAAGGCCTGGTCTGAGGTAGAATGATACATTTTATGTCAATTACAGCAGATCGAATGTTATGCCACGTTCTCCTATCAACTTCATATATTCTATCTTTATGATGGGTGTTGTGGTAGGTACAGGTGATAGCTATCTATTTTCATCAACTATCAGTGATTTTGACATGCCACTCAGAGCATCGCAATGGGATGTCGTGATAGTTTCATGAAATTCTGTTCAGTGTATATGACTTAGTAATATAATTATAATATTGATGATTGATGAGGCCGATACTTGGAGAAAATTAATATCCATAATGAAACAATATTGTGAATTTTCTCATAATTTCAATACAAATACGCATGACGACCGACGTTTCGAAGAAATTAAATCGTCATCAAGAAGTTACATCGTATTAATCCAGCATTTGATAAAGAAGTAGTACTTCGAAACCTTGTCTTTGCATATTTGCATTATTTGCAAATATGCGTATTTGTATTAAAATTATGAGAAAACTCTGAATATTGTTTCATTATAATTATAATATTTTAATTTTAGTTTGTTCCATTTGGTTACTGTGTATCACTGCTGGAATTGATTCTTATTTTATTCCGTTCACTGCATTAACTTTGTAAAGCGTGTTTTTTTTCAGAGGTATAGAACTTTAAATTGCAATAAAACAACGATGGATCATTCGATTGACAAGAATTTTTTTTCATTCGAAAGATTACCTTGTGGCATTACATTTTGAATATGATTTCTGGCACATGACTGTCACGGCTGGCTCGGATGTAATCCAATCTGGACGTCCAATTCTCAATGACTTTTTCCACCTTTTGTGGCCGTGTAACGGCAATAACACGACGGATATTGTCTTCCAAATGGTCAAGCGTTTGTGGCTTATCCGCATAGACCAATGACTTTACATAGCCCCACAGAAAGTAGTCTAGCGGTGTTAAATCACAATATCCTGGAGGCCAATTCACAGGTCCAAAACGTGAAATTAGGCGGTCACCAAACGTGTCTTTCAATAAATCGATTATGACACGAGCTGTGTGACATGTTGCGCCGTCTTGTTGAAACCACAGCTCCTGGACATCATGGTTGTTCAATTCAGTAATGAAAAAGTTAGTAGTCATGGTTCTATACCGATCACCATTGACTGTAACGTTTTGGCCATCATCGTTTTTGAAGAAATACGGACCAATGATTCCACCAGCCCATAAAGCGGACCAATCAGTCAGTTTTTCTGGATGTACCGGTGTTTTGACATAAACTTGAGGATTATCTTCACTCCAAATGCGGCAGTTTTGTTTGTTGACGTAGCCATTCACCCAGAAGTGCGCTTTATCGCTAAACAAAATTCGTTTATGAAAATCGGGAACAACGGCAATCGTTTTGGGCCCATTCGACGAATCTACGCCTTGCTTGATCTATTCATGATGAATTGACAAACCAAACTGAGAATAAATCACTTCTCAGCTGTTAAATCGGTGGCCATCTTCAACAGTAATGCCAACTTTAAGTTTTATACTTCTAAAAAAACACCCTATATATTTCATTAACTTCAGTTGACTACGTGTGACTTTGTAATAGATAATATTTTATTTTGAGTTTGCTCCATTTGATTATTGTACCTATATTACCATTTCAATTTATTTCGATTTCATTTCGTTGTACATATTCGCTCATAATTTTTTTTTCATATTTTCTTTTTTGTCATTATGTGTATTCAATTAATGGTGACATGAAATACCTAAACGTATCGTCCTACTGGACTCGGAAATTAAATTAGCATCACCAAATTCTTAACGGGTAATAAAATGTCCAAAGTTATTATATTATTTCAATTATCTATTTTCTGCTATGGAGAAACTTGGATTGAACAATAACTTATAATCAAGTTTGAACATTTATTGAGAAGTATCAATTTTAATAAATTCTTCTCGAATATTATGGTGTGTTTACCATCTACTTGTTCGTATTACGATATGAAAATTCAAAGAAATATCAACCTACCGCTATCACCTAGGTACTTCAAAGAGCTTACTTATAGGATCATTACACTTATAAATGAGCCAATTAATGTTATGTAACTCACAAGTAAATGCACAGAAATATAAAAATTATTATATTGTTCGGGGTGCGAACCCTGATCTCCTGGTCACCAACCTTTCTTCTTACACTGTCCCAGGAGAACGAATATAATAACAAAACTGTGTCTCAAAATTCTCAGAAAATCATATTTTACAATTCAATTGTGCAGAAGTGACCGTCAAAAAGTTTTTTAGAGTTCATTGTCCGATAATTCGAATAATTTTAGCTTTCACACTTTTCGTTTCAAATCTCCCACCGTCAATGAATCATAATTGTTAATAATTCGATAGCACTTTAAACAAAAAATATTTTGGTAATTATATTTCGATTCAAAAAATTTTTGTCGATGCAATCTGCTGCAATAAACTTTTTATGAAGTATCAGTGCCCGCTCAATGGAGGCCAGCATCCACTCGAAATGAAAATTAACATGTTTTTTCGGTTGAGTTCGATTAATTTTTCAGGCAGGTTAATAATAATCATTTCTAGTTAAAATAAAAGAAAATTAATACAGTATTGGAAGTTATCAATATACTTAATGACTTATATTTTATTCTGTTTAATTATCAAAAAATAGGTATAACTTAGTTGACAATTCTACAAAGTTAAAAAAGGAAAATTGCAGATTTTTTTCTCTAAAAACAAGCTTAGATTAGTCAAGCTCTCGATTTCTAAATGATTGAATTCATAAAATTAATTAGTCTACTAAAATGTCTAATGTAAATTAGTCTATAATAATTTAATTCTATACCCTCAGGCATAGTTGTTTATACTAAATAATACCCCCAGAAATATTCGTTGATAGGTTTCTCTGACAGGATAAAAACTAAAAATGAATACTTATCCTGAACAGTTCTTGAAATATTTCAAATTCTAATTAATTAAATAGCAATAACATTCAAGGCTTCAAAAGTTTAGGTAATTACCGCATATTAAATGAAAATTTCATTCGCGAATAAAATATCTAAATTCCTACACAATTCTATTTTGATTTATGCCCAATTATTTTTAGGCATATATGGAGTAAAACAATAGAATTATGAAATAAATTCACCTAATTTAGCGATAAACGAACCGATTTTGGTATATTCGAGTTATGTGCTCAAATTGTTTGTGTTTATTCGAAAAATATTTTGACGGGTACTTACCCAAAAGAAGACCTATTTGAATGGCAGTAATAATTCCTATCTAAAAATTTGACAGTCATTCTGTAAGCATTATCTACTAACGGGTGATTTTTAACGGGTAAAGAACAACGGTTAAAAAATCACCCATTATATATTTGTGAACTGAATATATGATTTCTTTATTTTACTAAATTTTTTTGTATTATATCGCTCTCAAAATTTTTCAGATTACTTTGCAAACACGCTGTATACGTTCAAAGAATATTCAAGTATATTTGTTGATTCATCGAATTCAACAAAACATTCTATGATAATAATTATAACGATGCGAATTTTTCTTCAATTGAATAATAATACCTTATTGATTCAAGGATATCGACTATTATTTCTATTAATTTCTCGATATGAAAGTCATTGTCCTATTATCTAATGAACTTGTTCATATCATATTCATTGATTGAATGAAATCGAAACCTTCTATTATTTTAAATTATCGAAGATGTTTACGTTTGAATGGTTCGATTGGATCTAAGAATTTGGCATGAACATTTTTTAAGGCAATCAATAATTGAAGAAAGAGTGATCGTTCGAAATAAGTAAATGATGTTTCTCTGCTCTACAATGAATAAGACTGATTTTTATTGAATCTTAAAATAAACCTGAACGTTGTAGTTCGGCTGAAAAAAAATATTTTTTTTTATATTCAGTGGACCTACAGTTTAACGCCGGTACCGAACGGCCATTGAGCTTGTGATCAATGTACATTACCCAGCATATATCATTATTATTTAAACTACTTAAATCATAGACAAACACAAACACCCATGCCTTCAGCGAGGCTCGAATCCGAGTTCTACCGCACCATAGTCGATGTTCTGCCGACCAAGCTACTGAGACCGCCAAAAAATATATATAAATTCTAACAGAATTTCCCAAATATCGATCAAGTATTATAGAATGAAATTCGATTGAGGAATTCATTCATTTATTTATTTATTCAACATACACTGTTCTACAGGATAAGTCCTAATTACAAAACAGGAAAGAAAACATATACTAAAAACAAAATTTGATGTACAAAAGTTTCAATTTTTTTGTATTTCAAAAGTTCAATTTTAAAAGAATGAGTTTGTGATATGAAATCACAACTAATAAAATAAAATACAATTATAAGAAAAAACTTAAATGCTGACAATACTTATACATACATACATATATATATATATATATATATATATATATATATATATATATATATATATATATATATATACATACACATAGTTCATTTTGAATGTTTGTAGCAATAACAGGCTTCTTATAATATGAAAAACTCTATTTTCGTTGACGTTTCGTTGTATATCACAACTTTGTCAAAACTTATATTATAGCTCCATAAAAACAATTATTGAACTTAAATTATTCAAGCGTAAATTAGCTAAGTTCGTTTTGAATGTATAATTGTAAATAATATATTTTGAACCTAAATGTATATATGATTTTGTAATAGCTATTGCTAAAATAAATATTAAATATTATTATTATTATTATTAGGCATTCGTAGATATAAAGACAAGGTAAAGTCCGGATTTCTAGCTGTGAAAATCCATTTCTGCAGTAGGATTGGTAGTCTAGATTTCCTAATAATCTAATACACCTTCTCTGAAGTCCTATAGCCCATTGCTCCATAAGAGCAGCAAAAGTATACCTATAATATTTTATGTGTGACTCTATTAACGCTAAGTACGCTGTTCTCAAAACATGGAGTGAAACCGAGCCAGATAAATCGCGGATGTCAAATATACTCTTGACGAACTTGTCGGACAATTGACTGACATGTGTCATGTCGAACCAACACCAATGGAAACACCAAGAAATTTTATATAATCTTTAGGATCGATATTCACAATACTACGTCTCAAAGAAAATGAGCGTGTGACCATTTTCCCCCATTAAACGTTAATTTATTCGCAGAGAATCATTCAGTCACACTAGAATCTATATAATCACCCAACATCGCTGATCAAGATAGGTCCTTATTCGACACAGACAAAGTTGAGTCATCAGCAAACAATTGTACCGGGGCATTCGCCAAGTAATCGAGAAATCGTTGATGAACACCAGGAAAAGCAGAGGGTCCAGTACTGAGCCCTGTGGAACCCCAATCTCCACCATCACAGCCTCTGAATACTCTGCCTCCACCTCCACTGAGAAAAATTTATTTGCTAACTACAACTGATAAATATCAAACGGCTTTCAGTCAAATTAAACTTCTGTTGCTTGCTCAGCAAAATTGAGTGGGAGACACAGTGGAAAGCCTTTGACAAATCTAAAAACAATGACATCGAACGTAAACTCCTCTCAAAACAATATAGAGTTATCCCAACCAATAAAAAATATAATACAACTTCATCTTTTATATTTCTACATTTTCTATATCCATATTGACAATCTCTCAAATGAATATTATCCTCCATGTATTGCAGTAGTTGTTCACTCGTAATTTTCCAATAATCTGTGAGAAATGGGGAAAAACGCAGATGGGTCTGTGAATAATTTCATCATAATTATCTCCTTTCTTATGCGAAGGAATAACTTTTGCAAGTTTGAGGCAATTTGGAAATCTTAGAGATAAGCACATATTTATCAGGTTCGGTAATAAATATTGTTATATTGAAATATTCTTGGGCTAGGCAATAGTAATATTGTCTGATTCGGCATCTCGGTCATAATCAAAGAAGTATCACATCTAAGGAATTGATTCCGGTAATCCTTTATAGATTCCCTTTTCTTAGCGTATAGTTCGAAATTGCCGATACAACATGACAGCAACATAAACAACGCGAAGGTAAACCTACTCCTCCAAGTATAATAATGCAAGTTTACCGTTTAAATTCGTATCAAGCTGGAAATCGCATAATTTGTTATTTAAAATTACTAGGAATAGGTTCGATATCGTCGAAACCTGTGTAATAACTATAGCTGTCGGCATTACTTCTCTTTATTTAGCTATAACTGCCGACAATTCAGTTCTGTGTATTACATTAAAGCGGTCGAAAATTAGATTCAATAATCATTTTTGAACAGTCAGGAAGAAATAACCAGTGTAAAGGTGCGGAATGATGATCAACTCTCATTTCAAATTTTTATTCGGCTTGCCCACCGTCGGATGGATTGCGTACGGTCTTCAAGGCCTCCTGAAATGTCATTATGTGCCTGAATATGCACCTGGGTAGCCAACCAATAGAGTTGTTGAGTTTTCGAAATTGCTTTCAATTTGAAGATCGACTTTTTTTCCTCATAAAAAAACTATATTTTATCCAAAAATATAACCTTCTTCGATGCAAATAGCTCGATATTATAATATCCACATAAACAGTGGCCTGAACCTTCACAAAAACGTTTCCAAGAAAATCGAAAAATTCCTTTGAAGCCTCCGATTCGGATCGGGCCCCATTCGACCCCCTGGTTCAGATCGACCACCAGTTTGTTAATTAGACCCCTGGTGGTCTATATAGACCACTTTGGTGAACACTGCGATAGAAAAAAAAATTTTCTGTTATTTGAAATAGAAATGGTAGAGAAACTCTTGTCTATAGATTAAATTTCACACATTTTCATATAAATTGAGGCTTATTTTTCAGCAATACTATGCCCTCTTCGGGCTCTTTCTCTCTTGAGTCATATAATGCATAAAATACATTCTAACGTATTCAATAATTTTCTCCATTTTAATTATTTTCTCACAATTTCGCGCACTTACTTTCTGAAGAAGAAAGAAGAAGATATTTGTTCTGTAACATCAGGTGAACGTGGAACTATTGTTTCTCTATTGTCGGGGTCTCGTCTATAGTTTCATCCATTCCACGTATGTTTATATTTCCTCGCAAAAAGTTTCAAGATCATTTTATTCGGGATGGTCCTACTGATTGCATTGGTATTGGAAAATCAAGCGGCTGGATTACTAATGAATTACTAGCTCTGTTGGTTTTAGACAACCATTCTTCACGCTTATCTGTACCCACACTAGATCTAGCTGAAGAAAATGGTGTGATGATGGTTTCTCTTTCTCCAAATTGTTTTTGTTCTTGGAAAAATAAATATACTTTCGATTTCCATGGAATCATTTGCAGTCATAAGTTAAACCCATTAAAGTTAAGATTTAAATGTTGGACCGCCTGTCTCCGTAGCTTAGTCGGTAGAACTCCCGACTTTGGTGTGGTAGAACTCGGGTTCGAGCCCCGCTAAAGGCATGGGTGTTTGTGTTTGTCTATGATTTGAGAAGTTAAAATAATGATATATGCTGGGTAATGTACATCGATTACAAGCCCAATGGCCGTTCGGAACCGGCGTTAAACTGTAGGTCCACTGAATTAAAAAAAAAAATATATTGGACCTTTTTGCCTCCTCGCTGTCCCTGTTTACCCATACTATGAGACAAAAAGGGACAAATGACAAGATCTAGAAAAACAGTAAAAAGATATTTTATTATATATTTCTATAATGATCAATCAACCGACAATTGTGCCAAACATAGTTCGATAATTGTTTGTTTCATAAGTGTTGTTTGTTTCGAGGTAGCAGGTTTGTTTTTCACAGTGTAATTGCTAAGTCTGAAATTGGATTTTTGTGTTCCAACCTACCCTACTGAATTAAGTTGGAACGAAATTTTTTGGAAACCAATACTAGAAATCCATCAAGCTTAAAACCAAATAATTTTGCTTGTAAATCGCAGTATCAAACAAAAAATTCTGCAGGAATGCAAAGGTGTCAAAAAAATTCTAAAATGTACACAACAATTCATAACGTGACTGGAGATTTGAACCCAGGTACCCAATCTTCACGATCTAGCTTACGACTACAGATTATGTATCACAAATTGTGGAAACAACATAACATGATATTACCTGTAAACAAACATAATGTCTCTCTCTAGAATTTCTAATCGTATTCATGAAACCGCAAGTGAAATATAATGAAAATAAATGAACTAATTTGTTCATCTTCAATCAGCAAGATCGACACGATTTGTTGTAATAAACCACTGAAAATACGGTGAAGTACTTCGAGGCATGCAATGCCTTGTATGGATAAAGAAATACACACAAGCTTTTATTACGTAGTTTCTTTAATTATATTTTGAAGGGTTCAATTTATTGTAATTTCACCTACAATTTACGTTTAATAATATAATTAGAGGCATTTTATGCAATCCTAATGATAATATAAAATATGAAATTGCTTTTTAAATAAGTCTCGAAGTTACTTGAATCGTGGTTATTCGACCCCAACCTGTAATTATATCGAGGGGTGTCCCAAGAATGGCCTGCGTTAAATATTCTCAAATGGTTTTTAGACTCCATTGATGAATTATAGCTTTTATTAACCGAAATTACCAAGGAAAACACTTGGGGCTTTAATAATATTAATTTTATCAGATTCTAAGTAGAACCCCACCAACAAAATTAGCATATAAAAGGCATCTTTGAACATTTTCATGGAAAGGCCTATATTCATTTACCCCAACGAAATTATTTATAAATAAAGATTTACATGTATAATATATATATATATATATATATATATATATATATATATATATATATATATATATATATATATATATATATATTTGGAGAAATGAAAAAAAAATATATGAGTATATGCACAAATGTATATGGATAGACGTATGTGAACACACACACACTTACATATAGTTTTTGTGCTAATGGCACTGAATGAAATAGGTAAGAGAATTAATGATAGAACATTCATTCGAAAAATTCAAATTAATAGAAAGAATGTTATATTGTAGCTACTAGCTAGGTGAACTTGTACAATATGATGAATTCATTATACTTCAAGAGATAAATGTTGGAGAAATATTGAAATAGTTGCCACACCTGATGGAAATACAAGACAGCTGTTTTGTTCTACAAGGAACTCGTCAGTTGCAACACGTCCATCGAAGTGAAGCAACAATTTTAATCTTCAAGCATCTTCTTTTCACTTCAAGTGAAGAACCGTCAGGTAATGAATACTTGCATCTCTTACAATACAATTCCATCTATAGGAATCAATAGAGAACATATCTTAGATCATAGACGCACCAAGCATCAGAAGCTTACACGTCTTCTATACCCCAAGGTATCTACTAAATTGCAAGGTCTATTCGACAAAAGTCATCATATTATTTATGATTTATGGTTTACAAATGTCAATAGTTGCGTTAGTAGTAGTTGCGCTTGCGATTCTTTGCGTTCTTTTCTTTCAGGTCAATTCTGCGACATCGAAATATTGAAGCGTATCAAATGAAACAACTCTCAGAAACTTGTTTACACAAATGTTGTCAATGAAAACACAACCTATAACTTTCGAGAGTGAATATTAAGTGTGCTATGGAAAACCATTGAACTTTTTGCATCGAAATACCATACAATTGTTTCATCTTATCAAGAATCTTCAATGATATACGTCCGAACAATCAAGTTTAGATGGTTTTTCAAACGCCGCCAGGTCCCATCTTCAGAATTAGGAGAAGATTCATTTGTGAACTAATCACGGGAGCTCCCTCTATCGAAGAAACGACATAAACTCCCTCGACCGTTCTAGATCGCTTTGTCGTTTCCAAGATCAGTGAGGTATCTGATGATATGATGGAGACATTTCTGCAGTGAAGATATTCCTATATTTTCATTTTTCTCGGAAAAGTTAAATTCAGAATTTTATAAAAAAAATGCTATCAACTACATACTAGAAAAACTCTAGTTTTTTTGTAATTAACATTAAAATCAGCAATGGATTCTATAAATAGTTGTTATTATCTCCATGGTATTTTATTCTTCGAAATATTAAGCTATTGAATTCATGAAAAGCTTTGACATTTTCTGAAATTATCCAAACCGCATTCTCTCCTAATGATGATCAGTACTGATGATTTATGTACGAAATACTTTGATGAACTGAAAGATATAGAAAATAAACAACAAAATCCCATGAATAAAGAGAAATAAAACCAAAACAAAATAATATGATATTTTATCCTTTTTCCTCCACCAGGAATATCTTGGCTTCAGCCTTTTGATGGCATTAACAACAAAAATTTGAACTGACTTTGTTTTGAGTAAAATATATTCGAAAAATGTTATAAAGACTGCGGTTCTGGTTTCTACAGAGCGCTGTAGTTAATTTGACTTATGTTTCGCGCTACTAACCCATTATCAAGAGGTTAATACAACTAATTCAAAAACAAACAATGTAACTGTTAGTATTATTGACTTTAAATTTCGTAATTGTTAATACTATTAATGTGTTTGATTTTCCAAAATCCAATACTCGTGAATTGAGTGTTCTTTGCTAATGATGATGGATTGAAAGCGTATGTAATCGACAATTTTTATAGAATTTAGTCAAGTCTTAATATATATCATGGTTATTAACAATGTTCCGCAAGAAACGTTTCACATTATTATCAACAGTCTAAACGAGTTTTTTACATATGTACCTACTCATATAAATCATGTTCGGCCGCTGTAATAAAAATTATCGAATTAAAAGATCAATTTTCCCAATGTCCAAATCTATTTTATGCAATAAGGTTATAAACAAGCATAACATACTAATTACAATGTCCTGTAGTTTACGGTAAATCATGCTTAGTGATTAAAGTAACCTGGGCTCATTACAAAGTTTACTTGTGCAACATAACCTCACTCTGGCACAGAAGCATATTAATCAATTAGCAACGATGTTTTGAGCAATAATTACTATAATTTATATCAAACGCTACTTCTTTTACATGTGTAATATTAATAGGTGCGTTGTTAAGAATAGAGAAAGCTCAATTGTACAGTTTGCAGAACATAAAAGGATTTTGCTGTGTCTATTTTATCGAGATTAATTACATGTTAGGTAGCATGGTTCGGTACCGTTGGCTTTGCTGAAAAAGATGTTTCCGAAAACGAATTACAAATGGGCACTAATTAATTATTTAATGAATAATTCCGTGGAACTTAAACCGATATTAATCAACATTTTGTTTCCAACATGATTATTATTGAGAATAATGAAACGTTGTGTTCCAGTTATAGATGTTTCGAATCTATAATGAATGCTACAGTATATAACACATACAATTTGAAAAGATATTCGAGAAAAAATCTCCTTCGAAACTCGAATCTGGGATTCGAACCTACACATCTGCTTCACATTAAGCTCATAGGATATCCATATCTGTGAAAAAAATTCACAATTGGGGATTTGATTGAATTTGCCAAAAAGATCGATTACTTATGTCATTTTCCCGATACATTTCATTGATTCTGCAAATTCTTTGGTTCTGGTTAAATAGTCTCAATTAATTCACCTTATAACCATCAATCCTAAAGACTTATGACATGACAACGACAATAATAAATTTTTCAAAAAAAAAAAAATTATATATATATATATATATATATATTTATATTTTTTCTATGATATATTTGAACTTACGGACTTCGTTTGTGCTTATTACAATGGAGATAAGTTTCTTGCAATTTATGTTCATTTAGCGAATATTTTTTATATTCAGTAAATACTGCCAAAAAGACCGAAGCTATTGTAGCTAATATATTCTGTACTTATTTTTCAAATCGTGATAAAATTTCAAAAATCAGTGACCAGAATAGTGTATGCCTGTAACCATAGGAGTGCCTCAAGGAACGCTGTTAGGTCCGATATTGTTCCTGATTTATATGAATGCACTCTGTAGCTTGAACCTTAATGGAACAGTGATTTAATAAGCAGATTACATAGCTCTTTTCGAGGACCACTCGTGAGAGAAGTAGGGAAAAAAGATCTGGCTATGCCAAAAATTTATAGTATATTCGAACAGTGATTTTTGGCTTAAAATAAGATGAAAACCACTTTATAACTTTCCAATCTACAGTTGAAGATCAACAACGTTGATCTTACTAAGCTTACACAAATATGACTTTGAATACATTTCCCATTGTCAGTGTGGTGTTATCAGAAAGGGCAAGGTAATTAGATATTTTGAGGAATTAGACAAGTGGGATGAACATGTGAAGGAGCTATATCTATGAATTCTATTGTTTGAAGTGAAATAGTATTGGAAAGATATTTGGAGGTTGCATTGGTAATGAGTTGTATCTCTTAGAAGTGGCAGATAAAAGTATTAGAGTTATCGTGAGGAAAACCGTTCATACTTCACTGATCATTCCATGAACTGTGAAAAAACTGTATACATCTAGCAGTCAATATTGTTGATTACGAAACGTTATAACCACCGAACATAGCATTATATACAAAAAGAAGCACACAGAAATAGAACTCTAATGAAAATATATAGTTTATCATTTCTCTGAATAATTCTATTTTTTATCGAGAGAAATTGTGCTTTCGGATAATTCTGAAACCTTTAGAGAAGCAATTTTCAAACTGGAGACCGCGTCCCCTAGGGGGGCATAGTGAAACTAATGGGGACGTGCGCATATCTAGAAAAAATGAGAAAAAACGAGAAAATAAAAAAATGACTGAAAGAAATGGGAGATATATTCTGATACAATAAAAAACAAAGTGAGTTGAAATGTATAATAGTTGAAATATAAATATACCTAATACCTAATTCTTCTAGATATATGACTTCTACAGCAAATAAAATTATGAATCATTCATTTATGCAATTCAAAATTGTCTATATCAGCTAGTTCACTTATTTTGTGATAATGATTGACTATTTAAAATGAAATAAACATAGTTGCGGGAGCTTCAATAGCATTTGTAATCCTGCTGGATATTTACCGAAGATTTACATATCTGATATTGTCGAGAATTATACTTATTTGGAATTGGCTACAAACGATGTTGAAACGACCGTAATAATTTCGAGACGATAAAATCGACTATAGATAACTGGTAGAACGCTTAACTTTCCTATTGGTAAGGAACTCCACCAGCAAACAGTTGTTCCGGTCTCCCCCACTTCTAATCAAAGCCCTGGTGGAGGTAATGACAGCAGATACTCCGGGCAAGGTTTTGCATCGCAAAGTTGTTAGGATAATTTATGGGATAATATTAAGCCACTGTATTCATAAGTCTTCATGCTGTTGCTTTGAATTTCAAATCAAAACCGTTCACTACATCGGAGTGCTACAGTTTTTATGAATTCCATTGGGATATTATTACCATGTTAATGGGTCGTCATTTGACAATATACGATGTTTTAAATGCCTTTTAATTCAACAGCGTTATTTTTTTTATAACGAAGTCCTTTTTTTGTGTTATTATTTTCCACAATATAGGTGTGTGTTATGCGTTTTAATTACGAATGTGTGACACGCGTTTTGTTGTATTATTTCTTCTCCAAATGCAAAATTAATGGACTGTCTCAGTTTGATGTTAAACTGACTGCTAAAAAATGGCCTACTTGTATAAAGCTCATAAAAATATGTTAATTCAGTGTTTGTGTTATTATTCTTAACAATATAATTCTCACGAAAGTGTGACATGCGTTTTGTTGTATCATTTCTTCTGCAGAGGCTAAATTAATGGACTACCTCAGTTTGACGTTACACTGACTGCTAAAAAATAGGTTTATTATTGTAAAATCTCGTAAAAATATGTTTATTCAGTGTTTCTGTTATTATTTTTCACAATATAATTCTTACGAAAGTGTGACATGCGTTTTGTTGTATTATTTCTTCTGCAGACGCTAAATTAATGGACTGCCTCCGTTTGACGTTATACTGACTCCTAAAAAATAGGTTTATTAGTATAAAATCTCGTAAAACTATGTTTATTCAGTGTTTGTGTTATTATTTTCCACAATATAATTCTCACGAAAGTGTGACATGCGTTTTGTTGTATTATTTTTTCTGCAGAAGCTAAATTAATGGCCTACCTCAGTTTGACGTTATACTGACTGCTAAAAAATAGGTTTATTAGTGTAAAATTTCGTAAAAATATGTTTATTCAGTGTTTGTGTTATTATTTTTCACAGTATAATTCTTACGAAAGTGTGACATGCGTTTTGTTGTATTAATTCTTCTAATGATGCTAAATTAATGGACTGCCTTAGTTTGACGTTATACTGACTGCTAAAAAATAGGTTTATTTGTGTAAAATCTCATAAAAATATGTTTATTCAGTGTTTGTGTTATTATTTTTCACAATATAATTCTAACGAAAGTGTGACATGCGTTTTGTTGTATTATTTCTTCTGAAGATGCTAAATTAATGGACTGGCTCAGTTTGACGTTATGCTGACTGTTAAAAATAGATTTAGTAATGTTAAATCTCATATAAATATGTTTATTCAGTGTTTGTGCTATTATTTTTCACAATATGCTCCTTACGAACGTGTGACATGCGTTTTGTTGTATTAATTCTTCTGAAGATGCTGAATTAATGGACTGCCTTAGTTTGACGTTATACTGACTGCTGAAAATAGGTTGATTAGTGTTAAATCTCATAAAAATATGATTGTTCTGTGTTTGTGCTATCATTTTTTTTCATTTTCATTCATTTTACAATATACTTCTTACTAACGTGTGACATGCGTTTTGTTGTATTATTTCTGATGGAGATGCTAATTTAATGGACTGCCCCAGTTTGACATTATACTGACTGCTGAAAATAGGTTTATTAGTGTTAAATCTCATAAAAAATTTGTTAATTCAGTGTTTGTGTTATTATTTTTCACAATATTCTTCTTACTAACGTGTGCCATGCGTTTTGTTGTAATATTTCTGATGGAGGTGCTAAATTATGGACTGTCCCAGTTTGACGTTATACTGACTGCTAAAAAATAGGTTTATTTGTGTAAAATCTCATAAAAATATGTTTATTCAGTTCTTGTGTTATTATTTTTCACAATATACTTCTTACAAAGCTTTATTAATTTTATTATTGATAAATATTATATTATTATAAATATATTATTATATTATATTAAATATATATTATTATATTATTTTATATATATATATATATTATTATAAATATTTATCATAAACAAATATAATTAATGAATATTAATGATATTAAGGTTGAAATCCCATACAAATATGTTAATTTCGTGCTTTCTCGTTTTTAGTGATAGAAAAAGAACTTATATTTGTGTATTCAAATATAAGTTCTAAGCAAATCATATATGTTATTACTCAAATTAGTCAATTTAATTAAATAATTCGACTTTAAATTTCTCCTTCAAAACACAGGTTCCAAAAAAAATTTTTTAAAGGAAAAGTCTTTTTGTATCTCCACAAATGAGAAAACACTGAATAAAATATTTTTATAGCATTTAGACAGCCCATTATTATCTAGTCAGCTTCCAAATTAGACGATACTTTATTCAATATTCGATATATACTCATTTAACTTCGGATTCATCTATTCATTACGTACTGTTTCCTAATATATAAAAATTGTTACTTTGAAGTGATTAAATACTTGCGACAATGTGATACTAATATTCCGTCACGTATCAAACAAACTAACAACACTCGGTATTATGTGGGGAGTGAATTGTTTATTGTGTCAACTCTTGATAATCGGTGAGCAACCCGAAACATATGTGAGGATATCAAACAATTTTCGTTGAATTAACGAAGTTCTACTTTTTTTTAGACTAATTTAACTCCTGAAATAGAAGTAAAAACTCGAAACAACTATCAATCAATCAATGTAATTATGTGAAACTTCACCAAGATATCAGCATATCTAAAATCAACTTTATTAAGCGAAATATTGTTAATAATTCCATTGAATTGCTGGGTAAAAACAATGAAATTCAGAGGCTGAAAAAAAATAATAAGTATCAAAACATTTTCAAACGAGCACAACAAACATTAGAAAACATTGGAAAGTTATATACTCTTCTTTTTTTCTTAATCTATTCAATCCTTGATTTTGTTATTCTATATTACGCCTGGATAGTGCCAAAATGTTAATGAGTGTATGAATAATTTTTTTTTTGTAGTCTTCTTATTACATTTGTGTATAACACTTCTAGAATAAACGTCTTGAATATCGAATAATATTCAATAGGGTAAATATTATGTTAAATATTCGTTCAAAATATTTAAAAATATTTCAAAAAAACGTAAATTCAGAACAAGAATCAATGTCGAATTGTCTGTTGTTTCGCCTTCATCTACAATGAACTGTCTTCTGAATACGAAGAATAACAAAATAATTTTTGTGTGTTTTTATTAATAAACTTCTTTGTGTTCATCACCTCAAACTTTCATATATTCTCTATTATACATTTATTGTTCACACATCGTCTCCTGCGTTTCTACCTTATCGTGTTCAGTTCTTAGCCACCACCATTATTAGGGTTGAAGTAGGGAACCCTTCCATCAAAACTATCTTCCAATGGGGAAGTTCACCGTTCCACCAGTTATCTTTTACTGATTTTATCTATTCTGAGTTATTAGGGCTATTTCAACACCGCCAATTTCATAAATTAAAGTACAGCTATTAGATCTAAGAATTAATAGGCGTTAAATTCAATTTTCGGGCATTTTCTTTTGATGTTTCATGAGCCAAATACATTTATGTATGAATTGTTGAGAATTTAGACGAATTGATGAAATATTATGAATGTGTATAATTAATGCTTTGTGGATTTTGAACGTCAAGAGATGCAACAGTTGAAACACTTCTTTGTTAAGTGGTCTATTATAATAAATTAAGGTGTGATAACGTTTTTGATATTAGTTGGAACAATTTGGGTAAATTTATTTGACTCATTTTAAGTATGTTAATATATCTAGAAATTGGGTTAGGTAAAGTCATCGTTGTGTAAATAATTACTATGGTTATTCGAAAAGATGAAATAAAACTTGAATCTGAAGAGTTTTTGAACAATAGAACCAACATTCTTATGCAGTAGTTGGCTACATGACCTTTAATTCTGCTTTTATACATGCCATTTCAATAAAAAATTCATTGGCACTGTTCTATTTATTGATTCGTATTTTTAAAAATTGTTCTTTTATTTCTTTTAGATGAAAATCTACTGCACTAGTTTCTTTGAGGGTCCGGCAGGGATGCGCATCCATGAAAACAGCCAATAAGTCTCAAATGGTAAGATATATATTTATTAATGAGATTGAATTCTCGCTTAACTCTTGGTGAAACATAATTGAATATTAAAATAAATTAAACTCTTGGCTTAATGTTTCACGATTTATTTAACAATATGTATAGTCAACATGTTTCGAGCGTTAGCTCATTTTCAAGACTCCATCAATCCATCAATCAAGAAGATTTTGAGTCTTGAAAATGAGCTAACGCTCGAAACATGTTGACTATACATATTGTTAAATAAATCGTGAAACATTAAGCCAAGAGTTTAATTTATTTTAATATATATATTTATATAAAATAGGTGATAGCAACAAGTTTTTCTTGCAAATACTGAAATTTTTTAATGTCGACTATTTCAAGCTTTTTGAATTGTTTTATTTGATTCTGTTTGTCCTGGTCCATTGTTGATTGTAGTTGGTTGAAATTGCTTTGATTTTCTTTGTACATATCTTGAAGTTCATCCGTTGATCGAGAAAAGTTGAAGTTCTCAAAAGCTTGAGCTATCTATGTAACATATAACGGGTGATTTTTTAAAAGTTAAGTTTTTCAAGTTGGCGGCACTGGTTGATAATGGCATCCAAACGTCATCTGTCAAAGTGAAAAGTTTTCAGTGTACTCTGCCATTTCATCATGGAAAGACTTACAAAGGAGCAACGGTTGCAAATTGTTGAAACTCATTAACAAAATTCGTGCTCTGTGAAAAATGTGTATCGTTTGTTACGGCAATATTATGGTCGTCATAATCGACCTGGTGAATCAACAATTCGTGCTCTTATCACCAAATTTCGCAGCACGTTTACTTTGTTGGACATTAAACCATTGTCTCGCATGCGTACAGTGCGTACTGAAAAGAATATTGCAGCCGTAGCGTACAGTGTTAATAAGGATCGTGAAATGTCAATTCATCGCCGTTCTCAGCAATTGGGCATGTTTTACTCAACCACATGGAAAATTTTACGTGTTGATTTGGGTTTGAAAGCTTATAAAATTCAACTTCTGCAAGAATTGAGGCCGAATTACCTACCACAACCTCTAATTTTTGGTGAATGGGCCTTAGAACAGCTTAATCAAAATACGCTGTTTTATCGAAAAATTGTGTTCAGTGATTTATGGCATAACGGATATCTAAATAAACAAAACTGTCGCATCTGGAGTGATGAACAGCCGCATGCCATTCAAGAATTACCGATGCATCCCGAAAAAACGACAGTTTGGTGTGGTTTATGTGTTGGTGGCATCCTCGGTCCATTTTTCTTCAAAGATGACCGTGAAAGAAACGTTACCGTCAACGGCGAACGATATCGAACAATCATACTCATTTTTTTTTGTCCCAGTTGGCTGAGTTGAACTTGGTTGACATGTGGTTTCATCAAGACGGTGCCACATGCCACACAGCTCGAGAAACAATGGACATGTTGAAGGATGAATTTGGTGAGCAGCTTATCTCTCCAAACGGCCCTGTGAATTGGTGCCAAGATCATGCGATTTGACGCCTCTGGATTATTTCTTGTTGGGTTATGTAAAGTCGTTAGTGTGTGTGGACAAGCCGAACACTATTGAAGCCTTACAGGATAACATAACACGCGTAATTCGTGGGATACGTGGAAATTGGACCTTTCGAATGGACCATTTGATACGGAGCCGCGGACAACATTTCCATGAAGTTATCTTTAAAATGTAAATGGCAAAGACCTAGTTATCAATTTCAATATTTTGAATATATGATGCAAACTGAGTGTTTAATTCGATTTAAATCACCCATTATTATTACTTACATAATATTTTATCTGGGAATTTTAAGACAAAATTTTTTCCTTCTGTCTCAAGCTTGCAGATGAACATCATTAAGTACCTACCTAATCATGAATCATATAGGTAAGGTACAGTTGCAAATTTGCACAACTTCGATATGTTAGATAGGTATAGATGCAATGAAAAACTTGTACGAGTTTTCTTCTATTGACTTTTTCTCGCATACAAATTATTTTAGCTCTCCATTCAAAATTTATGTCTCAATTTTCATAGGATGAGAAAAACATACCGCCATAATTCTGTTGGAGTAATAAAACACAATTCTGATCCCACTCTATTGTAGGGTATGCGTTTAAAAGAAGAAATGGTTTGAATTAATCAAATTGATAGATGTGCAACGGGTTGTGAAGATCTGATTAAAGGGAAAGTGGAGTTCATGCACGCATCCCTCGAAAAGGGGTGGATGTATTGCTAATGCTTCCTCTATAATAGAAGTTGTTTTAGGCTTCCAAACACGAACAGTTAGGTGAATGTATTAACCCAATTTGGTCATAGCATCCACATTCTGCTTATTTACAACTAGATGAGAGTATTTCCATTCTTGTCAAATACATTTTCCACAAAAATAACAACTTCCCTGAAGAGTGCCCAAGAATGGTGTTTAGAATGATTTTTTCTATTGTTTCCATTTTTCCACATTGTTTCAGACATTTATGTTCAAAACTTATGCCTTTCCAAGAACATATACGAAGTGAATGAAAAATTTTTCATTTGGAATTTTGTCCAAAGACCGAAGTTTGGAATTATACTATAAGTTTTTACAAATACCTATTGAAAATGCTATGTTCAAATAAAGATCTTAACAATTCTTTAGAGTGAATTGATTGAAATTTAAAATAAAAAAAAATTTAAATAAAACTAAGTAGTTTTTCGATTTTCACTATAATTAAATCAAAACCTGACAATATCGTTTCGCCAACACAGTGGCTTCATCAGATGTTGATGATAAACTAAGCTATTACACTGTGGACTGCGTATGTTTATTATTAATTATGTATATTATTGTCTTGAAATTACTACTACAATGTCAATTTTATCAGGACGTATTTTCACTGTTGGAGTGACATTTGCGAGTTTTAGCTTCTAATCAACGTAATCTCCTTATTGTATTAACCTAACTCATTTTTTCCAATATTTTACAATCTATTTCGTAATATGTATGTATGTTCAACTTTCACACAAGCACAGCGTGAAGAGCTTTGGAATAACTAGCATCTATTTAGCTCTTACCTACATTGAATTTAACTTCTTGGTCTTGATCTCTATTCGTTTTTTATATTCTATCTTTCAATTCGCCCATATTCCCACCATTTCAATTTTATTAGGAAGTGTTTTCACTCTTGGAGGGAGATTTGCAAGTTTTTAGCTTTTAATCAACGTAATCTCCTTATTTTATTAACCTGAATCATTTTCTCCAATATTTTACCTATTTCGTAATCTGTATGTTCAAACACAAGTACAGCATGAAGAGCTTTGGAAAGAATAACTAGCATCTATTTTAAATGCTCTTACATTGAATTTAACCTCTTGGTCTTGATCTCTATTAGTTTTCTATGTGCTATCTTTCAATTCGCTCATATTTCCACCATTTCAATTTTATTAGGAAGTGTTTTCACTCTTGAAGGGAGATTTGCGAGTTTTTAGCTTTTAATCAATGTAATCTCCTTATTGTATTAACCTAACTCATTTTCTCCAATATTTTACCTATTTCGTAATATGTATGTTTAACTTTCACACGAGCACAGCGTGAAGAGCTTTAGAAAGAATATTTAGCATCTATTTTCAATGCTCTTAAATTGAATTTAACTTCTCTATTCGTTTTCTATGTTCTATCTTTCAATTCATCCATATTCCCACCATTTCAATTTTATTAGGACGTGTTTTCACTCTTGGAGTGAGATTCGCGAGTTTTTTCGCCTTCAATCATCCACTACTTTTTTATGCAATATTTTACCTATCATATTATTCTATAATGATTTCAGTACTGAGCAGCCGAACGGAATAGCGATTTTATAACACTTTTGGCATACTGGTCCTTGTGGGTTCAATTATCAGCGTTTTCTTGGGCAGTTCGCAATCGGCGTTGAACTGTATGTCCAAACGTTGGTACAAGAACAGAGTGCTTCTGAAAGAAAAACTAGCATCGATTAGAATGCTTTGAAATTAGAATAGTCTTCTAGGTATTCCTCTCTTCTCGTTTTTTGTGTTCTACCTTCCAATCCGTTCATTGTTATTCCATATCCTCGCCATTATAGATGCCTATGTTCAATAAATTGTAAATCGATCGTATTTCCACCTCTTCTTTAATAACTTCGCTTCTAATTTTTTCCGTTTTCAGATGTGAGAGTTACGATGTCGATATTTTATGACTAAACGCTTATAGGCCAATTTTCCTGTCGTGTAAAATTAATTTTCAACTATTACGCCGGTTAAATTCTTGCAGATCAAAAAGGAAAGGATCGGTTATTACAAATTACCCACATATAAACGTATCAAATTCCTCACATCGTTTTTATAATTCGCTCAAACGCACCGAATGGAATAATTTTTCCATTAGTTTTTCACATTTCTGCACCCGTTCTTTGCATACTTGTCAAACATAGAAAAATGCGAGAAATACTCATTAGTAAGGGTATTTTGAGAGCGTGTCGGCAACACCTAACCGTTTAAGTCCATATTTCATTGTTGCCTCACCACTAGGGACTACTATTCAAATTTTATTGGGGACTGTCAGCAATTGTACTACCATGTCGAAACTATCTACATTGTTGACTAGAAAAATTTATGTTTACCGATTTCATTGTGATGTAGCAGATGCCTTTGGCGGTGGAATGATGATGCGTACCATCATACATTGTTACAAAATTACGGTGGATTAGAGACATGTACACAGGCCACTTTTCTTTCGACTTCGCTTTGATGATACAAATGAATGTGGATCACACTGTAACTCTGAGGACTTTTGTTACTCTGTAACTTTTTTTATTATCATTGAATACTGAATCTTCAGCATTTTCATCATTATCATTTGGTTTCAGTAAACAAATGAGCAATTTCAATCTCACCTAATTCCCTCTAACTTAGAATAAAGTACACACATTAACGTTCTTCAGATTCTAGTCCCATATTTATTTATTTACTAGCTGATACGGCGAACTTCGTAACGCTCAACAAACGACAGTCAGTGAATGAAGTGATACTTTTTAGTTACACTTAATTGATAATTTCAATTACCGCAATAAAACGAATACAATCTTATAATCATAACATTGGTATATATAATACGCCATTGTTTAGAATATTCAGATATAATTCGAAGAAGAAAAGATTTCTGCTCTCACCCTGTCAATAATATCAGTGACGAGTCATCACTCCACTTTCATCTCCAATTGAAACAGTCTTTCATGTACTACTACGGGACGTTTCTTTAGTAAACTCATATTTTTTGTTATTTTACCGCTCTATATCATCTTCGTCTACTATGTAGGTTTATTAGGTCTATATGGGACTAGTAGTGTATAGGTCTGTGTACGTAATCTGATGAATAATTTTATATAGACCATGATAACGAAGTTTAGTGAAGTTTCATCCAATGCTACTAAACAGAGAAGCAGTATATATATATATATATATATATATATATATATATATATATATATATATATATATATATAGCTAAGCAAGAATTCAATCTCAACTATTATATATAACTATAATATATATATATATATATATATATATATATATATATATTTTGAAAGTTTTTAGCATTAACAGGCTTTTTAATATGAAAAAGTTTATTTCTGTTGACGTTTCGTTGTTATATTACAACTTTGTCAAAACTAATTAGTTTTGACAAAGTTGTAATATAACAACGAAACGTCAACAGAAATAAACTTTTTCATATTAAAAAGCCTGTTAATGCTAAAAACTTTCAAAATAAATACCTCAAACAGGCAATAAATCAATTTCAAGAAATATATATATATATATATATATATATATATATATATATATATATATATATATATATATATATGTTGATGGTTAGGTTTTCACGGAGAAAATGGTATGCTTCTGGAGATTTTCGGGTTTGCTTCCGTGTGTTGTTTCGTTGGAAATCTTTGTTAAGGCGACGTTTCGACAAAGTCTCATTTGTCATTATCTAGCCGGTCGTTTGTCTACAAATCAGTCTGAGTTCACGATTTGTAGACAAACGACCGGCTAGATAATGACAAATGAGACTTTGTCGAAACGTCGCCTTAACAAAGATTTCCAACGAAACAACACACGGAAGCAAACCCGAAAATCTCCAGAAGCATATATATATATATATATATATATATATATATATATATATATATATATATATATATATATATATATATATGTATATATATATATATATATATATATATATATATATATATATATATATATATATATATATATATATATATATATATATATATAGGTACAGAGATAGTTGAGATTGAATTCTTGCTTAACTCTTGATGAAACATAATCAAATATTAAATTAAATTAAACTCTTGGCTTAATGTTTCACGGTTATATTTAACAACACTTACTACATCCATTGTATAGATATAAATTTGTTGTTCGTTCCCTATTGTAGTTCAGTCTTGAAAATGAGCCCACGATCGAAACATGTTGACTAATTCATGTTGTTAAATATAATCGTGAAACATTAAGCCAAGAATTCAATTTAATTTAATACATAGATAGTTTACCAAATGTTCAACCTGATTTCTTGAATTGGCATAACTTTTTATTCATAAATCGATTGACCTGAAGCAAACACTAAATGTTAAGTGAAACTTACCGAAATATATTAATTGCAACCACATCTAAATCGGACAAGCCATTTTTGAGATTACTTAACGTGCACAAACACACAGACAACAGACAAAAAGTAAACAAACAGACAAATATTCCAAAAGTCATTGTTTTGGGTGATATTGCATTGATAAAGATAGTAAATGATAATAATAATAATAGTTCTTTATTAGGTATATGGAAAATTCATAAAAAGGCTATTGAAGTTGGGTCCTTCAGCCTATTTAATATTTAGTGTTATTTTTATTTTAATTAATTAGTTTATAACATGATTAGTGCTTCTACTTAAGCTGGTTAAGTGGTAAACTTAATTTCTTTGTTCCTCAGAGGTGTACTAGAATAAGCCAGACATTTCTTTATTCTCAACAGGTATAACATAATTAATAAAAAATTATTAATTATTATTAATTAAAAAAAAATAAATTAAAATTAATTAATTTAAATTATTAAAATCATTAATTAACACCCAATTACAGAAAATAATAACAATGTTGAATACATAACTAAATAATTAAAATGAAAAAGATATAGCAAAGAGCTCAATTTAATCTAAAAAAAAAAGTAACTTATAACTACATTATAGCATTCAATGAAATATTACAAAGACCTCAGTCTAAATAAATTCATTTTAGTCAATTTTCTTTGTTCACATAACTCCTGATAATAAATAATATGCATCGATGAAGATAATAAATGATATTAATAATAATAATAGTTCTTTATTAGGTATATGGAAAATTCATAAAAGAGGCTATTGACGTTGGATCTTTCAGCCTATTTAATATTTAGTTTTATTTTAATTTCAATTTATTAGTTTATAACATGCTTAGTGCTTCTACTTAAGCTGGTTAAGTGGGCAACTTAATTTCTTTGTTCCTCAGAGGTGTACTAGAATAAGACAGACATTTCTCTATTCTCAACAGGTATAACACCCAATTACAGAAAATAATAACAATGTTGAATACATTAACTAAATAATTAAAATGAAAAAGATATAGCAAAGAGCTCAATCTAATTTAAGAAAAAATAGTAACTTATAACTACATTATAGCATTCAATGAAATATTACAAAGAACTCAATCTAAATCAATTCCTTTTAGTCAATTTTCTTTGTTCACATAACTCCTGATAATAAATTCTATGGAGTCGAAGTGAATGTCGCAATAATTGGCAACTCTATTGAATGTAGACTCCATAAACCGAATGGGGGATTGTATTAGGGAGTTGGTCCTAGGAGTCTCTAGGTGGAATAATTCTGTATTACGAGAATTTTGCCTAGGAGCACGAAATTTCAAAGCGGACAAGAGAAGAGGACAATCAATACTATTGTGCAGTAATTTGTACAAAAATTTGTGTGATAAAGTTTCTCTCCTGCTCTGCAATGAGATTAAACTAAATCGACTCAATAATTCGTTATGATTGACCCTTCTATGTGGCTAAACTTTATGCTCTCAAAAAGAGAAAAGTGCATGGCATCACCGAGACTAGAATTCAGGCCTTTTCCCGACTGCACCAACATTTACTTAACTTAACAAATCTTTATTTATAACATATTTACAATACATATTTAATACATGAGTTATGCAAAAATTCAACATTATATAACTTAAACTAAATACATAATTCATTTTTCATTACAATTTTAAAATTTTCACAGTTCCTACTTATCAGTTTTACTCAATTTACTTCGTTTTTGACAAATATCATCTTGATATATATATGAGGGATCATATATGTGTAGATGATCGCTTTGCCTCTAGGTAATTATTTTTATGTTTTATTTGTACATTATCATTATATTTACATATTTTAATTGTACAATACAGGAAACTATTTGCGAAAACCTGCTTTTGATACTTATGTTTTATTACTGGATATTTTCAAAATACCCAGTAATATTTCCATTGTGTGATTTTACGACCCGTTTCTCTAATTTTTTGTAACTTTCTGGCATTAGAAATGATTTTATTTATACATCTTTGAAGAAGCATGTTTGGCTTTATCCATCCTAATATTTATATTGTTCACTTTATTGTATATTGAAATGTAGATAAATGATTGAATTGAATTGCGATATGTCGTCTGACGAATTGTTGGCTTCTGTATTCGATTATAATCATATCTAGCAGAGATCACCAAAGGAATGCTTTTCTACAAGATTAAAATTAATAGTGCGTTTTTCGTTCATATTCTCTCGTTGAATATAGGTAAATGTTGATATGGTAATTTGTGTTTCATGTTTTCTGTGTTGTGTGCTCTGAGGTTTGTTATATTTTTAGTCAGCGGGTTGTTCAGCTGTGTTTTGTAAAATTTGTTGGCCATGTTATCTATGTATTGTCTGAGCGGTTCTATATTCGCTTCTCGATGCAGTGTATCTATTGGGGTGAATCTGTCCATTTTTGTTATAAACCTTAACATTTTATTTTGAAAAACTTGCAAAGGTCTGAGTGTTGCATTACTTACGTTGCACCAGGCTGGTGCAGCGTATGTTATTGTTGGTCTTATTATTGTAGTATATATTAACCTCTCATTATATCTGCTATTCACTATATTATATCTGAGTTCACTATTTTTATTGAGAAGTGAGTATAGGCTTTTAGAGATTCTGCACAAACAAAGACAAACTCGATTATTCTGTTGGTATATGTTAGGCATTTGAAATGTTTTGCTTTTATTATTGTTCTCTTCTTCATTAAATGCGAGGTTAAAATTTAATTTATTGTCGAACAGTAGTGCTCCCAAATATTTCATGGATAATTATGGTGCTATATTCATTTCGTTTATTGTTACTGTAATATTATCCAATAATGTTTTTCTCATATATCTTCCTTGTACAGACAGCGATCCGTAACATTTTTATTGTATGTATAGATTTCTTTTATTTTGAAATAACACCACTCAACAACTCAAGCCAATTACTGAGTGGGGAATATGATTAATTAGAGACGTAAAATATACGTAATTAACTGAGCAATCTGAAATTGGACAAAAGCCATGAAAGTAGACGAAACGAAATTATTTAAATGAAGATATATCAACTTCAGTAACTGTGTTGTATAAAACGTAATACGTTCAACATTGTGACGTTAGTTATTACTAGATGGAGTTCCTATAATGAGAGCCTTATTTATCAAAGCTAAAACATCTATGCAAATAGTTAATCCTATGTTTGTTCGAAAGGTGTAGTTTTCGTGTTCTTTCTTATCGGTGCTTATTTAGATCATAAATCTTTTTTATTGCTGATTAGTCCAGATAAATAATAGTTTAAGGTTTGGAGTATTTAAATTTCGTACTAACACCACTGGAATTACTGAATGAATTAAGAACCATGCTGATTTCCGACGGTCAAGCGACTTGAAGAAAAAGTTGAGATAGGATCTAAAAGAGCTTTTCAGGATAAAACCATTTTTTGGAGGTATTATTATACCGAGGTTTCCACAGATTTATAAAAATTATGTAATTACGTACTACGTTTACTTTTATGTCGATGATTTCTGTTGAAAAAAAATTGATAATATCAAGGTTTACTGATATATATATATATATATATATATATATATATATATATATATATATATATATATATATATATATATATATATATATATATATATATATATATATATATATATATATATATATATATATATATATATATATATATATATATATATATATATATATATATATATATATATATATATATATATATATATATATATATATATATATATATATATATATATATATATATATATATAAGGAAATGATGTTTTTGTGCTTATGACACTGAATGAAATATTTAAGAAAATGAACACTAGAACATTCATTCGAAAAATTCCAATTTACCAAAAGAATGTTATAGTAGAGCTAGATATGTGAACGGGTACGATGTGATGTCTCCATTATCCTTCAAGGGATAAATATTGAAATTGATGCCACACCTGATGGAAGTCCGAGACAGCTGTTTCGTTCTGCAAGGAACTCGTCAGTCGCACAACATCCATCGAAGTGAGGCAACGATGAAGTTCAATTAATTAGAATTAACACACTTGACTTAAGTTTCACAAATGAATAGGTATATTAAAAACTCTACATATATTTCGGGTGGTTAACCCATTATCAAGAGTATACAATATTACTTCTTTCAGGACTTATTTAACAATAATACTTCATTAGTTATTTCTTGATAATGGGTTAACCACCCAAAACTTAGGTACAGTTTTTAATGTGTGTTAATTTCATTTATTGTTTTCAACATAATGTTTGACCAAAAGATAAGCGAAACCTCCGTGTCATTTAATAACTATTTATTGAATAATAAATGAATAAACAGAAAGAAATGAAATAAAACAAAGAAAAAAAATTCTGAAAATTAAACCTAATCCAAAAAAGTAACTAATAACTGAATGATAAAATTAAATGAAATATTACAAAGACCTCGATCTATTTCTATTAATTTTAGTAAATTTTCCTTATTCACGTAACTCCTAATAAATAAATGCTATGGAGTCAAAGTGAATGTCACATTTATCAACAACTGTATTGAATGTAGACTCCATAAACCGAATGGTGCAATGAGATTAAACTAAACCGACTCAATAATTCGTTATGATTGACTCCTCTCTGTGGATAAACTTTATCCTCTCTCTAAACTGAGAATTCCAAGAACCTTCTCTGAATGGCGTCAAGATGGTGTTGATGGCAAGTATAAGTAGGATGCCGAACATGGTGCGATACGCCAACTTGCTATGGATTAGGGCATTAAAAAGTTTTATAAATGCTGAAGAATTATTCAAATACTCTGCCATTGCAATGGATATGAATCCATATATTTTCTAGGGAAATGAAATGAGTTGGGTGATGAGTGTAATGAAGGAAAGTGTCTGATCAAAGACTCTCACCCTATCAGAAAAATACTGAAATACGTAATACTGAAACGTAGATCAAAATAATAATAACGTTTAATGAAAGTGTGTAAATCTAAAAGGCAGTATTTTGCATTCTAAATAGAAGTGTTTATAAAATATTATCAAAAGTAGGTATATTACAAAATATACGAATTTGTGCTCATCAGGACCGGTAAAAAGATTATTTACTTTAACAGATGTAATTCATATCCCAATAAGAGCCTGTTATATCTGAAAGTTCAGTGTGAAAAAGTCGTTATCCACTGAATAAGCCTATTAAGGTTGGCTGGAGTAGTTCTCTTCTATACAAGATCGAATTTAAACTGTGATCGAATTCTTCCATTTCTCAATTATTCCATCTCAATTATTCATTAATAAAGTATCGACCATGTACCATCTATGAAATTTTAAATTGTGAAATGCCGCACTATGCAAAGTGATAATATTATTGTAAGTACTTGTCGTTCTCCAAATTTGGTTGTTTCATGAAGGTGTGGCTAAATCCTGTTTATGCAAATATGGCTACTCTCTCTTCTCGAGCAAAAGAATATGAAAATATTATTCCAGTTATCTTAACAAGATTTATTCTCATCAGTGTTATTCGAACAACTGTTTAAGTTTTTAAGGATCATAACTATGGTGTCTCTTTTCACGCTTCGAATTTAATGAATAATATTATAGCACAAGTGTAAACCTCCTAATCTAAACCAAGATGTCACTCCAGAGGCAAGTAATTAGCCAATTTATATTATAAATTCAAACGATGGTTGATTATTCAGTTTCCTAAACAAACTATCCTTGTTTGGCGATAATTGCCAACTAGAGTTTATATTCAAATAGTATAACAGATACCCAGATCAAAAGACTGGCACGCTGATGTCACATGAACAAATAAATATCCAAAGACGTCGCTAGAATACCTTATGAATGGTGTCCAAGATTAACGAAATATTTGAATTCAATAGAAAACACAGTTTTATTCTTTTGATTGTAAATTTTTCATCGAATCATATAGTACATAAGATAGGGTTATTTATGGAATAACACATGGGCAAATGGCCTCTTCTTTTCTTTTGTCGAAGTTTTCATGACCATACTGCATAAATATGGCTGAATTTTGTTGATGCAGCGTTAAATCTTCTCTCTAATGCACTCATGGTCTTGTTGGCACAGACCTATGATTTGATATGAACCCGTAAAAAGAAATCTAATTGTGTTAATTCACACAATTTCACAGTGTCCCACAGGTGGCACCGTCTTGTTGAAACCACGTATTGGTCACATCAATATCATCCGATTTTGGCAAAACAACTGTGATATCTGTTGCGATATCGAGCAGCAATAACAGACTCTAGTCTACCAGTCCCATTTTCGACAAAGTGTGGTCCAATTATGTTTCCAGTCCAAAATTCTCACCAAACAGTGGGCCGTTTTGGATGCATTCGTTTTGCGACAATCACATGTGGTTCGCAGAACCCCAAAGGCGGCATTTTTGCAATCTGCAAAAATGTGCAAACTCTCTTCGCTGAGCATGGTCATTAAGCATTGTTGTGTTTCTTGAATTTTGTAAGTCTGGAGACACAGATCTTCAGTGAGTATACGTTGTAGAGAGCTTCTTGAAATTTGCAATTCATGAGGAGAATTATTGACGGATAATATGACAGATCTGCTCTGCTTTGTTAGTGCTTTGTCGTCAATTATCACACAGAAAAGTTTGCTTTTGGTGTACCTCAGGGTCCCATTTTAGGCCTACTACAATATGATCACTCTGAACATTTATGTTGGTATTTCAGTTATTTGTTTCCCTTCAGTATTGACTACTTTAGAAACAATAGAAACAATATCAATAAGGAAACAACGGGCATTTTTGAATTGAAAAAACGTCAAACTCATGTCATTCATAAAAATGATTTTTCATGGTGTTATAAAATAGATGCTAATGGTGAGATGCTAATCATTATGCACGTAGTCTCTGACATGATGAAACAGGTGTAAAAAGAAGCGAAGCTGTCTGAGGACACGAAAGTTATCCGTCGCCAACTAGGTATAACGATAATGTTTTAAAGTATATTATTAAGGTATAATACAGTGAAATATAAAAAGACGAATTGAATTAGTCTAACCATCGGCGGGTTGTTATTACATAACAATTACTGACTTCGCAATTCTCCAGTATAATCAATAACTTGTTGAAAATTTTCTGAAAATCAACAAAAATAATTAACTAGTAGCTTCTATATTGAAAAAATTATTGTTCTTACAGTGGCATCAGTAGGGTGTCGATAATAATTCAACTACAATTGTTAATTTCACAAACCTGACTCTATTTTTCTAGTGAAATGAATGGTGCTTAGTTTTAATTTTCTTCTTTATAAAACGCACCAAGTTTTTCAGAAATAACTGCGCTCAATACTACTAATATTTTTCACATAAACAATAATATTATATACATAATAAGAGTCGTTAATTTGGAAGAAAAAAAATTATCTGGGTACCTATGACACAGGTTTGGTGATGAGATGCTTCCTTTCCTTAGATTTTTGTTTAATTTTTGCTACATATCTTTATTGTTTAGAAATTCACTGAAATTGAATTCGGTTTCATATACCTGGAATCTTAATCAACTGCATGGTAGGTTCTTAGTGATTGTATGATTTATTTTGTCGAACAATTCAGGTAAAGTATATCTAGTGTATTTTTTACACTTGTAACTATCTTTAAATTTATATGCCTCATACATTTGTACACTGAATTGCTTAGATACAAGAGCTATCAGGCTTATTTCTTAGAAGCAACATTTTGATGATAATAATAATTATTTAGCTGAAGCTATAAAAAACATACATATTTTGAATTACAGACCTATCTCATTATTTAAAATATACTTTCTTATTTCATGCTTAAATATCTTAATACTAGTATAACTTCAATAGGCACTGTTAACGTATAGGATGAGGGATGTTCTCCATTACCAATAGATGGGCGATTTTGATTTGCAGCATGTAAAATAAAGTCTTGACCAGTGTTTGCTGTTGAATTGTCTGCTGGTTCAGTAGAGTCGCTTGTTTGACCTGTTTTGTCATTATTGTGAGGTGTTACGGAGCGGATTATTTGTTGCTGAGTTTCAGAAGCTTGGAGATCGTTCGTTTCGGGAAGTGACATTAAATCGTCTAGCTGTTGTGTGGAGGGTCCTGCTATGGAAACTGGAATATGTCCTATTTGCTGATGATATTGCATATTGGAGGTGTCTTCCAGTGGTATGTTTGTAGTCTCTGCAGGTTCGTACATATAATCGGGAAATATTTCAGGATTTAGAGGCCAAATCCCAGTGTTTTTAAATCCGTTACAACCATTTTGTACTGTAGCTGCCTTACCATAAGCTTCTTTGAACAGGCCAGCAATTTGATACTGTGTAACAACACGTCCTGGGTGTTGTTTAAGCCATTTGGATGTCTCTTGGTTGAAATATGTCTTCAAAGGCGCGAAAAATGAGACATCCAAAGGCTGGAGACGATGAGTGCAATGTGGAGGTAGACACAGAATAATAATGCCATTTTGTTTGGCATATTCTAAAGTTTCAACCCCTTTGTGGCTTGCATGTCCGTCGACAATCAATATTACTTTATCGTCAATCGATGATTTAACGAAACTTTGAAAGTGTTTGAGCCATTTCAAAAATAAATCCGTTGTCATCCATCCTGATGGTTGAGCTATACCTAAAGTGCCAGGAGGTGCTTCATCGACCAACTCATTTTTCATATTTTTCCTAGAAAATATCATCATCGGTGGAACAAAGGTACCAATAGCATTAACACAACAAACAACAGTGGTGTTAGTTCCACGTTCTGCGCTAGTTATTACGCCAACCTGCTTCCTACCAGTAGTAGCCAATATCTTCTGGGGTTTTTGTACAGTAGATAGGCTTGATTCGTCAGCATTATGAATTCTGTGTGGTCCAATGTTCTCAGATTCCTGCAGATGTCCGTAAATCTCAAAAAACTTTTTGACTTGAGGTCGATTGAAAGCCTGAGCACGAGCAGCTGAAGTAGCTTCTGGTTTGCGTAAAGAAATATCTTTATTTCGTCTCAAAAACCCTTCTAACCATTCTTGTCCAGCTTTTTGTTTTTGCAGGTTAAATTTGTGTGCAAAACCGTTTTTTTCAGCCAACTCAAAGCTAATTCTTGAACAGACGTTCGCGTCAGTCCAAACAAACGAGATTCAAGTAATTTCAAATGCTCAACTAATTTTCTTTCCACATCAGGTGTAAAAGTAGTTTTCCAACATCCTAGACCCTTTGCAGAGGACTCCAAAGTTTTGTTACTATTCAAAGCATGCCTTCTTAGTGTTGCTTGTGGTACTCCAAATGTCTTCGACGCCAAAAGCCAGCCCATTTTGTTACTGCGAACTGCTTCCATAGCTTTATGCATTGATTCCTCACTCCAGGATTGACGATCAGTCGTCCGCTTATAATTACGCGGCATTATCTGTAAAGAAATTAACAGCTGATTAACGAGAAATAGGTATTGAATACCTACAATAAACTCATTGAGTTCTTATGGACAAAACGACATACCTATGTCATTTTGTCCGTTACATATGTATGTCATTTTGTCCATAAAACGTTATAAAAAATCAAAATTCAACAATAAATGCAAAATGATTATTATTTACGGAAAAAACTATTTCAAGACAACAATAATTACTTAAGGGATGTAAATAATGTAAACACAAGATAATATTATGAAAAACATAACATTAATACACAAAAATCCCTGCAGCTAAATAAAAACTCGTAACTTACCAATGTTTATCGTCGGCCATGGCACCTAAATGAAAGACTGGCGCGAGTTCACGTTTTGACAGGTTCGTATTTCCGGCTAGAGTCACGTGATGTAGTTATCTATGGCGGACTAGAAGCGGCAGAATACAAGTTTTTAAGGTTCTTGTTAAATTATTGGAAACATTGAATCCGTCATAATATATGATATTTTTAGATTTAGAGAGCTCACAACTTTGGATATAAAAACTATCATTATTTCTAGTATTATACCCATGCACATCACTGACATATGTTACATTTTTTAATACATTACATGGAAGCAACTGATTTTTAATTTTAAATATGAATATATATGAAGAAAGGAGTTTTCTCTGTTTAACAGGCATTAGTTCCAAAGTATTCAGCATAGTTTCAACTGGGTTATACCTATTGCACTTTGAAATTGTTCGAATGGCTCTATTCTGTAGCTTTTGTAATTGTTGAATTTTTTCCTTAGTCATTGATCACAAAGTGGAGCAATATTCGAAATTTGTCATCATTATTGATTTGAACAACAATAATTTCACATATGTCGACACCTTTATTCTCATTATTTTCGAAAATTCATTCTTTTAGAGATTTTAGATGATATGATTTGGACAACATCATCATTGAAACTCAATTTTTCGTCTAACAAATGCCTAAATATTTTACTGTTTCTACTCTCCCAATTTTCTGTCCATTAATATTTATGGTTATATCCTCATTTTTATTAGTCTTAAGGGTTTTACTTGTACCCAAAACTATATAGTTAGATTTTTCGACATTTAAAGATAACCTATTGTCACATAACCTTTCATTAATTGCAGAAAGGTCTCTATTGATCTTTCTGTCATATTCTTGATATATTTGCCACATATATAAAGCACAGTACCATTGATGGTGTAAAACGATTATGTAAGTATCAGTGAATAGAATTGAAAGAAGAGTTCCTCCTATAAAATTAAAAATTAACACACTTAACTTAAGTTTCACTGAATATATTAAAAACTCTACATATGTTTCGGGTGGTTAACCCATTATCAAGATTACACAATATTACTGAGTATTATGTTACTATTACAAGAGTATAGTATATTACTGAGTTATATTGTATACTCTTGATAATGGGTTAACCACCCGAAACATATGTAGAGTTTTTGATATATTCAGTGAAACTTAAGTCAAGTGTGTTAATTTTTAATTCTATAGTTTTTAACATAATGTTTCACGAAGAGATAAGCGAAACCTCCGTGTCATTTAATAGTTCGTCCTTTTCTTTTTGAATCAGCTCGAAAAACAAGGCCTTAGTTTATAATAAGGTATATCTACATGTATACAGTAATTAAAGCTTAGACAATTGTTAATGGTCTGGTATATGCACAATAATTGATTGTTTGAGTGATGTGCACGAAATGCCAACACGAAAACTCTGAAAAAAACATACAAATATTTGTTTTGTATAACGTTCCCAGCATTAAATAAATATGTTGTCCCTGACAACCAGTTCGTTCGAGAGAAGATTGAAGAAAGTTTAGGTCTTTTTTTCCGAACAAAATAGCTCTTGGTTTTCGTTGATGAAACACTCTAGGCTACATTTAAACAAAATAAATATAGTGCGATTCAAAGAAGCGGCGGCAAACCAAACACCTTACCTTATAATTAAAGTCCCAGTTTAAGGCAAGTAAACACCTGCTTACGTATAGTTTAATATACGGTGTTCCTTGTCTTCTATTAGGTCGGCACCAGATTAGAAAACGCAAGATAATTTGTTCGAATTATTTTCACAACACCTTCATCCAACAAACTTGTCTTGCCAACCTTATTCCATTATGGCGTTGATTCTCTCCAATTTAGTATCCATCGCTCTTGTAAAAAAACAGATTAATGTGATTACCTTAGGTATAACTCCGATAATTCAACTGGAAGTTATAGCAAATTTTACGAAATTCTTGTTGAATTAATGTGTTATTACACCTTGTCTGGGAGCCTAGGGCTGTAAAAGACGTTCCTACCAGGGAAAAAACTGTTGCATGAGAGTCGAAGGAATAAAAATTAGAACCCGTATGACATGGAGAATCCAGATCATCTTCATTTTAATTGTTAATCAACTTATATCTACATGGTATATGTTATGAGTTTCACACATTATTTGACGCATTTTTATAATAAGTGACACGGAGGTTTCGCTTATCCCTTGGTGAAACATTATGTGTAAAACAATGAATTAAAATTAACACGCTTGGCTTAAATTTCACTAAATATATTAAAAACCCTACATATATTTATGGTGATCAACCCATTATCAAGAGTATACAATGTCACTGCAACATAATAATAATAATAAGTTCTTTATTTTCAACATGTATAACTCCCAATTACAGAAAATAATAACAATTTTGAATACATAACTGAATAATTAAAACGAAAGAGATTTAACAAAGAGCTCAATCTAATCTAAAAAATAGTAACTTATAACTACATTGCATTCAATGAAATATTACAAAGAACTCAATCTAAATCAATTCATTTTAGTCAATTTTCTTTGTTCACATAACTCCTGATAATAAATTCTATGGAGTCTAAGTGAATGTCAAAATTATTGGCAACTCTATTGTATGTAGACTCCATAAACCAAATGGGGGATTGTATCAGGGAGTTGATACTCGGAGTCTCTGAATATTGTATACTACAACATAAGTAACATTGTACACTCTTGATAATGGGTTGAACACCCGAAACATACGTAGAGTTTTTAATATATTTAGAGAAACTTAAGCCTAGTGTGTTATTTTGAATTTATTGTTTATAAAAACCATTATATAATTGTTTCATTGAATAATTCAGTTCCAAAAACAAAACTTTTTAAAACGATTAACCCGAGGAGATTGAAATAGTTGAAAGTTTAAAGAAAACAAATCTCACATATAAACAAACTAACGAAAAAAGTCGATTGCAAAATAACAAGAGACGATATGTAACATCACATCATGCAATGGTAAAGGGTGCTTTTT
Source organism: Henosepilachna vigintioctopunctata (assembly GCA_030704895.1). Lineage (NCBI taxonomy): Eukaryota > Metazoa > Arthropoda > Insecta > Coleoptera > Coccinellidae > Henosepilachna > Henosepilachna vigintioctopunctata. The sequence goes on along the minus strand of JARQZJ010000122.1, from coordinate 3,820,459 downwards.
TTAGAGGTATAGAACTTTGAATTGCAATAAAACAACGATGGATCATTCGATTGACAGGAATTTTTTTTTATTCGAAAGATAATCTTGTGGCATTACATTCTAAATATCATTCCTGGCATATGATCGCCACGGCTGGCTCGGATGTATTCCAATCTGGACGTCCAATTTTCGATGACTTTTTCCAACATTTGTGGCGTATATCGGCAATAACATGGCGAATATTGTCTTCCAAATGATCAAGCGTTTGTGGCTTATCCGCATAGACCAATGACTTTACATAGCCTCACAGAAAGTAGTCCAGCGGTGTTAAATCACAAGATCTTGGAAGCCAATTCACAGGCCCAAAACGTGAAATTAGGCGGTCACCAAACGTGTCTTTCAATAAATCGATTGTGGCACTAGCTGGGTGACATGTTGCGCCGTCTTCTTGAATTCATAGCTCCTGGACATCATGGTTGTTCCATTCAGGAATGAAAAAGTTAGTAATGATGGCTCTATACCGATCACCATTGACTGTAACGTTCTGGCCATCATCGTTTTTCAAGAAGTACGGACCAATTATTCCACCAGCCCATAAAGCGCACCAAACAGTGAGTTCTTCTGCATGTAACGGTGTTTTGACATACACTTGAGGATTATCTTCACTCCGAATGCGGCAGTTTTGTTTGTTGACGTAGCCAATCAAGCACAGGAATTGGATCTGTGTCCATCCACTTTATGGAAGATTTTGCGGAAGGATTTTGGTTTGCGTGCTTACAAAATTCATCTCGTGCAAGAATTGAAGCCAAACGATCATCAAGCAAGGCGTAGATTCGTCGAATGGGCCAAAACGAGATGGCCGTTGTTCCCGATTTTCATAAGCGAATTTTGTTTAGCGATACAGCGTACTTCTGGTTGAATGGCTACGTCAACAAACAGAACTGCCGCATTTGGAGTGAAGATAATCCTCAAGTGTATGTCAAAACACCGTTACATCCAGAAAAACTGACTGTTTGGTGCGCTTTATGGGCTGGTGGATTCATTCGTCCGTACTTCTTGAAAAACGATGATGGCCAGAACGTTACAGTCAATGGTGATCGGTATAGAGCCATGATTACTACCTTTTTCAGTGACGCCTAATTTCACGTTTTGGACCTGTGAATTGGCCTCCAAGATATTGTGATTTAACACCACTAGACTACTTTCTGTGGGACTATGTAGAGTCATTGGTCTTCGCGGATAAGCCACAAACGCTTGACCATTTGGAAGACAATACTCGCCGTGTTATTGCCGATATACGGCCACAAATGTTGGAAAAAGTCATCGAAAATTGGACGTCCAGACTGGACTACATCCGAGCCAGCCGTGGCGGTCATATGCCATAAATCATATTTAAAATGTAATGCCACAAGATTATCTTCCGAATAAAAAAAAATTCTTGTCAATCGAATAATCCATCGTTGTTTTATTGCAATTTAAAGTTCTATACCTCTAAAAAAAACACCCGTTATTAATATATATCAATATATAATTAGTATACAGTGAATTCATGTCAATTCTTGATCATGAATTCGCAATGAAGTTATAATACGTGACAATGAATATTTTTACAGAGTGTAATGAGATTGCTGTATTCCTATAATAACGAAATTATTATCTAATAATTATATAAGCAATATATTAATAATGTTTGTTTTTGTTACAGAAATGCCGCGGCCTCCCAGGGAAAGCTACGGAGACCACAAACCCCCGTATTCCTACATTTCCCTTACTGCAATGGCCATATGGAGTTCACCAGAGAAGATGCTTCCTCTATCGGAGATATACAGATTCATCACAGATAGATTCCCTTATTACCGACGTAACACGCAGAGGTGGCAAAACTCCCTCAGACACAATCTATCGTTCAACGATTGTTTCATAAAAATACCAAGGAGGCCCGATAGACCAGGAAAAGGAGCGTTTTGGGCACTGCATCCATCAGCTCTTGATATGTTCGAGAATGGTAGTTTTCTAAGACGAAGGAAACGCTTCAAGCTGCCAAAAAACATTCACGAAGAACTGGAGAGTTTGTCGAAGCTGAACAATAGCTCGTTCTCGTTACCCTCACATGTAACAACAACAAATTCATCAGCATCATTGCCGAACATCTCAGCCATGGTCTGCCCGATTAGCACCGGGTTGCCGTTGCCTGTACCTCCAATAACGCCAACATCCACCACGTTGAAATCGTTCAGTATAGACAGTATTATCCAAAACGACAATAAAAATGTCCAAACGTCAGTTCCTCCTCAAACCCCCCCTTACTTCACGAACTCCCCCATTTCCCAGACGTTGCCAAGTCTACCCTGGGTGATACCTCAAACGGAAGTGACGCAACCTGGTGATTTCAATAGTGAAAAAAACTTAATAATGGCCCAACAAGCAGCATTTTTCGAGTATGCTGCTGCCCTTATTTCGATGAACGCTTCTACAAACGCGAGCAAAAGCGGGGTCATAAGACCTTTGCCAGTGATGCCAAGTGCTTTGTATCCTACCCCTCCGTGTCACCCTGTGACGATGCCTGTGCAATATTCCTTCTGCTTACCTAATAATTTACGTACTATAGACTATAAGACTGGGCAAATTTGTGATAAAACGGATTTAAACAAACCATTACCTCTACTTAATTTAATTTCGAATAAAAACAGGAATGTTAACTTGGATACGTCATCGTGTTCTTCAGAAGAAGCAATCAATATATAAATAGTACTTAAATATATATAGTCGTATTAAAGTTAGCAAAATTACAGTTATAAATAAACTATACAAAGAAACAAGTTTTTTCATTTTAATAATAAAACCTATACCTATTACTAAGAAAATTAAGACTTTTATACACAACAATTATTCAAGCAATATATTACCAAAACCCTGGAAAAATTAAAACGTCAATACTACTAATATCATAGTTGATTTCTCTTTCATTTCTCTAAAACTCCAAGAAATCCAACAATAAATATTTAAATATTTATTATTAAAACAATATTTGTGTTTTTTTTAGAACTAAACGAACTTCTCAAGGAACTGCACTTCTTGAACTATCAAAAAAGATATATAATTATGGAGCTGTTGGTCTAACTGATGAGATTCCAAAAATTCTGAACTAGGGTTGATATTGAGCCTCAAATTAGTTTGAATAGTGTTGGCGTTTACTTGATGTGAATTCATTAAAAGAAAAATACACAAATAAAAGTGTAAATCAGAATTTCTAGTTTTTTTTATTTTATCTTATATTCAACTGAAATTGGTAGCTCGGGAAATATGATTTCTCATCGATTAGGACAAATAAACCCAAAGCATAATAATTATTCAGGATGTTCGTCACCTTATTGGATCATTCTCATACTCCATAATAATATTGAGGATAATAAATACAATAATCATAATGTGAAAATTGTTTGCACATATTACAAACAAAACAATTCACTAAAAATGGCTATTTAAAGAGTATTAGCAAGTAGAAGTAGAATATAATTCACCGTTAAATTCAACAAACTTGTTGAATATATTCGACATATTTTTCGAGCTACTAACCCATTATCAAGAGTTTGATACAACTATTTCAAAAAAGTAACAATTCAACTATTCATTTTACTCATTTTGAATCTCATATGGTTGAATGAATATCCAAAACTGTGCTTAATTGTTCTGAATTAGTAGCAGATTGAAATTCCATAGTAAGGGATTTAATCGTTGAAATAGTTGCATTGAACTCTTGATAATGGTACTCAATACCCGAAAGACATGTGGAGTATATTGAAGAATTACAAAAATTTCGTGAATTTTTTTGGACCACCCTTGTACCTAATTTTTCACTCAAACTCAATGAATTTCATGAATTTTTTAAAGTTTTTCTGGATGTCAAACACCGAAAACTGGAATTTCTAGCCGAACAAAACTCAAATTACAGTTCGATTGATCTCTTACGAGTTTTGTATAACACGCCGGAGATTTCGAATGTTTAATAGTAGGCCACAAAGCGAGGTGCGATTCTGGAAAACAACATAACAAAGGAGCCACAGCAAATATTCCACCCCAGGGATAATTTACCAAAGAGGGTCCGAATTAAATCGAAACACAAAAGGTTATTATTTGTGGAATCTTACAATGTAAATCTGTTTTCGGTTTAGTCTCAATCCACCTGTACAGGGCCGAAGTAGGCTAATGTTCTCACGCGATTAGTTCCTGTTATATTTTACCAACTTTTTTTCATCGATAACAGGCTATTTGTGATGCGAAAATATGTAGTTTTCTTGACGATGTATATCACAACTTTTTGTATTCTCTGAATTTGATATTTTTAAATAAGTTTGAAATTTTGATATCCATAGTAATTTATGAAATTCAATTATTTGTTAGTTTTGATATATAAAATTTGTGATATACAATGACACGACAACAAAAAAAATATTTTCTCATTACAAATAGCCTATCATTGCTAAAACAATCAAACTGAATTTATACCACTGAAAAGAAGACAATTCACTTGATTCATAAACAAGTGGAAAGAAATTATGATACAGCAAAAAAAAATTATTTTTGCATATATAGACGAAAAACCAAGAATGAAGGAAACAAACACTAAAAAAAGCTTGAATTTCAGGAATTACTTCAGGTAGAGTACAAAATAATGTAATAACGGGATATAGACATAGAAAAAGGACGAATTGATTGGGACAAAGGATAAAAAACAATGTTTTCGTAAAATCTCACCTTTTAATGAAGTAAATACATACAAAATAGTGTAAATTAATATGACGTATGTCCTCCTTTCGCAGAAATAACTTCTTGAACTCGTCTAGGCATCGATTCCACTAGCGTAGAGCAGATTTTCTTCAATTCGTCATCATGAAACCACACCTGAATTCCACTTATAATCATTTTTTCTTTTGTAGTGCAACCCATTTTTGCCAGTCGTTTCTTTAAAATATTCCATTAATTCTCAATGGGATTGAGATCAGGTGAATTCCCCGGCCAATCGAGTACTTTTATTTCATTCTCACGCATAAAGGTCTGCACTTGTTTGGAATTGTGGCAGGGAGCCAGGTCGTGCTGAAATGTTCCATCGAACGTTTCCATGTATGGGACAATCCTGGTGCGCAGTATTTCCATATATTTCACTGAATTCATCATCCCTGTTATAGGAGATAATCGTCCAGTGCCATTGGTTGTGAAAAAACCCAATATAACAACATCCTTCGAAACAAAATATTTGTTTCGAAGGATGTTTTACTGTTTGCTGGGTGTGATCAGGCCGCAAAATTTCCCCATCACTACGTCTAACAACACTTGATTTGTACCTTTGAGCAAACAAATGTGTCGCATCACTAAAAACCACCTTCTTCCAGTCGTCCACAGTCTACGCAAGGTTCTTTTTGGCCCATGCCAAAGGTTTCTTCATCATCTTCTGGGTAAGCAGTTGCTTTCTTCTTGGTCTTCTCGCCTTACGGCCAACCTCCAGCAGTTGCTTTCGCACAGTGGAGGTGCTCACCTCCCACCAGAAACCATTAAATCTCTTAGTGTACTTAATAAAAGTATTAATATTTATGTGGTGGAATACAATATTAATGTATTGCGCTATCGTATACAAACATGACAATTTATATTACATTAAAAATTTAACACTTCAGAACTATTACAATTATTTTACATCAAAAAGTTTATCTCTTAGGAAAATCAACTTCCATCCATAATTTCAACGACTTTTTCATCATCATCTTTACCAGAACCATCATCGCTAATCTCTAAAACTGATACGATAGGTTTATGATAGCTGAAGTAAGAAACGGTTTTGATTCGAACCTATTTAAGTGTCTAATAAAGGCCGCATCAATAGTAGTTTTGTATTTCGTTGTGCTAAGATTGCGATCATTTGACATAGTTAAACCAAATTCATTATTTAAAAATTCAATTAATAGTTGATTTTTATCGTCTGCAAAGTTTATGTTGAAATCTCCACTCAAAATCATTGGCAATTCCTCAAAGCTTTTTCCAATTTTTTTTCGAAGCAATGCAGATGCGTCATGAGAATAAATGAATAAATTTTCGTACAAGAAGTCTCGTATAGCACGCAATGACTTATCTGGAGAGATATAAACGGCAACCATAATAATAAACTGATTATCACCAGAGTGGCAACGACTTATATACAAATATCACCGATATCAGAAACAGTAGCATTAAACATGCTGTTGTATTTCACATGTACATCCATATAATTTGTACAATAATGAACTGTGTTCATATTTTGATAAATAGCTACTCCTCCCGCTGGACGATTATTTCTTCTGAAACTCGCAACAAAGTTGAATTTCGGAATGTCAATTATTTCATCGTTACCCATATGAGTTTCTGATAAAATTAACACATTCATCTTTCTAACAAGAGCGTCAATTGCTAGATCATTTACATGCGCACGTAAACTTTGACAATTGAATGAAAAATACACACGAACATTCGCGCAAGCGCCTTGCGCCGCCTGCCCTCTCTCCATCCGTCTTACGAATTCTCGATCAGGTCACGTGTCCTGACGCGAGTCCTAATTAGTTCAAACAGCATAGTAGGTTTATAAGAATAAAATTATAATATAAATGAAAAGAAGTATAAAACCAGAACTTTCGGTACTGCCGCAATTGAGACAGCCGTTGACATTAGTTTCGAGCTTGTTGACTCTCTTCAGTACGGCGTAGCCAACTTTATGGTGTACGAATCTGGAGATGGAATAAAACAACAACTTGTTCGTACACTTTGAACTTGCCTGCGCCGTTCTGGCGACAGCCAACAAGCTCGGAACACGTGTCAACGGCTGCTTCCACTTGCGCGCTCTATCAATAGTTCTACTTTTATTTATGCTTTCTCCTTTGTTAAGGTTTTTGCTTCCATTGTTATAGATTCCATAAAGGATAAATAGTGTTCGCAAAGGCGAAACAGTGACCAAATCTCCCAACCCGAAGAGTTCATGTGGAAGCCTGAGAGAGGTAACTTCTTTTACAGAAATGTTCCTTTGTTTATTTGTATTTTTTATGATATATTGCAATTTATACATATTAAACAGACGCATTTCCTGAATAACAATGACTTGATCTGTATTAAATTATGTTATCAAAATTTCTGTGTTGACAAAACGTCTTTTTTCATTGTATATATACATTATGAGATTATGTATTATATGTGAATTATGAGATCATCAATTATGTAATATGAAAAAGTTGAATTAAAACTTATTAATTAATCAATTGACAGTTGAATTAATAAAATAAACTTATGAATTAAAATTTTCACCAAATATGCCAAATGTCAATACCAACGAAACTTTAGTTCATTTTCAGCGAGCATGTTAATGAAGAAAATCCGATAAAAACTGGTTACTAGATAGTTCAGTGAAAGAATTGAATATTATGAACGTAGAATTAAACATTACTCAATATTTATGAAATAGGCTGTTATAATAAAATAATAATCCTGTAAGAATTAATTGAAATTTGCGAGTATAGCCTCTGATCTTATAGCCTATATATCTATATAGCCATCTCACAAAACTGTCAACATTGACATCAGTGTATCTGTCGAATCATTTTGACATGTATTCTGTCAACGAGCGAATTTATGAGTATTTGTATAAATACATGAAAACAAATGGATTTTCGTCAAAATATCGAAATGAGTATTCAAAAATATTTCAAAATTGTTAGGTTATGGAAATTGAAGTGCTATATCACTTGACGAGGAGATATCACACAACTGATGAGTTACTTGCAGATTGAAACAGGCTGTCTTATATGAATTGACAAATATCAGGGGATATATATTGATGTATGTATAAAGTTGTGCTCAGCATATTGAAAAATATTAAAGATTAAGGACATTAATTCGAAAAACTTTTTGAATTAATCAAAAGAATGCAATAGTAGTCCTGGTCATATGGCCAAATCCTATTTGTTCACACATCTATGTCTACTTCGGCATTATTTTGAGTAAATCAAAAAGTTTTTCGAATAAATATCCTACTATATTCAATAATTCAAGCTTTCAAAAGTGAAACAATTTAAAAGGTCCTTTAACATTATCTCAGGAAGGATAGTGGAGGAGTCATTCTGTAAATGATCCTACAGCATTTCGCTATGATCATTCAATTAATTTTAATTTAACGAATTTTTGCTATTGATTACTTAAATATTTCGTACAAATATAAAAGCCAATGTTCATGTCATGTCTCACAATAATAATAATTCTATAATTATAAAAAGTAAATGCGGAACAGAGTGGCTAAAAGAGTTCCAAAAAAATCTGCAACACATCAATATAAAAAATCGCGAAGATCGCACTGAATGTCGCTATAAAATCGCACAAGTGAAGTTTGAGCAAAAATTAAATCGCGAACCTGGAATAAAATGGACAGATGAACGGAAGAAAAAGCATTGAGAGAAGATGAAGCGCTAAAGAAGGACGCCAAAAAGATGAGTCCTAAGAATTGCAAATTGAAGTTGGGGAGCATATATATATATATATATATATATATATATATATATATATATATATATATATATATATATATATATATATATATATATATATATATATATATATATATATATACTACATAGTATAAAACAAAGTCGCTTTCTCTGTAAATCTGTAATATCTTCCAAAATATTTATTTAAATCATATGCTGTAAGGGCCATATAGATCTATATGAAATCAACAATGTTTTTAAGGTATTTAATTGAATAAGAATTAATGCTGTATTGGTTAAAATCGCTTCGAAAATGAGCCATTATTTGTCGTAAAAAGTAAATGACAAAAAATGTTATTGTGAGATATCCATAAGAGATAGACATATACCATAGCCGAGTTTTCTGGAGACCTTTTCAACGTGTACAATACTTAGTACATTATTTTCATAAATCTTGTAGGGTTCAGCCTGCGTTCCCAGAGTAAGCGAAAGAATGTCAAACTTACGACATCACATTAGAAACCTGAAAAATAACATTATTTCTCCACTATTTAATGGATGATATTATACATATAAACCTTCCTCACTCCTTCAATAAACAGTCACTCTATTTATCAAAAGAAAACCGCATCAAAATCGGTTACGTTGTTTCAAAGATTTAAGCATACATAGAGATATTGGGACAAAGAAAGCGACTTTGTTTTATACTATGTAGTGATATATATATATATATATATATATATATATATATATATATATATATATATATATATATCGCAAAATCCATATTCCTAGCTCCTGTAAGTCCTTTTCTACCCTTTCTGTCAATTTCGTCCCTGATTTCTCTCATTCTCCTTCCAGCAATTCTTTTTAACATTACTGATTTTGTTGATCTTTCTTTTTACAGGCCTGTTGATACACTTATTTCTCCTTTCCCAACCTTCCCTCACTTTCTTACCACCATTTAAATTATATATAGCATTTATTTTAAATTAAAATCGATAATATTGCTTAAATTTTAATTTCCTAAATATTTCAGGATATTTAGGAAATAACAAATGGTAATATATACATAAAAACCTAATAATATTTAATCAGTTAATGTTGAAGTGATTATTATAACTTCACCATCAATTCTACTAATGGAAGTGAGATCAAATATATTTCTGCCAAACGTATAGTTCAAAGTGAAGCCGCATCTGGACCTCTCGAAGATGGGTATGTTTATTTTGGAATGTTACAGCTTTTGTAGAAATTTCAAATAAAGGAACTGCACGCAAGTCTTTTGTATTCAGCGGATTTAGGCAACGTAGAGACCAGCATTGATTTGATATGCTTCGCACGCTTTATATTCTATTCATAACCCAGAGAACACAAATCCACTTTTAAAGATCAAGGCTCTGGAATATTCAATTTAGCCAGGCAAAGTCTTTGAGTGATTATTATTCTCTGCATTTTAATTTTTTTCATCCATTCTTTCGCCGGGTTTGCTTACCTAGTGTGAAATAAATGGAAGTTGGCTAAGTGTATTCAGAAATTTCAAAGTATATTTTGTCCTCAATGCGTATGTCAAGAAATAATGAATTGAAGTCACGGGGGTTGATTGTTACCATGACAGCGATAAAAGAACTATTCATCATAAAATTTTTCTTGAATAATGCCTTTCGCCCACTTCCCAGCGCTTTCATTGTGCGAAATTAGTAAACTATGTTACCAACCAAAAAAACCGATAATAATAGAAAGTTTTGAAATATATTTCGATTAGGGAGTAATTTTAAATTTCAGTACGTAAATATTTTCAAATCTGACAGTATTTATCAGTAAATAAGCCATAAATATATAATTTAGATGAAAGTAAGTAGTTTTTCGATTTTCACTAAAATTAATTCAAAAACTCGACAATATCGTTTCGCCAACACAGTGGCTTCATCAGATGTTGATGATAAACTGAGCTATTACATTGTGAACTGCTTGTATTTATCCTGAAATGCGATGAATGACCATAGAACACTGTTTTCCTCTGTAGGTGAATGGCTATAGAACATTTTTCTTCTGAATTGTGGGGGATGACCATAGAATACTTTTGTTCAAATACATTTTACTGGAATAAATTTAATAAAGGAGAATTATTGATTAAAACTTGATTATTTAATGAACTGTTCGATTTCTTCCTCTTATTGATTCCCATGGCTTCTAACAGGGTTAGTTTATAACCTTTACGCTCCGTATGCAATATTTTAAAGTTGTTGTCGAACACGGTTCTCTTCTAAAAGAAGTGTGCATACGTAGAATCGGTTTCATTTTTTGCAAAGCATCTTTGGTGTTCAGATATTCTTAGGCTGAAATTCCTGCCAGTTTAACCAACATGTACTTTGGGACAAGTACCGCAACTCAACTCATAAATACACGATTTATCATCAGGCGAAATTTTATCTTTCGCATTTCTGATGTGTCTACCCGCGGTATTCTGGGTTTTGAAAGCTATCGTTGAATTTCTATCTGATAAAAATTTCGAGATTTTTGATAAAGGGTTGCCTAAATACGTTAATGTGCTGAAATTTTTGTGACTATCTGTTACTTTAGGATATACTTGGGAAATGGCCTTATTATATAATCTTTTTCTTAAACTGTTCGAAACCTGTTTTTTTATCATCGTCACATGTAATCTAACGTTTTCGGAGTAATGAAAGTGTAAATTTTAATAAATAGCTCAAAATTATTTATAATAATTAAAAAAAATTTTTCGAATTCCAATTTTTTTCGAATTTTTGCATTTTGTGAGAAGATTTACCATAGTAACATATATTTTTTCTCCATCGGAAAGTGGAGATTCCAACGAACGGAAACCATACCAACTTTTTGAAAAAAGCTGATATTTTGACGGGTGAATTTTCGATTGAAAATTAGGGTGTTTTCTCGATATTAATTCAAAATAAGGTGAAAAAATAAATATTTTTAATCAAATAAATTACAACGTTTTTGGGACATAAAGAGGTAAGTTTTCACAAAATTTCGTTAAAAAAAAATTTTTGTAAAAGATAAAAATAAAAAACCAAAAACTTGGTTTTTAGAATTTTTCACATAAATTTTGAGGTTATGTGAAAAAAGTGCGATGACAAAAGTTTTAGTTCTTTTTATTATCTACAACTTTGCTATTTGACTCTTTTCGATTAGATTTTTAGTTTTGCCGGAAATCGAGAAAAACCGTTTTTTACCCTTAAAAACTCACCCCCATCCCCTTCCCGACCTCAGATCGCCCGTAAATTATTTTTCCTTTCATTTTCATCATATTTCCCTCCTTTTCTAATGGGTTTCATCCTATTATGATTTTTTTTGGTTTTAAAAATTATCGACCCTGTTCTATTAGAATATCGGAACACCAAAGATCTTTGCAAAAAATAAAACCGATTCTACGTATGTAACACATATTTTAGAAGAGAACCATGTCTTCGACAACAACTTTAAAATATTGCATACGGAACGTAAAGGTTATAAACTAACCCTATCAGAAGCCATGGAAATTAATAAGAGGAAGAAATCAAACAGTTTATTGAATAATCAAGTTTTAATCAATAATTCTCCTTTATTAAATTTATTCCAGTAAAAATGCAATCGAAGAAAAGTATTCTATAGTCATCCCCCACAATTCAGAATAAATATGTTTTATAGTCATTCCCCAACAAAAGAAGAACAGTGTTCTACGGTCATTCCCACGCACTTCAGGATAAATACAAGCAGTCCACAATGTAATGACTCAGTTTATCATCAACATCTGATGAAGCCACTGTGTTGGCGAAACAATATTGTCATGTTTTCGAATAAATTATAATGAAAATCGAAAAAGTACTTAATTTTATTTAAATTATGTATTAAGATTTTCATCAAGTATCGGCCCAATTAATAACTATAAATATATATCTGAATATCTTTTTGCGAAATATTTATTGAATTATTGACGGTTTTCATTCTTTTTTATATAAAGATTTTTAAATAATAGATGGATTCCTTCACCATGTGATAATTTATCGTGATGTGATGTGATTTATCTTACAAAAGATTGAATTTAAACAAACCTAGATATATATTTAACTGCTAGTGCAATATCGGTCATAAAACCTTCTTCAGGCAGATTTAACTTAAACGCCAATGATAACTATTAAATTAAATTAAACTGTTGGCATAATGTTTCACGATTTATTTAACAATATGAAATAGTCAACATGTTTCGAGCGTTAGCTCATTTTCAAGACTGAAAATGAAGAGTATCACTATTTCATATGGTTAAATAAATCGTGAAACATTAAGCCAAGAGTTCAATTTAATTTAATATTCAATTATGTTTCACCAAGAGTTAAGCGAGAATTCAATCTCAGCCAATGATAACACCTCAAACCTATTTTATTTTCACATAGAACACAGTCATATTATTATATGTGTCTTCTTCAGTGGCGGCCTTAACCATTGAAAGGCTCCGGGCGGCAGGGATATCATATGACAAGTAAAACTACAAATACGTAAGTAGTTATTTCATTTTCTATAGAATGACATTCACTAACCAACTGACAATCTGTTGTATTTTTTGCAAAATCCTTTTAAGCATCACATATATCACATATATATTGGTATTCGATGCCCACCGATGCAACCCTGCACTCCCATCTATTTTCAGAAAGAGGTTTTAGCGATAAGGATTTTAAATGAGCATTTGAAATAGCCCACCTCTGACTTGAACCGGCAAACAAATTGTACAACCTTTGTAGCATACCACAGAAAGATTTTGCTTCGACACAAGACGATGCTGCATCTCCTAGGATGAGATTCCAGCAATGACTCCCACAAGATAAAAAATAAGCAAGTGGATTCATTTCAATGATACGTTTTTGGACACCACTTTTTATACCTATATATATATATTACTGATTGACTGAAATTGTATATTCTTGATAATGGGTTAACCATCCGAAATATATGTTTTTCTTCTCAGTCGTTCACTCTTGACAGAGTGGTCGTGGTCGTGTTTCGGTCTTGTGCCACTGCATCCCAAGCGATACAGCGCCACACTGTTCTATGCTTAGCGCTCTAGAGTTTTCATTGATGCTGGAATGCGTCACAGATTTTATTAGATCTGCCCACCTTGTTGGAAAGCGCCCACGCGATTTTTTGCCCTCGACTTTCCCTTGGACCACCAATCGTTCGATAGAGTCTTAATTTCGGGTTATATGTCCAAATAATTTGAGGATTCGCAGCTGCACAGTCGACGATAACCTCTCTTTGGTGTTTAGCTCCTTCAGAATCGAGACGTTGGTTCGATGTGCAGTCCACGGGATTCTGACCAAGCGTCTCCAGCACCACATTTCTATCGCATCAATTTTGTGACGATCTTGCATCCTCAATGTCCATGTCTCAGCTCCGTACAAGATTAGAAAGACTAGGCATTTCATTAGTCGAACATTTGTGTTTTTCGTTATTCTGCGGTCCCTCCAAATCTTTATGAAATATATGTATAGTTCTTAATATATTAAGTGAAACTTAAGTCAAGTGTGTTAATTTTAATTTATTGTTTTTAACATAATGTTTCATGATGAGCGAAACCGTCGTGTCAACTTTATTTTAATTTACCGTTATGTTATAACCTTAATAAATAATTAAGAATCAAAATCAAAAGTTTCAAATTGAAAAAATATATAGTGAAAAAAATCTGTATTTTTTTCAAAATTTGCTTAACGCCAGGCCCCTGCAAGAGCGAGGCCCCGGGCAACTGCCCTGTTCGCCACCACCTAACGCCGCCACTGGTCTTCTTTCTTCTTTTTCAAATCAACATTTTCCGAGTATACAACCCTTCAGGTTTGAAAATGATTAAACTTGTTACAATAAGATTAAGAAGATAATGGATGAATATTTTCAAATTAATATAACTTAAATATTTGTTGGGAAATAATTACGCTGTTCGAAAAATATCTTCTTCTTTATTTGCTATTTCAAAACATTTCAATAATACCATTAAACATTTCAATACTATTATTTTGTGAATTTTTTCTTCTTCTAATCGTGAAAATTTTCAACCGGAAATTCTCTAAAAAGTTTTTGCTTTCAGGTTGAACAAGATTCATTAAAAAGACGAAGAATAAGTATCTTCATGTTCTATATGAAAATAAAATAAGATGATATCATTGGAAAATTGTATTCAGTGTATTGACAATTCTGCCTGAGAATGGTCGATAACCGAAATTGCAATAGCAGTAAATGTAGAAAAAATTTAAACTAATAAATGTAGAAAATTCAATTTTTTGTTTCACCATTAGAATTCCTTCAACATTCGTTTTGGTGTTGTGATTCTACAACAATGTCTCCAAACTTTACTGATTCTTTCTTGGAACTATTAGGTTATTTTGAATAACAATAAAGTTCCAAACGAATCAAGGTATTCTGTCGAACCTTCTGTCCACTATAAAGAGATATATTGCACTCTAATCGGAAGCTAACTATAAAATCCAAACTACATAATGACTTGTTGCACCACATTGAGGAAGGTGTTGTGGCTGGTTTTAAAAACAGGTAAATCATTCGGACATATTCTGTTTCTAACATAAAAGAAGCAGATAAACAGAAAGGATTAATTTTTTACAAAGATCCCTTCGTTGAAAATTAAATATAAACATATCTTCGTGGCGATATATTCAAGAGAAAATCATATTTCAAATTATGCAGCACAAGACAAATGTGGCGGAATTCTAACTCATTATGAAGAGTTTTCATAATAATATCCAATTACAGAAAATAAAAATATAATGTTGAATAATAACTAAATAAGTAAAATTAAAAGAAATATAACAAAAAGCTCAATCTAATCTAAAAAACTAAAAAAGTAACTGATAACTCGATAATAAAATTTATTGAAATATTACTAAGAATTCAATCTAATTCAATTCATTTTAGTCAATTTCCCTTGTTCACATAACTCCTAATAATAACTGCTCTGGAGTTAAAGTGAATGTCACATTTGTTAGCAAATGTATTGAATGTAGACTCCATAAACCAAATCGAGGATTGTATTAGTGAGTTGGTCCTTGGAGGCTATAGCTGGAATAATTAGTAATAGTATAATTAAATCTGTAGTACGAGATTTTTGCCTAGGAACACGAAATTCCAAAGCGGATAAGAAAGGAGGAAAACCAATGTGCAACAATTTATAAAAAACTTTGAGTGGGTTTCTCTCTCACTCTGCAATGAGAATATACTAAATCGCCTCAATAATTCGTCAGGATTCAATCCTCTCTGTGGATAAACTTTATCCTCCCCCCAATTTAAAAATTTCAAGCACCTTTTCTGAATGGCCTCAAGGTGGCGTTGATGTCAAGTGTAAATATGATGTCAGATAATGCTGCCATACACCAACTGGCTACGGATTAGGGCTTCAAATAGTCTTATAAATGTTGAGGAATTATTAAAATATTTGCCATTGCACATAACGAATCCATATGTTTCGAGGCAGATGAAAAAGTTCGGTGATGTGTGGAATGAAAGAAAGTTTCTGATCGAATACTATACCAAGATCTCTGATCCTATCAGAATTAGAAAGAACCTGACCACCGACGCTATAATCATACAATTCTTTTTTTCCCACGTGAAACAAACAACATTAGAGTTCAAGAAGCAGCAAGAATTCAATGCAAGAGCCATATAAAACTCTTGAAAATGGGTTAGTAACCCGAAACAAATGTCGAATGAATTAAACAATTTTGTGGAATCTAATGAAATATTATCAAATATACTACGTAAGAAAAAATACAAGTCATTTCACTCATTCATTTTAATTACTGAATAACTGAGCATTCACGAAGATAAAACGACAATGACTAAATAATTAAAGCGGTTTCAATATAATCAATCACTGTGACAAATAAATCACCAATTCAGTTATTTACAAAGTCCTATGAAACAATCGAATGTTTCAACAATTGATAGATATCACATTTTAAATACCTGCCGGTGCTAGACAGAGAATGTGTCAAATCTAATCGAATTATTTTTATACGTTTCCGGCATGTACTCGTATATATATATATATATATATATATATATATATATATATATATATATATATATATATATATATATATATTTACCAATATCAGGCTGTTTGTAATGCAAAGATCTTCATTATTGTTGACGTTTCGTCATTGATTACAACTTTGTCAGAATTAATGAATAAAAGTTGTAATCGAGAACTAAACGTCAATAAAAATAGAGATTTTTGCATTACAAACAGCCTTTTATGAAGTGCGTTTCAAAAAATCATCGAACTTCTTGAATGAACATACCATACAATTGTTCCATCCTTATTAAGAATCCTCAGTGATATTCATTCAAACAATCAAGAATCGATGGCTTTCAAACGCCTCCAGGTCCTATCTTCAGAATGAGGAAACATTAGTGCGTGAACTAATCACATAAGCTCCCTCTATCCAACAAATGACGTTAAACTCTCTCGAGCATTCTAGATCCCGCCTTCGTGGAATGAAAATTATAGGAAGTTGCACCTATGAGTTCTCCAATTTTATTGTTGATTTGATTGAGTTGAAAATGCCTCCAGTTTAGGTATTGGCAGGGATACAATTCAGAAATGTCATTCTAGCACACCATCGCATAATTCAAAACCAAATGGCTAAGCATTAGTTTTGGGGTATAGTTAGAGTTTAATGCAACTGAACATACCTACAATATAAATGCATAAAATATTAAACCTCTGTGATAAACCTAACCTAGCATATTATGATGCCAAAAACCCAACATGGACACTCTAGGTGAGTTTTGTATTCGTATATAGAATACTAAAGAATTTTTACTAATTTTCAAGCAAACGCCTTTCCTCTAAGACCGTCTCAGTGTAACTACCAGAAACAGAATCAATAAGGATTGACCTCAATTATCAGCAAAATAGAGAACATTGCGAAAGTTCTAGTACTCAATATTGAGCTTCGTGGTTCTTCCTCCAATTGCGATACTCTTTTAGGCAAGCTATAACAAGCTGTACCTATCAATGTTCTGTGCGCTTAAGTGACCCAAGTACCTAGTGCAGTTTTTTTTAGTAGGTAAATATCTAGTTTAATTCGTTCAATTAGAATTGAAACAATGAGACATTTTCGTCTCATATTTATCGGAAAGAACACAATCAGTTTTCTGGAAAGGAGAAACTACTATGGATGAAGGTGTGACACAGGGTTCCATACTGGGCTCTTTATTATTTGTCATGTATATTAATGATCTGCCAGGAAATGTGACCTCTGAGACAACTATTCTGACACAACTTTCTTCAATACAGGAGTAACAAAGAAAGAACTCATTACTCGATCTCAGCTCTGTCACTCTGTCAATCAGAAGCATGGTTCAAAGCCAATGGATTGAAATTAAATATCAATAAAATAAATAAATTATGCTTCAGTTCATCGGAGAGAAAAACTGAATAGGTTAAAATTTTGTGAGTTACTTTGCAGGGTTCACTCACCTGGTCAGTCCATATTTCTGGAATAATTAAAGAGCTTCCTTATGCCATTTACACAATCTCCAGAATGAGGTCCGTCACAAATGAGAGCATCGCTAAATTGGCCTATTTTTCAAATTTTTACTCTATCGCGACGTACAATATCTTAATTTGGAGATCCACGGTATTCTGCTGAAACAAAAAGAAGCGATTAAAGCGATTTGTGGTAAATCTAAATTATCTAGCTGTAGAAAAATCTTCAAAGGCTTCAAGATACTCACCGTGTTTTCCGTCTTTATACCATCATGTCTAAAACACATACGTGCTAATAAGAAACTTTCTCTAACAAATGCTAATATGCACACTTATAACACTCGTGGCAAAGACGATTATCTCACCGAATATCATAGACTCAAAAGAACTCAAATAGGAGTTTATTATTGTATTAAATTTCATAATAGGTTACCTTCACGAATCAAGGAACTGCCGGACAAAATATTCTTGAAACGTTTGATATCTGCTCTATTGAATCATCCTCTGTAGCTACTCTTTACAGGAGTTTATGGAAATGAGCAACGATGCTTTCTAGTCTAGTCTGACATCTATATTATTATATATTGTTTTGTACAAGTTTTGTGAACATTATGATTTTGATTTTCATGTTTTATTTTGTACATAGTTCAAAGTGAGAGTAATAGGTAATAAAATGTTCTTTTATTTGTATACATTTACAGAAATTTATTGAGATTCCATGTAATTATTTTGATGGTTAAATGAATTAATAATAATAATAATAATTGAAAGTAACGAAGAATTTTCTGTTTGATGGAATTCATGGTGAAATTTTACTCTCGCTGCTCACATAATTAGACTCTAAAGGTGTAGTGATAATAACAATTGAACATATGACATTTATATAGACTGCAATAAACAAACGGAAATATATTAATTATACAAATTTGAAAGTACTGAAAGCTCATTTGTTTAAGAGGAGAGTTAAATCTCTGCTCTTAACAAAAGCGTACTATAGTGTGTCAGAGTACTTCGATGATTCGGATGTAGGCAATAATGTTTGAATCAATTTTTTGTATCATATATTTGTATAATTTTTTAACACTAATGTTCTTCACCATGTGAAATTGTCTCAAATGTTTAATATCTCTGAGGAAATTTTTATTTTCTTTTCTTTTCAATCAAAATTGTATATTACTGTAAATATGAATTTAACCAAGACTTTTGTATGAACCAATATTTTTGCTCGAGGGCTGAATGGAAGATCAGACTCCAAACTGAATTCGGTCCTTTTGAGAGCATTTCTCTTAGTTGTAATTATTTATCAATTGAAATGAATGTAATTTTACTATGTAAGGAATGTTTCTCAATAAAATTATATTATTATTATTATTATTATTATTATTAAAACTAATAAGTAACTCAGAGGCTAACGAAATTAACAATTTAACTTATACCACAAGAGCTGATAAACTAAATCCATAAACAACAATACTTATAAATGACTTAAAGAGCCATACAACTCTTTTTATGGCTGCACTCCTGAAGATGTCAACTAGAATAGAGAAACGATAATCGTATATTCCTAAATCCTTTAGGTAAGTACAGAGAATTCAAAACAGTGTTTCCCAACGTGGGGCTCACTCCACACAGGTGGGCAATTTGATTATCAAGGGAAGCCATCATGCATAACTATTTTTCACTTCTCAATTTCAACTTTGCCATCTTATCGGGGGCTTAATACTTTTAGGGAGGCTATGGTGGGGCATGGCACAAAAAAGTTGGAAAACACTGATTTAAACAATCTGTTGAGTACCTTTTTGTCACTGAATATTCGTAGGTTCCATCAAATTTAATGTTTTTATTATAGAAAAATTTAGTCATATTGTTCGAAACTGAATATCTAGAATAAAGGATGTCAATCTCTTAAATGAGGATATCTACCCACCCATCGCATTTTCAGCCCCTTATACATGTAGGTACGTATTTTTGAATCATTAGGTAGGTATATAATTATTTTCCATAGATAACATTATATACGTGTATTATTATTTTGTGCTTCATTCGAATGACTTGCATATCCTTAGAGGTTCATAACAAAGAGCACATATTACAAAGAACACAATATAGATAAATATTAGGAAGAAGATTCAATTTTCTGCATCAATTTTTATATTTCACACAAAATTGTTGTCAACCTTTTTAATTATTGGAAACGTTCATTGAAAAAATTGATGTTGAAAAATTTAAACTTGTCAAATTGAAAATTCAAACTTGATTATCCTGTCTTGAAAATAATTATTACATTCAAGGAATGAAAGCTCAGTACAGTTTGAACCTGATTGATATATGTATACCTAGCTTCTACCAAATATAATAATAATACATCTCCATATTTTATATAAGTATAAGTAGGTGCTAACTGAATGCCAGAGTTTGCAATAGTTTGCATAGTTTTTCCTCAGTAGGTCTCATGTAAGCACAATTTTTAAGTATGGGCATTACTTTTATATACATATGTAATTTTATACATATTTTCAAATGAATAAAAACCGTCTTGGAACCGATTTCAACGTAAGCAGAAAATGGTAAAACTAAAGCTAGAAATACTAAGCCACCTGGCTGAAGTGCTTGTCTAATCCTTTTCAGTAGCTGCATTGGAGTATTACAGCGATCTATCAGATTCAGGCACATTATTAAGTCATATTTCCTACCATTATCCCAATCTTCTACTTCCAAAATGTTGTAACCTTTTTTTGACAGTAGAGTCCTCATGGTAGGTACCTGAAACTTCTGTCACGAATACTTCATCGAATAGCGGTGCTAAATGAGCAGTTACTCTTCCATCCCCTGCTCCAAGATCTATGACATAGGTATTCTCTATGCCAACTATGATCTGATTTTATGAGCCTCAGAAACTGCGTTATAGATACCACAAACATTGAACCACGTTCAACCCACCATTGATGGACGTCTGAATCATGAACCAACTTTAAAATGTCTTAGCAAGTGCCTGCCATATTTGCGTGAAAATCCAGTCAGATTTTTCTTCAGATTCTTCAATGAACTTGATGGATTCTTCGTCTGGACCGAGTTGAATGAATTTTTTCGCTAAATCGTCAGGTAACAAAGTCAGATCGCAATCGTACCACTTAGATTTCTCATACCTATGCCATAAGATACATATCTGATTGATGTTTATGGTACATTGTTCTGGCCAAGGAAACCTCTAGGTCGAAACGAATAATACGAATCTTCGGCACAAAAAACATTGGTATTCTCACAATTTCCTTCCATAATGACTGTTCGTCTCTTTGAAATATAAAGTCCTTTGAAATGCCCGTTACACTTAAACACTTTCAGTTAGTTTATATTATATTCTAAGTAAAATTAAATCCAATTGTAGATAAGCAACACGAATTGAGGTTAGAATAATATAAATAACACAGAAAACCTTTGAAGCACTGTTCGAATATTATTAATGCATTTAATAGGGTATGATTAGTTATTGAAAAGTTTCAAAAGGTGTATAAATTTTTCACTTTCAGACAAAAATTCAATTCAACTCTATTCCATAAGTAAACAAAACCGGACACCTCACCAGTTATTTTGCATATTATGACGTCCTTGAAAGCATCGAAAGAAATCCTTCTCAAATAAAATATAGTCAAAGTTTCGCCGAGAACACACTGTATATAAAAAACGTATAATCAGTGAGAGGATAAAACATAAACGGTTTCTTTAACACAAAAGAAGTTTTGATGGATGAGGTTCATCCGAGAACAAAGAAACCGTACGAGCATTCAATTTTGAGAATTCTTTCGGCTTGCACTTCCACATAAGATGCTCGTATGTGTTCTGTTTGGCCACAGAAGTGGCCTACATCTAGGAAATTAGGCTAATTTATAACTATTCTAATGGTTTTAACAGGCAGCACTGTGTAATGTGTCAAATATAGGCAAGTTGCGTTGAACACTCCCCCAAAGTGGGCGTCAAGCCGAGTTATCTCTCTCACCTTGCAGATAACGACCCCGCCTTTATGTAATATTAAAGCAGTTTGTTAAGCATCGAATTGTATTAAAGCAGGTAGGTAGAAGCGAGTGAGATTGCTTGTCTTCAGAAAGAGGGTACCAACGGGTACAAAGGTGCCGCCGACGGCTGGCTAAATGCCTATCTTTAAGGTGTCAGACCAACACAAATGAGTTTCCTTTAATTATAGGGCCAACTTGTTTCTGTATTAGACCGCTTTGGATGCGAGAGGAGCTGCGACGTACCCTAACTGGTTTTATCTCCAGCGATCCGTTAGGCATCGATGCCGCTTCCTTCGGGGCTTGTCGGCGATTGCTTCGGTCAAATATTTGATATCTTGCCCTTAAGCAAACATATCATGTGGTAAATTGCCTGCCTACTCTTCTATTCCAGCGTCCGACACGACTGTATTCGTTGCGCTACGATGACTTTAAGGTACACAAAGGCATTAAAAAACAAAATCATTTATAAATTACATGTTAAAGCATCAAATCGTTGTCCGCCTATAAAGATAAATTATGTTTTTTAACGCTTTAGTTGTACCGAAAAACACAACAGCATTTAGGTAGGTATGTTTCGTTCGGCAGGTCTTATGGACTAACATCTGCGCTCTCAGCCTCAGTCGGGCTCGTTTATAATTTAATAAAAATTCCTTTGACTTTCTCATCTTTTCCGAATGGGACCATTTTAATTTCGGAGGTGTTACAAATCTCATTACCGCGATGGGACCACAGAAATAAATAAAAAACCAACACGTTTTCTTCGATTTTGCGAACGGAATATCGTTTCTTTTTTTGGGTTTGGTGTTGGGTAATATGGGCAATGGAACTACTCGAAATACGATGGCCAGTTTTAGTCGGCTGGGGTACTTATGGAATGAAATTGGACTGTGGGAACTTTTCTATTTAGCCAAACACCGACTTTGTCAAATGAGTTTAATCACTCGGAACAATAAATTCGTAATGGTTTTATTTTTTTGTTGCTTGGAAGTTAAAAAAAACTCAGACCAGTATATATATATTATTGAAATTGTCAACAATTCATCACAAACATTCACATTTAATATCAACTGATTTACATACGGAATTTGTTCAAAAGAAAACGGGAATTTCGATTGTTTTCGTAAAGTATTTATTTATTCATCAATATCCATTATGTCCCCTTCAAAGGAATTCCCCTGAAACATAATACACTTATGCCAGCACTTCTTCCAATCTTCGAAGACCTTCTAAAATGCGCTTTTCGGTATGGCCATCAGCTCGTTCTCCGATTCCGACTTTACCTCATCAATTGTGGCAAAACGCTTTTCTTTCATTGGTTTATTCACTTTTCAGAATAGGAAAAAGTCGCAGGGAGCCAAATCTGGTGAACAAGGTGGTTGAGGGAGGCATGATTACGATGTCGTTTTTATCCAAAAAATCACGAACAAGCATTGATGTGTGAGCTGGTGCATTATCGTGATGCAGAATGCATGTTTTTTTCGAAATTCCAATTGTTTCAGCCGTATTGCTTCACGCAAACTTGCATAACTTCCTTGTTGTGTTCCTTACTAACTGTGAGACCTGTTGGCAAGAACTCATGGTGCACCACGCCGTTGTAATCGAAGAAAACAGTGAGCAAATCCTTCACATTTGATCGAACTTGTCGTGCCTTTTTCGGTCTTGGTTCTTCTGGTCGCTTCCATTGGGATGATTGAGCCTTGGTTTAACCATATACCCATGTTTAGTCAACATGTTATGACCTTTTTGAGCAAATCATGGTTTTCCTTCACGTCATTCAATAACTCCTGGGTGATACGACGGTCCAGGACGCTCATCATCATAAACATCTTCTCGGCCTTCTGTAAAGCGTTTGTACGACTTATAAACACTTTTTTGAGACAAAATAGACTCGCTGAATGCCACTGTCAACATTTTGAGTGCGTTGGAACACCTTATTCCATTTTTAACGCAAAAATTTAATACAAATGCTTCGATCCATTTTTTTCAAAAGTCAGAAATCGAAGGAAGCTCAAAAACGTGGCTAGCCTTCTCTAGTTGTCAAAAACAAACTACTAATCCAAAATCGCTGATAATTTCAAGATATGAGAAACGCTGTGTACCAACATAACAGAAACAAAAATCGATAATCGAATATGCACAGCCCGCGAAAATTCAAAATTCCCCTTTTCTTTTGAACAGTCCTCGTACATTTCAATATATGGAAAAATAGGTACATGCAAATACAAATGAAGAAAAGGAATAAGTGTGAATATATAAAATAAAAATCGAATAAAATAGCAATAGATCATAAGGAAATGAAATAAACGTAAACTATTTCAACAATATTTGAAACAATAAAGATATAATTCGAAACAGGAGAAATTGATTGAAAAGAATAAATTGAGAGATCAACTTCAGCGCATTCAAATATTGTTTATTATTGTTGATGAAGGTAAAGTCCGAGAAACTACAAAAATAGTTTCGCCATTTTACACTTACATAGAGGAAAAAACTATATTTTTTCTTGTTTGAGCGTGGCAGCTCTGTATCTATATCACACTCAACTCATCTTAAATACACAAATGTTCATGTCTTACCCGGGATTCGAACCCAGATCTAACTAGTGAGAGATCTTGTCTCACTCACTAGACTGCGGAATCGACCAAGAACCCAATATTCTTCAAATATATATAGAAAACAGGTTATATATCGAAAGAATATTTACTACTCACGTACCTGTCGAACAGAGTTTTGGATGACTTATTCTCCTTCAGTGAATATGAAACTGTTCGAAACGTAGGTTTATACATGGACGTTTGTGTATGATGAGATTTTGGTAATTATGATAGAAATAAATAATGGATAATTTTAAAAATTCACTGTGATTGGACGTTCCTCTTTGACTTTGAACTGATAACAGTTGGTAATAATACCAGTGTAATAATTACTGCTGCATTGAACAAAAATTGACTATAAGATATTCCGAACAGTTTTTGTCTGACGAAGTTGTTGGCTCTCTTCAGAATGGCGTAGCCAAGTTTAAGGTGTACGAACCTGGAGATGGAAAAAGCGAGAGAATACCCCTATAAAAGAAGTCATCACTCCTAGGATTCCACATGAACTCTCCAATTTTAGAGATTTGATCATTGCTCCGCCTATGTGGCGCTTATTTATCTTTTACAGAATTTCGAACCGAGAGTTTGAATGATGATAGAAAGAGGTTCAATACGTCTTGATCTTAAGACACAACACAACTTCAGGTATGTCGATTGTTCGAATCACAAACGGAATTGGAATAATAATGAAAATAATGAAATAAATAATAAAAATAAGAAATAAATTATAAATAAAAGAATAATAAATATAGATACTGATGGAAACTGATGGAATACTGATGGAAACTGAGAAGCAATAGAGAGATGTACACGAAGACAGAGAAGATAACTGGCACAATGAGGAGAAGAAGGGTGACTTTCTACGGACACATTAAGAGAATGAATGAAGGAAGACTAACCAAGAGACTATTCAGTTACTTCGACAGAAACCCCAAGACTCAGATAACATGGATCAAGGAGGTCAGCAAAGACAAGGAAGAAATGGATACTGATGGAGAGAATGTGAAGAGGATAGAAGAATTCAGGAAGAAGATCAAAGGATTCGGGTGTTTTCAAAAAAAGAAGACTGGGGCAAACTGGACAGAAGAAAGAAAAAAGCATGGAAAACGAATGAAGGAGTATTGGAAGAAAAGGAAGAATGGAGAGGAATATTCATGAAGAGTTATTTCACGTGGTCCATAGTCGGCCAAAATCGAAGGAAGAAGATAGATACTGATGAAAAACAAAATGTATTTTTCTGTGTAACACTAGGTATGCATTATTACAAAGTAAATCCAGAAAATTCATTGAATAATTTCTGAAATATTAGTCGTTGGATGCCTTAGCATTTGCATTATTGTTTGTTTATTGTAGTGTATAACACTAGCAGTATTATTTTGGATACCTAGTGTTATTCGATAAACATATCAAAGCATTATGAATTGGATTCAACTGAATTCAAGTTCAACAGTTGAAGAACTGTAACTTGTTTTCTATCATTGCTTTCCAAATTTTCATGAATATATAGTATTTCTAAAATTTCCTTGAATTCTTCCTAATTTTTTCAATTCGTAATAAGAACATAAAATATAATATTCTTTAAAATATATTCCAAGAGAATAGAGGATGTTAACCATGGAAACAGTTTTAATTTTCATGAGCCGGAAGGTTTATTGAAATCAAATGGAATAAAATGGGTAGTTGTTAAAAATAAGAAGAAACATTCTGTTAAGTTCGAACTCAACCAGCCGCGATTCAAATTATACATTTATAATTGTAATTTCATTGACGAAAATAATCAGTTAGAATTTTGCGTGCTCAAAGAAAATGACAGCTTTTAGTAAACCTTATATTTCGATCTCCGCAATGACCAATTACACGTTCGAGTCGAAAGAAGCGGCCTGTACGAGCACAAAGCCAACAAAAATTGATACCGGATCAGCCAAAAGAGCCGTGGTGTTATTAATGAAAAAGCGGCTATTCCCGAAGTGAAAAACATTTTAATAATACAATGGAAGCAATCAGGTAATCAAATCAGACGGTAAATATATGCCTCATGAAACGGTCTAGATGAAAAGAAACTTATTTGAATAATTTTATACGGTAACCTCAACATCGGAGTTATATGCATATAAATTTCATTGATAAAAAGAATTCTTGTCGAATAATACGAAATAGTGGGTAGGTTTGGACATGAAGAAAAATACACAACCAGAATTGGGTTGTAAATACCTTTGATTTTGGAACTTGCCACCCGCCTGATGGAATAATTTTAAATGAGAAAAGGGAACTGAAAGAGGTGCCACAAAGTCTCCCAGACAACGACCCGAAATGAAGCATAAAGCTCGTCCTAGAACCGAGGATCTTAAGGCACTACGACCTTCCAACGTTTTCAAACAAAATTAGTCAGAAATAAAATCTAATGAATCCGTTGATGCAGATATTTGACTTTGGTCTCTTCTTCATATAATAGTAGCTAAGTAACCAAAACCTTACAAAATGGGAGATCATTAATCGGTTTGGCCGATACTTGATGAAAATCTAAATACATAATTCAAATAAAACTAAGTAGTTTTCTGATTTTCACTGTAATTAATTCGAAACATGACAATATTGTTTCGCCAACACAGTGGTTTCATCAGATGTTGAGCTATTACATTTTTTTTATTTTAGCATTAGCTATTACAAAATCATTCATACGTTCAGGTTAAAAATATATTATTTACAATTATATGTTTAAAACGAACTTAGCTAATTTACGCTTGAATACCTTAAGGTCGCTAATTGTTTTTATGAAGCTAGGCAATTTATTAAATGCGTTGAATCCTTCATAAAATATACTATTCCTATGTTTAGAATGTTTACAAACTTGCATGTAGAAATTGTCAGCATTTTTTGTATTATAACTGTGCACATCACTGTTACATTTTTCATTACTTTATATTGGAACAATTTGTTTTTAACTTTAAATATAAATATATATGTAGCAAGAAGTATTCTTTGTTTAACTGACATTAATTCTTTTATTATAATTTTTATTATAATTTATTTAATTTAGCATGCGTTTTATTGGAGTATATCTATTACATTTCAAAATTGTCCGCATAGCTCTATTTTGTAACTTTTGTAACTGTTGAGTTTTTTCTTTACTCAATCCCAATAACATAGAGGAACACTATTCAAAGTGTGGCATAATTAGGGACTTAAAGAGCAACAACTTCATATATGTGGTCAGATTTTCCAATTCTTTTGACAAAATTGATTTTCTTGGAGATTTTAGACGATATCGAGTCGACATGATCATTGAAACTCAATTTCTCATCTAACATAACGCCTCAGTATTTAACAAGTTTTACCCTTTCAATATTCTGGTTTTCAATTTTGATACTTATATTTTCATTACTAATTACCTTAAGAATTCTACTTTTACCAAAAACTATAAATTTAGACTTTGTAACATTCAGCGATAAACTGTTATCGCTTAGCCGTTCATTTATTGCTGCCAAGTCTCTATTGATCCATTCTGTCATAGTCTGGATATTTTTACCAGTAACAAAAATCATAGTATCATCTGCGAACAATCGTATAGAGCAGTTTTTCACATGCTAAACAATATCATTAATGTATAAGGAGAATAGTAGTGGACCTAAGACCGTACCCTGAGGTACGCGAAAATCAACTCCAATGCTGTCCGAAATAACACCATTGAATTTAACTTTTTGAGATCGCGAATGTAATTTTGTTTACTAAACCTTCAAAACCAATTTTATTTAGTTTTTTCAACAGCAATGATCTACATGACGTTTCGAACGCTCTTTTGAAGTCCAATAATACTACAATCACTACCTCTCCTTTATCGATAGCTTTATACCAATCCTCGCATATGCTCAACAGTGCTGTCTCACAGAAGGAATTTCTCTTAAAACCTGATTGTAAGTCAGAAATACCTGAATGCTTTTCGCATAACTCTAGAACCTGATTTATTTGATATATTTCATTGTAATATATTGATATATAATAATTGACATTGATATATTTCAATGTAATAGCTCAGTTTATCATCAACATCTGATGAAGCCACTGTGTTGGCGAAACAATATTGTCATGTTTTGAATTAATTATAGTGAAAATCAGAAAAAGACTTAATTTCATTTAAATTATAAAATGGGAGATATGCGTTCCATTCTGTTGGAGTTTGTTTGTGTTCCTGAGTTAAACAGTTTCGAAGAAGATTGCCGAATATAACAAGACCAATGGCATTAACTAAAAGTACCCATGTTACGATGTTCAAATGAGAAACAAAGGATTGTCTCATTCAAAAAGATTTGCCAATGAATCAGTTTGCTTTTGTTCCTTCTAATTTTTTCTCTAAATATTATACTCGATTTCAAAAATATAATCAAATTGAATATTTCACAAATCTAACGATACGAATAAATAAGAAACGCCCATCCAAACCTTATACTAAAATGTACAAACGATATATTAAGGAATATATCAAATATTTTGTGAGAAATAAAAATCAACCAAATTTTAGCAAAAAGTCACGTAATATAAAGCTAAAATTATTAATCTTCTAAAAGCACTTGACAACTTTTTCGAACAAAGCTGCTTCACTGCTTTCCTAAAGATTATTCTAATTATTTTAATATTCATCCATGCGTAAAACATTGTAATAATAAAGCTTCAATTCGATTAATCTAAGAACTTCATAATTATAGATAATTACCACTGAAATTTTGGTTGCATTTTACAGGGTTCTGTAACTTTCATGCGTTCAACTTAATACTAGAATATACATCTCTGCTTTTTATATAATGCAAATTAAAATTTTGAACATTTTTTTCATTTAATTTATATAATGTTTTGGCTATTAATGGAAAGCTGTTGTTTGAACAATTTTTAACACCCGTAAGTGTTATTTTCATGAATTATAATGACTTTTCAACAGAAACGTCTTGGTTCCAAATACTTTTGCCGTACATTAAAAAATTATTATGGTCATAGGCAGTGGTGTAGTGGCAAAATGTTCAGTGTGGGAACGCTAAATACTGACTAACCAATGAGAGGAAGTGGTCTGTGGGGCACCATATCCCCCACCCAGAGAGCGGGGGTTCGGTTTGGGGGCCCTGTAGCCTATGAAAGGGATACAATTATCACAGGGAAAAAAAATGTTATAATGTATTTACAAATAAACGGCAAAGGCATCTTCTTCTTCTTTGTCAGGTTGGAGGTTGGCTCGTCGAGTTCTTAACCATGTCTTGACGTAATTCTCTGGTTTCCATGTCTGGATACTTGGTCCATTCAACTTGATAAACATTCATGCTGATACGTGCTCGATGGTCAGTTTTGAAAGTGTTGGCGATATAATAATATTCATGTGACTGAAGCCACGTTCACACTCTGCTGAACTGCAAGGAATAAACTTGGTGCAGTTTATCATAGGGTTTAATTCCTTCGGAGTCGTAGTGCTGTTTTCCAGGTAATATCTGAAGCTGTCCTTAATTTTGTTGGCATTCAACCTATAAATCTTGCACAGAGATGCTCGATTTCTTGTTCACCGTATCCAACATATTTTTCTGGAGGCCAGTTGTTACTTTCAAGTACTTTCAGTTCTGAAAAGAGAAATTCATATTCTTTTTCATAATTGTTGGCCCCTGTGGCTGTAGCTGGTTCGTTACTGCTTCTTGTTGTGAAAAGTCTGCTTCTACTGGTCATTAATAGCAGTTATTTCTCATCTAGGTACTTGTTAAGGAAACATCACAAAAATTACCAGTGATTGCAGCTCTCTTGGCCTCAAGGGTCTTAGTTCCAGGTTGCTCTTTGAGGCACTCGAAAAAAGCAATTGACCTTCTTATGAGTTTGTCTGCATAAACAACAGTTGCCTCCCTATTTTGAAGACATTCTGAAATCATTGTTAATTGCTAATATGTCATATATTATCGCCAAATTGACAGAAACTGAGTCGATGTCAAGCGCTTAATCAACCCACCGTACATTGCTCGTTTGGTTGTTGTTCTGTTCTTGTCTTTTTGGGCCTTCTTAAAATGGGAGTACAATACTTGATATCCATGACAAACGACCATTACAGTTTTAAATGAACTGGAAATCCATCTCGTACGCAAAATGCGGCCAACTTTCTGTAGTCGAAAATCATACTCACTAGCATACTAGGCTAGTTTTCTTTGGTTTTTAGGCGATTTACTATGCTATGTACTATAGGTATATACCATATACTATATACTATTATTTTGAATGCTTTTAGCAATAACAGGCTTCTTTTAATATGAAAAACTTTTTTTTTTTGAGTTTTGACAAAGTTGTGATATACAACGAAACGTCAACAAAAATAAAGTTTTTCATATAAAAAGAAGCCTGTTATTGCTAAAAACATTCAAAATAAAATATCTTAAACAGGCAATAAATCAATTTTTAAAAAAATATAGGTACTATATACTATACTATTATTTTATTTACATGCGTAAGTGATTTTAATTTTATATGTTATTATTATTATTAGTTTTTTACTGGTACACATAGGTGAATTTTCATTTACAAAATGGTGCACCTACTACTCGATTCAAGTTCAGACAAAACTGAGGCATCTTTTGTTTGAATGACTCATCAATTTATAGTAAGCATTTAATTACCTGAATTACCTCCCAATTACCTGACCATAAAACAAAAGAAATAGAAATAGCTCAATTCCTCAAAATATTTTGCTTCAAGCATCATATACTTTCGGCAGTGATGTTAAATTGCTTGAAAGCCATCTGTATGTTGAGAATTGATCCATATAGAACTGCTTATTTTGTGCTGCCCTCTAGTGTCCCATTCATGACAATGTTCTCTAACATTATTCTTGAAGGATAGTGAAGACATAACATCCTCAAATACATGCTCATGTAGCCAGTTCCAACGATGACATTCGAATAATTTCGATTTTTCAAATAAATATGGAAAACAATATAACATTGTTACCTATGAGTAATTTCTAACGAATTAATAATTCCTTACTGAATTTGACACTAACAAACAATATTCTTAATTGGTAATTCAATATGTTTGTACAGAAATGTTATCGAAACATTTCAAACAATATTATACAATCAGAAAGATAGAAATATCAATCTATTGTTAACTTTAACATCCATCACTAAGTATTATCGTTCGAAAGAAACAACCAATTATTTTGTGTTTATTTTCTGATGAGGTTTACAATTAATGCGAAAATGCGAAACGATGTTTATAAAAAACAAGTTATATCAATTCTTGACAATGAATCGCTAACCCTTAACGTATTTCGAATGAATTGAAGAGATATTGTGAAATTTGACAAGTGTTCTGATTTATATTAACCTTATTAATAAATCTAATGACTGCAAAGAGATTTGAGTTCGAACCCCAGGTGGGACATCAGCAATTATTTGTTTTTAATTTAAAAGGTTATAAAATATAATGTGTAATAGGTAATATATTCAAATAGAAGATTATTATCCGAAATAGAAAATAATAAAATATCAAGATTAGTGAGTGCAAGTAAATCTTTACAACCAAATCAGATTACATAAATTCACATATAAAAACTAGAAATAACGAAATAATTCGAAGTATATAATCTCACAAGAATTTGACATTTTGACAATTGTCAACAATCGACTGTTCGTTTTGTGTAATTTTTTCACATCGTGAAACTGAAAATGAAAAGTTTCCATCAACTTGTTATTTTCATTACTTAATTTTTTCAAACTTGTGCCATACAAAAATATATTAGGCACCTTGTTACTTCATTTATTTATTGTTGATAAATATTCATACGTTTTTCATAGATATGCTATCAAAGAACTGAGTAAAATTGTTGTCTCTGCTTATTGGAACCTTGCTTTCATATACAGATAAAAACTAACTTTCAACTCCTTCCTTCGAAATATAACGAATAAAAAATCTGACAATTATGAATGTGCAACGAGAACGGATCTTCTGGTCATAGCTTTAAGACAATACCCTACCGAAGACGGCCTGTCTGGGCCGAGCTTAATAACTGAGTGTAGTCCCGGCGAACAAAAAGGTTCTACACATATTTATGCCCGCTTTAGATCTTAAAAAACCATGACTAATTTCATATTATGAAAAGAATAAATAATGTTTCATTCGGAACATCAGGCTATCGGTCGGCCTCTAGGTGATGAAGGTGGCCAGTTTTTTCATAGCATGCCATTCGTGAAGTTTATGACATTGATGAATATTGGTAAATAATATTTAGAAACACCTTTAAAGCTTTCGATCTTCTACGTTTCCGACTGCTAAAAATTAAAAAGTCCCCCCTCTCAAAAGCCCACATTTATATGATATATATATATATATATATATATATATATATATATATATATATATATATATATATATTCGAATTGATTCAATATACTAGAACGTTTCAATAATTTTCATGATAAATTACAATTTACACTTCTTGATATAAAAATTATAAGGAAAAATAACAAAATTTTTACAAGATGGCACAGAAAAGAAATAAGTTCTCAACGAACAATAAATTATATGAGTAATCATCACTATTTCCAGAAAAAAGGAATAATAATTAGTTTTATAGATAGATCACTAAAATTAACATCATCATGTTTACAACATGAAACACTTGAATAAGTTCGTACTCTTCTCATGAAAAA
Source organism: Henosepilachna vigintioctopunctata (assembly GCA_030704895.1). NCBI lineage: Eukaryota > Metazoa > Arthropoda > Insecta > Coleoptera > Coccinellidae > Henosepilachna > Henosepilachna vigintioctopunctata. The sequence continues at coordinate 3,787,204 of JARQZJ010000122.1, read as the reverse complement.
TAATTACTCATTAAATTTGATCAACAAAATCATGAAAAACAGAATTCATAAATTCCCCTACCATTAATTCCAACATTGATAAAATATTGAAACCTTATAATTTAATAATAGCTCATACTGCCAAAAATTAAATCAAAGAAATATATAGCAAATTAAAGAGTGAAACAGTAACTTAGAAAAAACTCATACGGTTTATAATATACCATGCAAAAATTGCAGTAAATGTTATATAGGACAAACATCACAAAATGTCGAAGAAAGAATTAAAGCGCATAAATCCGCAAAACTCAAATAACAGCCTTAAATATATACATAAAATTACTGAAAAACACGATTTTGATTATAACAATACAAAGGTTTTAGCAACTGGAAAAGACAAAAAATATAGAAAAATTTTAGAAATGTTACACATTCGTAAAAATTTGGAAAACACAGTAAATGAAATAACACAGTAATGAAATAAGTCAGTCTTGAAAATGAGCTAACGCTCGAAACATGTTGACTATACATATTGTTGAATAAATCGTGAAACATTAAGCCAAGAGTTTAATTTATTTTAATAGAAATAACAGACATTAAACATCTTAATTCTATCAACAACGATTTAATAAACGTTAACACTCATAAAATGAATACACAGCAATCACCAAACATCACATCTCAAAATTCGTTCTTTCCAGATATGCCTTCAATTTCACACACATAAACCAATTAATAAACATATTCTAGAAAAGTATAAAACTCAACTACATGTATATATAAATCATACTCATAAAAATCACCTGGCTTACCATGAGTTTTTCAGAGGCTTAAACTTCCGAAGCGAATGCTAAACCAGAAATATTCCTCTGATACTGAAAATGAATATGTGAAAATACAAAAAAACTAATTTGATTTTTTCAAAAAAATAAATTTGACATTTTGATATCCATAGTAATTCATAAAATTCAATTATTTATTAGTTTTGACAAAGTTGTGATACACAACGAACCGTCAAAGAAAATAAATTTTTTAACATTAAAAATAATACTCGGCCTCCTGCCCCCTTTATATACGCTACTGTAATGTTCTGTTTATGGAGTTAGTCTTGATAATGAGCTGAAACATGTCGACTCCATGTTGTAATATTATCTTATTATTCAATATATTTGTGAAACATTAAGCCAAAAGTTTGTTTAAAATTTTTATTCAATCATGTTTCATCAAGAGGTAAGTGAGAATTCAATCGAGTTAAATAAACATATGTTATCATATTTACTTCTGATTTGCTTCATTTTAATAAGAAAATAAATTTTACATTTTAGATACCCCTTCTGTCCCGGATTTCCCTGAAAAACTTATTGTCTCATAGTTTATGCTTCTGCCATTACGCTGCACATTTCCCATAAAAGTGATTACTATGTTGGCACACATATATTTCCTCGAAAATGCGAGTTGAATAAAAAACAAGTAGAAAAAAATGTGAAGCGGCTACAAATTTGAAGCTTCGAACGAGAAGTGAGCACTTACCATACTTAATATGAAAACTTTTCGTAAGCAGGAATCGTGTTTTTACTGTATCTTTAATCTTGGTTTATATTTATGACGATAGTTATATTAAACCTAATCTTGTGATGAAACCGGCCTTATAATTGGGGATGGATGAATCCAGCGAAAGGTGTGAGTTAAGACACCTGTGCGATGCCCCGGGCGTTATATGCGTGCCGGTATGCACAAGAATAATCCTAACTGACTGTTTAAAAGATACGGCGGTAAACATAAAAAGATATCTCACCATATGCCACAACAATTTTACAATGATTAAACATATTTGAAAGTAATTACATGTGTTCCTTGGTAGCTAAAAACAAGACAGATTTGATCTCGTCCAATTGTCAACTGATTTACTGAACATTTTTTTCATTGGGAAAAATAGCCATAACTTTGAATTTTTAGTCCTTACTTAATAATAATAAAATAAATTAATTGGGAAACATTCTTGACATTGTAAAATTACATTCATTTCAATTGATACAATAATTACAACTAGGAAGAATGCTCTCAAAAGGACTGAATTCAGTTTTGAGTCTGATCTTCCATTCCGCCCTCGAGCAAAAATATTGGTTCAAACAAAAATATTGGTTAAATTTATATTTACAATAATATACAACTTTATTTGAAAAGAAAAGAAAAAAATTACCTCAGAAATATTGAACATTTGAGACAATTTCACATGGTGAAAAACATTTGTGTTAAACAAAATATAAAAAGATGTAATACAAAAAATTTATTGATACATTATTGATACATTATTGCCTACATTCGAATCATCGAAATACTCTGCCACACTATAATATGCCTTTGTTAAGAGCAGAGATTTAACTCTCCTCTTAAACAAATGAGCTTTCAGTACTTTCAAATTCGATGGTAAATATTTGAAAATTTTAATACTCTGATAATAGAGAGAGTGCTCAAATTTAGCTGTTTTATGCATAGGAATAAGTTGTACATCGCTGTTCCTTGTTGAATACTTGATGTAAATCCACATCTACCACAAAATTAGAAAGAAAACTAGGTTTTATATTTGCAAGCTTTCTTTTGAGAATTGAGACGTTTCACTATTACGATTATACATCTTCAGACCTTTATTATGAATTCAGTCCGAAGAAGTCATCAAATGCTGAAATGTACGTCACATTTGTTAAATAAAAGTCTCTGAATCTAGAAAACAGTATTTTCTTTCCAATATTATAACTCTAATTCAAAATAAAACTTTTAGCTTTGAAAAACAATTAAGTTAAACTTCACTAATTATTAATATGATAAAAAATAAAATGGCCACAAAAACACTGTTTTCTAGATATTGAAAAGATTCTTCCGATACTAAGTGGCAATGATTTGTATTATAAAAAAATAGACTTTGTTTTTATCACTATATTTTTTATTTTGGGACTAGAGATGAGTGCAATAGATGTCAACAAATAGCCTTCGTTGCTTAGTCGTGAGAACACCCGACTATGGTGAGGTAAGATTCGGGTTCGAACCCCGAACCCGAATGTGAAGTGAAGGAAGGAGTGTATGTTTTTGTCTATGATTTAAGTAGTTTAAAGATGATTGTTGGAAAATGTACATTGATTACAAGTCTATTGACCGTTCGGAACCGGCGTTAAACTGTAGGTCCACTGAATAAAAAAAAATGGGACCGTGTCGCGGGATACGAGGTAGGAACGTTAGTGCCTTTAAGAATAACTATTCAGTTAATTATAAAAGGAGTAAATATTATCTATTCAATATATAAATAATAGGCAGAAAGCAACGCGTTTTTAGCCGTGGGTAGGTATACATCAATTGAATACTGTGCTTCATCTGGAGTGCCCCAAGGTTCCATACTTGGTCCTCTGCTTTTTACAATGTTCATAAATGATATGATCGATGTCATTGATGTTGAGGGTTTATTGTTCGCAGATGACTTTAAGATTTTTCATTATGTTTCTAGCATCGGTAACTGTGAACGCATTGCAAGAAACTGGCGTAATATTGTAAATTGGTGTGATATCAACAAATTAAACCTCAACATCTCCAATTGTCATGTAATGTCGTTCTCCACAAAACATAATTTGATTAATTTCAACTATGAAATTGGTGATAATATTTTGGGAAGACCTAATACATTTATTGACCTTGGCGTAACCTTTGATTCTCAACTAACTTTCGTGCCACATATCAATGCTACACTAACCGCTGCCTCTAGAGTAAGTATATGGTTTCATTATTCACTTTGGAAAGGAATTCAGCAATATATCAACTCTGAAAACATTGTATTGTGCTCGAGAGGCGCGCCTTCTCGGCTCCCCCACTCTATCCTTCACCCATATTCCGATGACATGACCTGACCACATTCCAATCACTCATTTCTCGTCGCGACCCCCCTCGCTCTGACCTAAAGTAAGAACCTAACTTTCCAAAAAAAAAGATGTTACATAAGGCAAACAGGCAGAAATTTTGTTGCAAGATTCAAAAAACATCAACACCTGCATACTAAAAAAACTTGAATTTGGCCAAACACTTTCTAGAGTCAGGGAGTACCATTCCAGGACAGATAATTTAAAGATATTACGTACAGCTTCAAAGGGCAAAAAACTCGATATTTCAGAATCCACACAACCTATAAACCCAATAAAAATACCAAACACTTGTTAAATAATTAAGGATTTCACCACTCTATGAAGAAGAAGAATACACCATGTCGTAAGACATACTTAGAAAAAGAAGAATGTAAACTTTATTGAGGACCAACTCTGTACTCATATTCAAACAATTCAAATTTTTTCTATATAACTGTGGTTGAAACTGTAGTAATACTACGAAACTCCAGTTGCAAACTAATAAATATAGTGATAAAAAACAACATATGATTTTTGTCTTATTTTCGTTGACTTCATCAACTATATTTCATCTACTTCTGTTGACTACGTGTGACTCTGTAATAGATAATATTTTGTTTTAAGTTTGTTCCATTTAGGATTACTGTTTATTACTATTTCAATTTATCTTATTTTTATTTTCGTTGTATATACTCGCTTATATTCTATTTTTTCTCTAATTTTTTCTTATTTATTATTATTTGTGTACAATTTATTGTTTTTCCTCTGCAGTTGGATGTGTATTTGTTGATAATGAATGTGTTATTATTATTACAACGGCCTTTAGAGTCAAAATTCAAACTATCATCCCTTTTATCAAACAATACACGGATCAGTTTCAAATTTCCATTCATCATCAACAAGAAGTGTGAATCTTAGAAAACACAAGGTAGCGTCTTGTGACAAATCATGACCTTTAAAATCAATAAATTGTCATAGTTTCGTCCTCATGTCTCCTGATCAAAGTATTTTAGACGTCACAACGGAAGTCATAGAACTATTGCTTCTATTTATTCTCTGGGATGGACGCCACGTTGATATTCCTCTTTTATACACTGTGTCATCTATATATTTTCTATGGCCCAAAATGACGCTTACGGACCTGTGTATAGTTCTGTGTCGATCACTGAAGATGGATGTAAGTACATCCGAAACCTATGCGTGTAGACGTGTAGAGTTTAATAAAATTTATTATTGAAACATAGTTAAGTTTGTTATTCAAATGTTTAGATAAATAAAAAATTGATTCAACTGTTCACAAAAATAATAATCGTTCCAATATAAATAAAAAATCGAACGAATAAGATAGCCTTTGCAGTAATTTAAACAGTAATTCCCAAATAATTGTTCCGTTTTAGACGTATCCTCTTCCAATGTTGGATAAATAAATCCATGGTGGCAATTATAATGTATAAAGCTTATATAATTTTCTGGAATGTATGAGAGGTGATATATTGATATTAGAAACCTCGCTTATTTTGTAAATTATCGTTGTACCGTAATTTCCTATTTAACACAATTTTCGTTGGCTCTTTACGATCTATGTGGAGATTCTGAAATATGATGTTCGTGTTTTGCAGTTCGTTGGAACACCAGGACTTAAAACGTTGAGAGGTGGTTTTAAATTTGATAAATAGTGTGTTTGTGGTGAACGAAATTTTAAATGCCCAACATTGCTAGTAACTAAAAGAATAACTAAAAATTTTGCCCTGCTCTCGTTTTTTCATAGTACGTTCTTAGATTTAAACGAATTTATTCGGAGCTTTGAACAATTAAAAAACTTAATATTCCAAATCAAAATTGTCATCTCCTCTTTGAATAATAATAATACATTTATTCCCATACATCCAATTACAGAGAAAAAATAACAAATTTTACACAAATAATAAATAATAAAAAATGAACGAGAAAAAAAACAATAAGAGATAGTATAAGCGAATATATACAACGAAAAAATTAAATTGAAAAAAATTTAAATAGTATTGAACAATAACGAAATTACTAAAAATAAAATAAAATATTGTCTATTACAAAGTTACGTATGGTCAGCAGGAGTTGACCATATAGATAGTTTATATATTTGATGAATAAAAATAACATTAAAATCGATTGCAATAGTACTATATAGTAAACAAATGAAACAACTGAAATTAAAATAATGTTTATAACTAAGTCATATGTAGGCAACAGAAGTTCATGAAAATATCACGACATCCCATTGCGCTGTTCTGAGTGGCATGCCAAGATAACTGATAGTCGATCAAAATAGATATCACATCGACCGCAACACCCATCATAAAGATTACATATACAGTTGATAAGAGAACGTGACATAACATTTGATCAATCGAGAATGTGAACTCTACATGGTTAAGAATCCTGGCAAACAAATCACCCAATACGAAGTTGGAGAGCTTTTTACAAATGCTTATAATAAAACAGCCAACTTGAGCAAACCTGTCAGTGGGTTTAGAGTGGCTGGAATATATCCTATCGATGCGAACAAGTTCAAAGAATACTTTAAAAACATGTCATTAGATCAATCCAACCTCAGTCAAGAATCTAGTTTGCAGAATCTAAATTAAGAATCTAAACTGCATCTCAACGAAACTTGAGTGAATTCAATTACAGACAGATTCAAAACACCACTTCTGCTCCTGAAAATCAAACTGATATGCAGGATATGACCACATCCACTCGCGTGCTTCTTACTGAAATTACCAATGTACAACAGGTACACAGAATAACAGATACCTATACAAGGAATAACAGATTCCTAAAACAGTAAATTCTAAGCGAGGAACTAAGAAACATGCTCAGATTGTATCCAGTACAGCTATGAAATATCAACTAGAGAAAAAACAGAAAAGACAAGTGGAAAGGAAAATAAAAAAAGGAAAAGTTCAGAAGATAAGACCACTAATATTAAGAAAATAAAGCCACAAGTTAAGGGTAAGGAAGTCAGAAATTTGAAGGGGATGTTAGAAGATAATGAAAATGAAGAGGAGTATTACTGTATAAGCTGCTGCGAAAAATATGAATCTCCAGCTAAAGAAGATTGGATTATGTGCGCTAAATATAACAACTGGGCACATTATAAATGTACCTCCGGTCAATCCAGTACCGGTTACGTCTGTGATTTCTGCCAAACAAAATGATTGTAATACTTATAAAGATTTTGTTATGTCGCTCACAATTGCCCTATATCGTCCCTATTTTCCCCGCGAACTGATCCCAATTACCCCATACGGTATCGGGTAAATAAGAACGCCAATATTTCTTATTTTCTTTATTTTTTTTATTTTAGAGTTTATTTTCAAGAATTTTGATTCAAGTTTTTGTAGGTTGATTAGTAACGTTAATATTGCAATAAAAAATGATTATATTTGTGACTTTCTCTCATTGTTTAAAGCGTTATAAGTTAGGTGTTCCCAATTACCCAACTTTCCCCCACTTGCTCCTCTTGTACTTGTGCCTCCGAGAATAAAAGAAGAGTGAGTTATTTTGAAGAATGGACGAATCAGTCTTTTTCCAAAAAACATGATTTTGACTAGTCCTTCAGCTGCGAAAAAATAATTATCATTTTTTGAAGGTGATACTGAGAAACAAAATTTCTTGGTACCTCTATTTTTCTACTTGTATCAGTTTTGATACCCAATTACGTAAAATAATAATATAATGTTGAATATCAACTAAATAATTAAAATGGAAAAGATATAACAAAGAGCTCAATCTAATCTAAAAAAAACTAATAACTAAATAATAGCATTTAATGAAATATTACAAAGAACTAAATATAAATCAATTCATTTTAGTCAATTTCATTTGTTCACATAACTCCTCATAATAACTTATATGTTTCAGAGTGAATGTCACAATTATTGGCAACTCTATTGAATGTAGACTCCATAAACCAAATTGTATCAGGGAGATGGTCCTCGGAGTATCTAGGTGGAATAATTCTGTATTACAAGAATTTTGCCAAGGAACACGAAATTTCAAAGGGGACAAGAGAGGAGGACAATCAATACTATTGTGCAGTTATTTTTACAAAAATTTGAGTGATAAAAGTTTCTCTCCTGCTCTACAATTAGATTAAACTGAATCGACTCAATAATGCGTTATGATTGACTCATCTCTGTGGATAAATTTTATCCTCCCTCCAAACTACGAATTTTAAGAACCTTCTCTGAATAGCCTCAAGATGGCGTTGATGGCCAGTGTAAATAGGATTCCAGATCATGCTGTCATACTCCAACTTGTTACGGATTAGGGTATTAAATAGTTCTATGAATGTTGATGAATTATTAAAATATTTGCCACTGCGTATTTGCTAGAAAAAACTATACATTTAATGCAGAAATTGTCCGCAAAGTGTTGATCTACCTTCACGACTTAGTGGAAATTTGAATTTTCATTAGAATCAGTGTTAGCAAGAAAATAAACAATTTTGTCGTATATTCATAGAAAATTCCAAGGAAGACAATTAGTTACAATATATTTGCACAAACTACAGAAGGTTTTCCGTCTTTAGGAAGAAAATTTGGATTTTTAAGCCCATTTTATTAGGTATTGAGTCAATATGCTTATGTCTACAGCTATTTTAAATATTAAGAATTATCGGTTTCTAATATTCATCTATTCTTTGAGATGTCACAAAACTCATTCATGAAAACAATTCTTGAAAAATTTATACTTACTCATGAATACTTGATATAAGTATTCGAAAAAGGTCTGTAGTTTATTGCAATTTTTCCATAAATATTAAGTATTTAACTTCAATTATTCATTTCAATAAATGAGTAGTAAATAAGACCCATTACTCTTCAAAGTTCAGTAATTGTATGAAAAAACGGTGCTACTGGAGTAATAAAAAGTAACAAAAAGTCATCAACGATTATCATCAATGATAAATCAACAGTAATTAACGTTTTACTTTTTTCTAACATGTTTGGTTCATTATACGGACAAAAGTATAAGATCCAAGACCCCCTTATTGCATAAAAACGCGATGCTCAACTTCAATTGACATGGACACCCTCTATGATAGGCACGAAAAAAACAATTAGGTATCTATATACCGCCGCATTTTGTCTGATGAGGGTCTGAACTAGGTAAAAGAATTGCCGTCTAGAAACAGGTGCGAAAAATTGTGGTATTATAGAGGTGAGATCTTTGAGAGTTCAGGGCGATAAAAGGGGCCGATATAAATATTTAAATGGATATATTTATTGATAGGAATCAGGAGCGAACTCATCGTTTAATAAGGTCTTTCTATATTCCGCCGGCAGTGAAATATGTTGCATTGTGTTGTTCTAGAGTTACATATGTGTATCCTCTGGGTAGAATAACTTTAAATTAACAAATTAAATTACAATATCTGAAGTAGAATTATGAAAATTTGAATGAAGTATAGATTATACAGATTTTACAATTTGATAAACTTTCCACAAATTTAGATACACATATGTTCCACTTCATTTCGTATTATTTATACGTTTATATATAATTTTTAATTTAATACTTTTTCAGGGCTTCTGTAAATACAATAAAAATGTATTTATCGTTCAGTTCTTGCGCATTGTAAATTGCTACGAATAATAACTACAGGTTTTCATCTTCTTACATAAGCCCTAAATTCATATGATAAGATTTTTTTATCCACTATTAATACAACGGCAATTTCATAGATTAGAATCATTTTTGTATGCTTCAGAGATGGCCTACTGTTAGACTACATTTTGAATTCTTAAAACTAATTAGAGAGAGAAATCACCTCAGCTCCCAAAATATAGGACTTCTATAGCTTAGTCGATATTTATAATTTGCTTTATGACCTATGCAATATGTGAACTAATTATTACAATTTTCAAAGAAATTTCAACTGAAATTAACCAGGATGAACAGGATGAACGAATAGAAATATGCTTTTCTCTTGGCATAATACCCCTCATGTTCACTATTTAGTTCTGGCAATATGAATCTCTTTCAATTAGGGTTAGATAAGGTTTATGTCCATCTACCTTTCATTCACCTCTTCAGAAGCTTCTTTTTATGGAAACTGAGGATTCTGTATCTTTTTGATACAGTTAACTGTTCATCCATATAAGAGAATACTCTATTTCAATAGAAGGCATTAACAGGTTCCTAGCTCAAAAGCTCAAAGGTCATTTTTAATAATCTCTTACTTCATGTTAGCGATGCTCGATATACATCGATGCATCGAAAACATCGATATTTACCATTTGATACATCGGATCCATTCGATACATCGATAATATTCGATGTTTTACGATGCATCGATGTATTTAATTCAATATATCGAAGTCATTGACAATTGAATTTTTATTATTTAGAATAATATAATATCACATCACGTAATAATAAAATAATTTGCACTGACAAGGCTGTATATGACTTTATTCCTTTGCTTGCCAGACAATGTAAAATGTGAAACAAAATATAAGTATAGATTGACCAAGATATTTAGCCGTGTGGAGCAAAATGGAACTAACGCCTTTTCTATAAAGACGTCCTGCCACTCCAAACAAAAACGTCAAATATACTAGCGCCATCACTCGCACGTCAAAATATCTTAGTGTAACGTGTGACTTTAGTTAAATAATCTGTACAGCCGACTGCGTATGTGTTTGTTTTTGTTTCGAAATTTAACTATCGTTGGAATACTTGGATTGCACTATTACAGGATATTATTTTGATTGTACTAGTAACTAGCTACTTAAATGACGATATAAAATACGAACAGTAAATAGAAAGAAACAATTATAAAGTTAATGTGTATAATTTCAACAATTCCCTCAATTATTTAAAATTGCTTATAAATATTCAACTAAAGTGGCCAGCTCCGTACCATCCGAAAGGCTATTTTCTAAAGCTTCACAAGTTTTAAATCAACAACGCACCAGAATACAAGGAAAGCGAGTAAATAAAATTGTATTTCTCCAAAGTTTGGAAAGAAAGTACTGGGATATTTAAGTTAATTATAAATTCTAATTACCTACATGACTATACTTGATTAAAATTGTAATATTTTCATGTTCTTCCTAAAAAAAGATTATTAAAATATCAATTTGTATTTCATTGACTGTCCTATATCTTGATCTCAAACGCGATTTTCGAAATGTGTACTTAGAGCTGTCAAAATTACTATGAATGTTGACAGATTCTCATAAAAATTTTGATAAATCGTGGGACACTGTTATATCTGAATCCGTACTCAATATTATTGTTCCTTTATATTTTAAGCGATGCATCGAAAACATCGATGTTTCAATCCGATATATCGAATAACATCGATACATCCTTTCCGATTGATGCATCGCAAAAAATATCGATGTATTTTTTAAATGAACACCCCTACTTCATGTTGAAGTACTTATCATAAGTACTTGTCGTACTTATGATAAATTCACTAGTGAAATTATTAAGTGTTATGTTTATATTCTAAACTAATGAACGGAGACAGTTTCTAGGTAGACAAGAAACAAAAAGAATTTGCAAATCATTTGTAAATGACCTGCCTTATTGGCAAGTGAAGAAATGGAAGGTTTATGCAAATTAACTATATTTAAGACATTTTCAGGATAATGTTACGATTGCCAAAACACAATCAACATCAAATATTTTTCATAATAATAAATAATTACATGAAAATTATATTTTTATGAAATTTAATTTAAAGTTATGCTTTGTGTAAGGTGCGCCATCTAACAAATAGCTTCAAAGGCAAGTACATTTGAACCAGACTATCGACAGTCTCTTCAACTAACATTGAGACAACTAGCTCTACCTGCTGGGGATTAATGTACGAACTTTGTATTTTAAAGAAGTTCAATAAAAGAACTATAGGTGAATCAGATACAGAACACTATAAAAGAGAATGAGTGCAATTTACTTAGACGTTTATTTTTCATAAAATAGATCATTTACCAGGTGAAAATTAAATGGAACCTGCTTTAACATATATATGTTACCGGAAATGTATGAAATCTAGGAATTGTATAAGATTCCGAAACTATTATTCCTAGGAATTACATACACTTCCTAGGAATTGTATACAATGACGGATTACATACATTTCCGGTAACATATTTTTATATATATATAGCTTCATTTCTTAAGAGATAAAACATTGATAAGAATGATATTCCACTATTGGTTCTACTTGTATTTTGTTCTTTTCTTACTATTGGCACTACATTTAATTATAAGTAATCACATTCCTTGCAAAACCAAATAGGTACTAAAATGTTAACTTTAGGGTTTAAGATCCCATTGAGACTACCTACAAAATTCAAACATTCAGAATTCACATTCATTACGTACCCTCATTTAACTTCGTTTATTATCAGCGTAAAAGTAACATTTTCTTATGAAACTTGATAATTATTTGGAAAATCCAAATCTAGTTCATATCGGACATTAATTTGAAAAATTATTTTGGGCTTTATTTGATCACCTTTGGATTGATTAAGAATAATAAACACTCGAAAATCCAAGAGATTCTTTATTAGAATATTCAAATAAAATTTATACAAAAGCATAACATTGCGTTCATCATTTCATATTTATTCAACAAAAATACTTTTTCTTTTCAATTAATCTCGACTAGAAAACAACCCGTTTAGATTAACAGTTAAAAAATTATGGAATAAAGCATTATTGAACTGTAAAATTATTATGGTTAGAATTTTTTTATATAATCACAGAAGCAAGATAGGTTATTGGTAAAACTCTACAGGCAGTAGGCAATCTGGAAGCATAAATATTTGAAAATTTTTGTGACAAAACCTACTCTGAACTGACAGCTTTCAGATAGCTTTTCAACATCGCATATTGTTAATAAATAATGAGAGATCTTCTATTCAAGAGTGTTTCAAATGAGTAAATTATTCTCTATGCTCATGAACAATGACTTACAGAGCTCATAAAATCGTTTGGAGCTCCAAATATATAAATAAATTCGACAATATATCACCAAATGACTAGCAGACATTAGAGCTAATTACCCTGCCTTAACAATGATTACATTTTAAAATAAATTAAAAATATAAAGCCTCACACGAACTAATGTTTTCTCATTCAATTATGCTTCCATAAAATTATAAAACGTTACCAAAAGTAAAAATAGTCAAAAAATAATTATTAATATTCACTAAAGACGTCGCATATTTGCATCCATATCTTCTAAAGAAAAGTATTTTGAAGTATAATAATTTGGCGAGTAAATTTATTGTTATTGCACTGAAATCTTAATGCACCTAAATAATTGAAAAATCAATGAATCTGTGGTTCTAGCAGATTATGCAAAAACAGTATATGATATTTAATATTCGAGCTTCTCAAATTTACTGCTTAGGTTAACAGCTACTCCTTCAATGAGAAAACATTATTCATGAAAATTGAATGGCAACATTAACTTATGGCACAATCAACAATTGAATTAGCTCGTCTATAAACAGCATACATTTTGCACTATGATAAAAGCATATAAAATAGGTTACGTGGTTTTCATTTCTTGTTTTAAACACAATTTGAATGCCTCCCAACCTTCGTTCTTCGCATAGGACTGAAAGATAAAATGAAATATGAGTGATGGTTTACAAAAAGAAGTGTTCATCACAAACGAAAAAATATTGCTCACACTCAAACATAAGCTATGCCAAAAAGCCATTATAACAATGCTGGTCACAGAAACCCAAATATTTAATTGTGACAATAAAGATATCTATATACACACACACACATATATATATATATATATATATATATATATATATATATATATATATATATGTGTGTGTGTGTGTGTGTGTATATAGATATCTTTATTGTCACAATTAAAGACCTTTATTACAGATATCAATAACTGTATACACATACACAAACAAATATCATGATAATATATAATATTTAGTGTGAAACATCCCAAACATTATACATATTACATTCATTCATTTAATATAGCAATTACAACTAAGAATGCTCACAAAATAACTGAATTCCGCTTTAAATCTGACCTTCCATTGAATCCTCGAACAAAAATATTGGTTCAATTTTACATGTAATCCACAACGGTAATCTTTGAGACTAAAGAAAAATTATCTAAAAAATATTAATCTCTTAAGATAATTTCACCTTGTGAAGGATACTCTACGTGAAAAAATAAAAAACACCTGATACAAAAAACTGATTCATACATTACTGTCTACATTCGAATCATCAAAGTACTCTGCCACACTAGTTACACTACTTATTACAATAACAAAAGATTTAAGGAAAGGAACTAGGAAATTCTATGAAAAGAAACACATTACTAGCACACTACTTAATATTACAAACACAAAAGATTAAAGTAAAGGAACTAGGAAATTCATTGGAACATTTGAAATTAATCGAAGGAATAGCAGTGGAGACCAACAAGTATCCACTACATTAGTTTATCCATCCAGTATAAATTTATATGAAATATTACAATATTTTGAAAGGTAAAATATAGCCTATTAATGCAAAAACATCATTCTGCTCTACAGATAATTTTAGAACTATCGTGACATTTTAATTTGAACTAAACTTCATTTGCGTACTTTATTTTTTACCTTTACATTTTACCTATCACATTTTTATGTTATCATGTAAGTTTCATTGTCCATTATGAAATAAGCTACGTACTTTGAAACCCCTGTGCAGGCGGTCCTTCATTATGGCAATAAACTCTCTATAACTCAACAAACCATCACCGTCATCATCAAAAATGGCGAAGACAGTGTGTATTAAATGAGGACTCAAACTTGTTCCAGTGCATATCTTCACAGCCCTGTGAAATTCTTCTGCAAAGAAGAGAAAATTCACCAGTCAATACTCAAAGACATTTTTCTATGTGAAAGGGCGAGCACCTTTGGATATTGGATGATCGGCCAATGTATACATCTTCATGGCAATGCTGAAATCTTCGAGGTTATTGAGAAACTGACAGAAAATGTGGAACTCATCAAAAGTAATCCCTTTGGTATCCTTAACTCTATCTAATAATCTATCGAGGTACATATCATATTCATCAGTGTCGAGATAAGTGTATCTGAGAAGAATTCTGGCAAAATCTACCTCCGAAATTGTTGGTAAACCTTTGGCGAACTCGCTGAACTCCAACTCTAACACCTCCATCTGTAAATTCAGCATAAATTGTTTGAAGCTCTCAAAATTCAGTTCATTGCTTCCTTTGGGTCCGAAGAAATGTAAACTTAGTGTTGTATCGACAACGTGTCTCCTCTGAAGACCTTGCTCATCATCTACATACTGTTCATAAATTGGAGCCTTTTTCTCATCTTCTGCCAGTAAACCTCGTTTTCCTTTCCATGCGTGACTGAAGATCTTTTCCATCTGCGAAAATGTACATACACAATTAATTTATTTCTTTAAACCCAATAATAACTTCAGGACAAAGAACAAGAAATACGTAAGCGCTGAACAGAAAATGAAATACTGTTGTTTGACATTCATTTAAAAGATTGGTGAGTTTCCATCTTGCTTAAGAATGACATGCGCGTTTCCACAAGCAAACCTTGACTTTTCTGTGAAAAAATTGCTTAATTCACTCTTCAGTAGAACCTGATAAGTTTCCACTGACAAAGTTCAATAACAGTGATCACTTCAATCTGACAATCTTCAGTCGTCTTCTAATTGCAACAGGTTATGTTTCAAACTTTTCATATGAAGGTGTATTTTTATTATTTTGTTTGACGCATATTGTGTTGATAAATGGGCAAGAATTCAGCTCATTCTAAGTATATTATAGAATTCAATTCTCATTAACACTTCAATAACTTCAAAGCGTCAAAGACGTTTGACTGATGTAACAGTTCAAGTTTCAATTATAGTTCCAAAGCAGCTTCTAATGAAAAAAAAATAAATGCGACAATTTAAGTATATTGCCTCGTAAATTGGATAAATTTGAAAACTGTTCTAAGTTCAGCGCTTTCGTATACTTACAATCACGCAAAGCCATCACTTAAAAAAATTATGGCTTTCAAAGCCAAATAAAAGATGAACTCTATTAGAGGATTATTGATTTTAGATAACATATCGACAAACAATCACATTTGATTAGTGAATTATTTACGATTAGTATAACCTACAAATCGAACACTAAACTTACAGATTCGCTCTTCTCTATTGTTTTACTTCCCAATATGTTTGTAATCTGTCGCATACAAAATATTTTTTAAAATGAATTGATCATCATTGCATACGAAAAACAACTTTAGATTAACACGAAAAACTCATACTTTGATTTTGTTGAAATAGTCCATCCTAATTGATTGCCGTAGATTTATATAATTCAGATGAATCATATAAATTCCAAAAAATAATCAGCTGATAGACATTCGAGACTTAAAGTGTGGAAGTTAGTGAATAAAAGGAAACAAAAATATTCTACAGAAAAATGCACTATACAAAATCTAAACTAGCACATTCACTGCAAACTTTTAAGGCATACGTACGACAAGTTCCCATTGTAAGGGCCCTATATAATACTTAATCAATAAAGAATATATTTACAAATTTAACTGAAACAAACGCATACTTACAACCAAAAATTCATTTTTATCCACTTTCTGGTTTCCGTCAGTATCAAACATATTAAACGCAATTTTAAATCCAGATTGGGGTTCTGAAAAGAAATATGTGATGAAATGAGACGGAAAAAATAACGATATTTCACTTACTTGTCAATATCGATAGCAGGAAAAGATATTCTGTATATGAAATTATTCCTGAAAACAAATTCATTATTACTATTAAATATTTTGAAAGAATGCATGCAAGAAGTCAGAGTTCAAAAAATAATTCAAAAAATGTAAAATTCTACACAAACTATAGATCAAATTTTCAGTACAACCCCAGTTGATCTAGTCAGTACTGTCATACTTATTAGTATTATACATATACGTTTTTGTTTAGGCTGATATTTTTTGAACATCAACATTTTTATATCAAAATGTTAAACCTACAGGAGATGAACGGATTAATTTAATAACATATATGTCATTTGTTTCATAATAGAACATAAAAACAAAATTTCCATTTACTTTTGCAGAAGGCTCAAATTTTAAGTATATTAGTACTTTTAAAATTTTGAGCTCTGAACCTTCAGTGTTGAGTACCTAACTCATTGTAGAGTAATACTGAAAGTTAGTTAAATTCCAAGTATGAAATATTTTATAGGTGAGAACTGTTAAATAATACTAATAATACTAAACAAACATAACTATATATATATATATATATATATATATATATATATATATATATATATATATATATATATATATATATATATATATATATATATATATATATATATATATATATATATATATATATATCCGGTGAACTCACAATGTAAAATCTCTATGTTTGATTGTAGAGTATGATTTGACAGTAAGTTGTTTCAATTCCCTGGTTTAGAAAAAAAAGTATTATTCTACGATGACCTCAACAATCTTACGAATTTAGCAAATTGGTTTCACATATTTTAAAAGAGAAAATTACAATGGAAAGCCTTTTTTACCTTTTTTCAGACATCAAGTTCAAGTTAATAGCAATTTCACAAAATATCTTTTTCTATACAGGTTTGAATACATTGAGAATGGCTTCCTGAAATCTAGCAGCATTTATGATTTCCACTATTATGTTTGATAAAATTTACAAATTAGGTATGTTTACATTTCAGATACAAATGACTTATTAAGTGATTAACGAAAGATTAGGTTGGTGATTATTACTACATTACTGTGAATAAAATCTTTGAGAAAGTTGCGGAGAAAATATTATCACTGAGTATTTACTGCAAATAAATGAATTAAAATGGAGTAAAATAGAATCTTTGGGAACAAACTTCAGACCGCTCAACCTTTTTGTGGTCTAAAATAACTTCTTAGACTTTAAAATTCTGATCAACTTCAACATTCAATCATCAGTCATTTAAAACACAAACTTGTATTCTTTACCTGAATATTTAAGATTCTTGCTGATGCTTTCACTTAAAATGCAAATCTCACATACTTTATTTTATCACATATAACTTTGCAAGAATTCTTTCATCAAACCGACAAAGTAAAATATCATACACTGTGGGTGCTTTTTTAATCCTGGGCCTCCAGTTAATGCAAACCCTGCAGATTTTCATTGCAAATCTTATACAACTAATAAATATACAACAAATAATATATATTGGTGGTGTCCTACTGATAATTTGTACACACCTACTATATCCTTTTGTATCTAAAATTGTTAAATTCAAGATACAAAGAGAAGCTCCATGAAAAACAGTTCACTTTATATCAATTGTTCTGCTGAATCAAGAGAACAAGAATTAATTACTAAACTGCAGTCTTAATTTTAGATGACAGTATGTGAATTTTATGAACCACGTTTTCATAATTTTATTGTTAAATTTTAGTGCCTTTAATAGTGATTGTTTGGAACATTGATTTTTGGGGTTTATGCCCGGCATGTAAGAGTATAACTTAACTATAAATTGAATTAGAACTGTTAACATTCAAACCAAGGATCCAAAATTAAGAAACAATGGTTCAGTATAACTTACTAATGATGAACTCATAAAATGATGAGAATATTACCTTTATCACGTAAGCTTCTGAAGAGTCTAGATGTACCTTGGTTTAAAGCTGGAGTTGATTCTTTGATTTTTTCGATTTCTTTTTCAGTAAGAGTTTTACGCTTGAAACGTGCTGAAATTAATTAAGAATCAGGTGAGTATAAAATTTAAACATACGTTAACAATACGTCTTGGTTCCGCCTCCACCACTGATTCTAAAAAGTCTTGAGGAGTCATGTACAGCTGCCCATTGTATTCAGCTGAAGCAAATCGTATAAATCGTTTTTCTCGGGATGTGAGTTTCACTTGTTGCTTTAAATCTTTATCCTATGAACATAAAGCTTTTCTGAATAATTACCATTCATAAATTAGTTAGAATAGCATACAAAGAAAATGGTATGTGCTTTACTCTACACTTTAAAATTTTGGAACACACTATCTTTTATTATGAGTATTTACAATCAACAATAATCTATTCTTGACGAAAAAACATCAAGAATGGAAATTATTTTCCATAAAACTTGGATTTTCTGAAATTTATGTTGAAAAAATTATTATGTGCATACATTTATATCTAATGAAAACAGAAGAAAATCAAATTATAAATGAAATGCTAGTAGGGTAAGTTTTTACAATTTGAAAAGTTTAGAATTAATTCTCAATAAATCTGTTTCCAGTAAATGCACTATTCAAATACAAAGTTTACAATGTTAAGCGGGTCTGGTATCGCTCGTTGGAGAATTCAAACGCTCGTTTGCAAACAGGATAAAATAATCATCAGGAAATACTTCCTGATAAAATATTTGCGGATAATTTTATACACATTATACATTACGGTATACCTATATTACATAGAAACTATACTATTGAACTAAAAAATTTAGTAATTTTTGCAACAAATTTTCACTAATTCTCAGTATGAAAAGAATTTTTCAACTTCTTATAGACCTGAACTGATACTAGGTTCTGAATCAGTGTATTAGTAGATATTCTGATTAATAACAATGATTTACTTACCGATTTCGTTTGTTGAGATGCATACACTGCATTATCTTTCAATTTATAAACGGTGTAAAAGGCTATTGTACCACCAATAACACATGATAATTTTAGTAATTTATTTTCGGATTGAGAATCATAACGTGCAGCAATATTTCTAAGTTGTATAAGATTTTTTCTTGTGAGGCAATTACGGAGTATTCTATTTAATGTATTCATTATCACTCAAGTGGACTTCATTCGTTTATTTTTCTTATCATAACCTAACCGCATATCAAAAACTAATAACACTGACTAAACTCAGAAATGTCAAAAGCACTGAGCGAAACCTTAGCGGGAATCAGGAACTGGATCGGCTAACATTCTTGGCCGACGGCAGGGTTGCCACACATAATAGTCCTACGTTGTTGCGGACTTTATCGGATTTTCTTCAAAATCTTCAACAAATTCTAGTTTCTCAAATAACACATTCAGTTGTACCACTGTGTCTTTTATACTAGCTTTATTTTTTCAAAAAGCTTAACTTTTGTCAAGAATCTTTGATATTGATACAAATACTGGTTGAATGTGTTTTTACCATACATGTAAAATACCTAAATGTAGGGCAAAATAATAAAGTTAAAGCCAATCTGATAGTTACGTTTTATTGACAACAAATATATTCAATACTGAAACGAATATTACATGTAGAATAAAAGCGGTAGAGATCCGATATCTAGATCAGTCATTTTTGAATCAACAGGTACTCAAAAATTCCTTAAAAATAATTTAAATTTCGAGCAGATAGGTCGATCACTGCTTAGAGGAAATATTTTTTATCAGGAATTTCTGAAAATCTTAATAATATAAATGATAATACAAGTTAATTCCATCAATATAAAAAAATTTGTTATACTAGTAAAATTTTAGAAAAATCTTTTTCGTAAAATATTAAATTATTACATCCTTAAAAACTAACCACAATTACGACAATCACGATTATGAACATAGCAAAAATCACACAGTGATAATATAAAATAAGACAAACATTTGGATAGTTTTTGTGATAAAATTGTACCAATAATAAAATATAGATTTGAAGTACTTATCAATCGATTATTCATAGAGATAATCGTTTTACGACATTTGCAAATGAATTGAGAATAGTTCACAAAAAGACTTAGTGTTATTAGCCCAGCCATGCCTTGAGAAGTTCCAAAAGCAATAAAAACAACGATATTTGACATTTTTGAGAATAATGTAAGGTTCCTTCCGTCATTATTTTTCTCCCAGAAAGACTGATTAATATATCGAATTGCCAACAAAACTTATCAAATCATTACACCAACAATAAAATTTCTGAAAAAATCTTACATTATAAAAAACATATTGATGTATTTCATGACAATTATAAATTCCTATTCTATTTTGTAAATGAAACGAACAGAAAGAATTTCTGAATAACGATGTTTTGATCCAAATTCAAAGTTTATGACTATTATGCCTTGTAACTTATTAAATTTATCCTCCGATTAAGTGTTTTAACAAATTGTGTGATTGTGATTCGAATAATCTCTTATCAATTCAGATTTAATGCTGTTAGGTGTTTGAAAGTTGATATTTTTCAAACTTATAATAGTAATAACGTATGTAGGTAAAACTAAAAAGCATATAAAAACAAATTATTCGAGAATCATGTCAGAATAAAATGCCGCAAATTACCTTTTAGCATTATATTTTAATGGCATGAACAATTCTTTAGATCCTTTTCAATTTTGCATACGTTGTTCTATTAGGAAGGAAACGGGTAGACATTTTGTGCAGGTGCAACAACCTGATAATACATTGAGTTATTATAAAAACCGTTATAGCTTTGTACATTATCATAATTAAATTGATTCATATCTGCAATCTGAGCTGGATAATAAACATGAGGTGAAGCATTATGGTAAATATTGTGTGGAGAAGTTACGAAGCTCATAGGAGAATGCTGAGGAACATCCCCAGTTGGGTGGACATTTTGGTAATGTGGAACTATCATAATCGGTGTTACGGGAGTTGCAGGGCTGCCAACACCATTTATACCGTATGGAGAATTCAAAACATGAACATAATTTCTATAATGCACATTAGATGGATGATGATAACTAGATTTCGCTTGATATTCATCAGGATACTCTTGAAGGTGTTTCAAATCATTTTGTTTCTGAACAGTTTTCTGAGTGTTATCACAATCTACCGAATTATTGGCATTCGGAACTTGATTGACGGGTACTTCAATATTCAAATTTTCGAGCCGTGAATGCAATTTATTTAATGATTTGTTGTTGCGTTTATGAATTTCTTTGGCTGCATGATTCGAACAAGGTGTATTATTTGGAACCCTCAGCTTAACTTCAAATTGCCCTTTTTCAATGTCGGTCTTTTTTTCTGATGGAGTGTGTTTTTCGATGATGTTTTCCTTCGATTTTGGTATTGGATCGGGGGTAGTTGTTACAATGGTAGGCGGTGCGATGTCTGGAATGATATTTGGATTTTGTTTGAACGTGTTGCGTTCTTTGAGATATTGTAGGCCCCGATGTTTCCATATTTTGATTTCTTGATAAGTTAGGCCCATGTAATTTTTGTGTTTTTTGTTGACTTGTCTTGATTCTAATATATCAAGGGCTGAGGTATTTTTTATCACAGATGCAAACATGAGTGGACTCAAACCTGCAAAACAAGAGTTGAAGTTGGTATTAGAGTAGTAGAGTTGTTTTCTAACGGGTGTTTTTTTAAGGGTATTGAACTTTAAGTTGGCATTACTAATGAAGAAAACGACCGATTCAAAAGCTGAGAAGTTCTCAGTTTGGTTTGGCAATTCATCATGAATAGACTCACGCCTGAACAACGCTTGCATATAGTACAATTTCATTTCGAAAATAATGGTTCTGTGCGGAATACGTATCGCGCACTACGTCCATTTGATCGTCGACAAACTTCTGGTTGAATGGCTACGTCAACAAACAAAACTGCCGCATTTGGAGTGAAGATAATCCTTAAGTGTATGTCAAAACACCGTTACATCCCGAAAAACTGACTGTTTGGTGCGCTTTATGGGCTGGTGGAATCATTGGTCCGTACTTCTTCAAAAACAATGATGGCCATAACGTTACAGTCAATGGTGATCGGTATAGAGCCATGATTACTAACTTTTTCATTCCTGAATTGAACAACCATGATGTCCAGGAGCTGTGGTTTCAACAAAACGGCGCAACGATTGTGTCACATGGCTCGTGTCACAATCGATTTATTGAAAGACACGTGTCCGCCTAATTTCACGTTTTGGACCTGTGAATTGACTTCCAAGATCTTGTGATTTAACACCGCTAGACTACTTTCTGTGGGGCTATGTAAAGTCATTGGTCGATGCGTATAAGCCACAAACGCTTGACCATTTGGAAGACAATATTCGCCGTGTTATTGCCGATATACGGCCACAAATGTTGGACAAAGTCATCGAAAATTGGACGTCCAGATTGGACTACATCCAAGCCAGCTGTGGCGGTCGTATGCCAGAAATCATATTTAAAATGTAACGCCACAATATTATCTTTCGCATAAAAAAAAATTCTTGTCAATCGAATGATCCATCGTTGTTTTATTGCAATTTAAAGTTCTATACCTCTAAAAAAGACACCCAATATTATTGCAAATTTAGAATTCGATGGTGTTAAGTGAAACAAATTTTTTGAATTAAACTCAAGTTTTATATATCTGTTGTATGAAATTTTGAGTGAATCGTCAACTTTGTGCTAGTACATTCTAAATTTTGAATAATAAATGAAACAAATCGTAAAACCGTTGGAGTTGGTATTGTAAACCAGTTTCTCCTATTAGGGTACCATGAAGTATAAATTTATCTGTACAAAGAATATGTGAATATAAGTTCTTCTTTGAATCATTTCTATATAATCCTATTAACTTATTCAACTTCTAAAGTTTTATGCTTTCATAATCGAAATGAAGATTGGTACTGTTGTGTTTGATTGATGAAATTGTTCGTGTTTCTGAGTATTTGTGTTCTTTTGATCTTGTTTCTTGATTTTACAAATTTGTCCAAAATATTATTTTTCACAATTTTGACAAGAAATTTCATAAAATTCAATGTTTCTCTACTCTTAGCTGTAACGAATTTTAAATTTAAATGAGAGGTAATAATAAAAACTTGTCTAAAAATCACTGACTGAACAATTCTTTATTCGACTAGTTTCGCCTTTTACAGCATTATCAAGAAAGGCGAAATTAGTCGAATAAAGAATTGTTCAGTCAGTGATTTTTAGACAAGTTTTTATTATTACCTCTCATTTAAATATGAACTATCACAGAGTAGATTAATCGTCCATTGAATTTTAAATTAGTGCGAGTTTCTCTATGTGTTTTCAAAATATGTATTTTGTATTCTATTTCGGGGTGCATGGAAGTTGAATGTATTTTTTGAACCATTCATTGAAGTAATATACTATAAACAACAAAATTTCAACTATTTGAATATAAACTTAAATTCAAACACTTGTACTTATGATTTACACTTTATTGATTACATAGCATGACGCGTTTCGTCATTACAAACTACTTCTTTAGATGCTTACAGAATAATAACGTTATCATTATCTAAGCATCTGAAGAAGTCGTTTGTAACGACGAAACGCGTCATGCTATGTAGTCAATAAAGTGTAAATCATAAGTTCAAGGTTTGAATTTAAGTTTATATACAATTACTTATAATGGATTTACATCAAGCAAACGCCAACATTATTAAATATTTCAACTATTTTCCAAGCAGTGCGAAAAACTAAAATTATTATATTGTATTATCAACTAGATTTTTTTCAGGTTTATATTAAATAATTTGTGTATTTGGTTTTTCGTAATTTTTCAAATGACGTTTAATTTGACGTTGTGAAAAATTCTATATGTCAAAAAGTTCATTGTTTCTTTTATCTCAATATTCGTGGAGTACCTATGTTTTCAAGCTTTGTTTTTATTCCTAGTTCCTACTACTGAACCATTTCTTGTGAAAATTTGGGGAATTTCTGTTCTAATTTCTGGAGAAAATCCTCTTTGTGCCATTTTTTTCGCTGTTTCTGTTGAATGGTAATTCGTGGAGAAAACAAACTATAAACCTATATTTAAATTAGCGATATACTTACTGGTTTTAGGAGTTACTGAGTTGACGTCGAATCCTTGATTGATGAGCCAGTTCATGAGCTGAGGCTTTTCGAAAAGAAGGACTAAAGATAATGGTGAAATATTCTCTTGTATTTTATTTCTAGAAATTCCCCCTCGTAACATATGTAACAGTACCATTTCCATCATCTCCAATTTTCCACTGGCCACACTCAAAGAAAAAATATTCATACCTGAAAATTGAACAAAATATCATCACAAATCCTTCAAATTTTCAAGATAAAACTTTAAAATATATCAAACTTAACATTAAGTGGGTTTGTCTTTGTTGGTGCAGTCGGGAAGAGGCTTGACATGGTGCGGTGGAACTCGAGTTCTAGTCTCAGTGAAGCCATGCATTTTTCTCTTTTTCTATGATTAAATTTTTGGAAAATATACATATATTACATGGCCATTAGACGTTTAGAATAGGCATTATACTCTGGTCCACAAAAAAAGAAAAGATGGCGCACTCTGTCATTGGAATCTCGTATTTATAACTCGGAACAAAAAATCATGAAATCAACTACCGACAATCATTTCAAAGTAATTGTTCACGAAGAAAAGTTTTTTGTACTATGTTTTTTGTTCATGATTTAACTTTTCGAATTGTAGACAAACACAAACACTATCACTGGGACTTGAATCTGAATCCTACCGCACTATAGAAATGTGCATTCAATTAATATAATGTAGGTTACTTTTCTACTCAACTTTTTTTCAGCAGTATATTTCTTCAGTATTAGCCAAAAAGTATTTCTTCAATAAATTCCAAATTATTGAAACAGATCGGCTGTTTTAGCTCGAAATTTGAATTTTAAATTGAAAAAAGCCATTTCATACACATTGAATCTCAAATAGTAGTCCTGTTTAATTATTTTAAAATTTGAAGTCTTTTTCGATTTACTCACCTAGTTTATTCTTTTTAGTGATATCAGCACCTTTTTCTAATAAAATTTTTACTATGTCAATGTGTCCATTTCTCACTGCCATCATCAATGGAGTCCATCCCATAAAGTTTTCAGCGTCTATTTTTTGGTCGGATGCCTCGAGGTCTCGAGAAAAGGTGTCAATTTGGCCCACTGCTGAAGAAAAATGTAAATTTGTGTTTTTGTCCATACTAATTTTGTCCATTTCATTTTCAACGTCATCATCACTGATTTCTTCCAATTCTTCAATGTCCCCTTCGTCGTTTTGTTTGAGATTTTCATCTTTCACCAAAGTAGATTCCATTTTTGGAAGTAAGCAAAAGAATTTTATTAATACAACTGATCACTTGTGAAACTTTATTCGTTATCGTATATCCCAGATGTTTCTTACTTTCGTTTAAACGTGCAGAATGCGACCACTTCTCTTCAATCATGAACTCTTCCATTTTTTACGAAGCCAAACAAATCTGATTTCTTTGTTTGACAGCCTTTTTTTAGTTCAGTGGATCTATAGTTTGAAGTTCGTTGCCGAACGGCCAATGGGCTTATAATCAATGTACAATTATCATTATTTAGCCTATGTACTTAAATCATAGACAAACACAAACACTCATGCCTTCAGCGGGGCTCGAACCCGAGTTCTACCGCACCATAGTCGTGTGTTCTGCTCACTAAGCCACGGAGACCGGCTGTTTAACAGCTATTAGACAGAGAACTTCCCTTTAACATTGGCACTGAATAGTCATTGAGTTTGTAATCTGAGTATATTTATCAAATCTAATATATTTTCAAACCATTAAAAACATAGACGCGTACGAACGTCCATATCTATCCCAGGATTCGAACCCAACAGATCTGGGAGAATCTTAATGTTAATTTGTATGAATAATTCTTCTATTCAAAATTTTTTAGTGAAAAAGTTTGTTGAAAAAATATAGAAATAAAACTTCCGATGTGTTTCTTCAGTGTGAATATTCATTTAAAAAACTAAAATTTTTACGAAAATAATTATTGAATGTGTGAAAATTCACTGAATATGTTTGAAGAAATTTTTCGGGGATAAACGGAATTTTTCGTCGATTAAATAACGATATTGGCTCGTTTTCTTGCTGAACTAGACTATCGACGATCTGCTTTGAACACCTTGCCTTCTGCCTGCAAGACGATACTTTCACCCAGACTCCACAATTTGGAATCAGTTGATATAAATGAAAGGAGAAAATATTACAGCCCTCTCTCTCTTTCTCGAGTCTCAATGATGTCATCACTCGATCATCATAAAATAAAGAATCTTGCATAGTCACCTATCGGCTTCCTTATGAACTACATATTTTCTGTTACTTTGCGGCCCTGTATTAGGGCTTCGTCCTCGCGCGGAAAACGTGTGAACTATGAAGTATGATTAAAGTTGCATAGTAAGGGATTTATTTCTGAATTTTCAATCGATTTTTGATGCAGTCTCGATTTCTTTGATAAGATTTCTAAAGTAAACAATCAATGGCATTCAAACCTTTACCAATTTGAAGTTGAATAAATTCTCTAGGGGAGCAGATATTTTAAAATTGTCCAATATGAGAGTGAATATTTTTAATTAATTCCTAAATGTGAACAATTTATGCGTGAAAAAAGTAGCAATTTGAAATTTTAGTTTTTCAAACTATTGATAGAATTCTTCAACTTCAAAATTATCTAGCGCCCTGGAGAGAATATTCAAGGTTCGAAAACAGTTTTTAGATTCACGAAACTCGTTTTCGTTCAGAAATGGTATCAAAGAAACCTAAGACTTGTTTCTTAGAATGGAATAAATCCCAGCCTTATTTCAGTTCAATGCATTATAACCCAGTCCACTTCCAGTATCAATTCCAGTAACAATCTTTCCAAACGTCTGAGCTTTTCTTATTTGATGATGGTAAATTAACAAATTTCTGAGTGTGCGCTTTTGAAAATGAGTTACCACATACAAATTAATTTCTACCTTACACTTCCTTTACTTCTTGTAGCAGATTCAAATTTGTAAGCTTTAGTACAGTGACAACTCAAAATCAAGATTTCTGTTTTTGTTGATTTCTTCTCTTTAAGGTTATGTGAAGTGAATTTTCTGATAATAATTGAATTGAAATTGAACTCTGCATCTTGTGTTGCTGGAGGTTGATTTGAATAATCGATATAATATCGCAGAAACTTTCTACTGAAACGTCATAAAAACAAATGTTTGAAACGTCAGCTTCATTAATTTTCGTCACATTTTAGGATTTAAGGAGAAAATCTGTCAACGTGCAAAACAATTGCCTACGAAAGATTGACAAGACGAATTGCAGTTGTATGATCTTTATGTTTTCAATATCTCCTTGTAAATGTTAGATTCAAATGAATAAATATAAGAGATTCATCGTGGGTAGTCATAACATTGAAAAACAGTTTGCTCACTTATCTTTAATTAATTGAAAATCTTTACATATAAGAGACCTAACTGTAAAAGTACATTTCATCAATGGATCTTTTCAAGTTCAATGGATATTTCATTCATTTAAATTATTGCCAAATTTTTATAGCGCTAGCTACAAGAAATGATCATTTTAACTTAAATGATATTCTTTCGAGGCAAATAGGATATAGGTAAGCCTGAATTGAACAGTGTAACCAATAATTTATTCAAATTACATATTCAAAAAGTATCAGATCCAGATTGTAAGTATATCGACTATTTATCAATATGCCTCTGAAGAACTCTAATCACAAAAATATTGCAGATAAATCCAAACTATGTTCTTGATTGATCTATTTTGATATTATGTTACATTTTATTTTCTGTCTTTTCAACACTACATTTGTATCTGAAATATTTTTATGATGGTATTATTAGAATTGATGTTTTGTAAATGGCAGTATAATATTTGGTATATTTTAATTAATCACATTCCTATCAGAATATTTTACAGCAGATGTTACTCTTATTTTCTCACTATGTAGATATTAAGAGCTTTTTCTATTTATTCATCTTAGTCACTAAAGTACAAATAAATACTGACTATAGGGCTGAATATTTTGGAATACTTATAAATTGTTCAAAACAAATGTTACATCTACTACTATCTATTTATCGTATTTTACAAAAAAAAATATTATTCCATCTGAGAAATGATCTCACCCCTAACGTTACATTGCACTGTTAATCTACTTAAGCTTGTTGAATTTCCATGAAGCTAATACATATTTGGAATCAGGAAACTGTTCGTAGACTTAGGAACTAAGGTGATCCGCCATCTGAATGCACTTCATATAACAGATTCCTTTTTTATCACTTCTTTGGTATTCATTTAGATAAAAATATCATTAAGTATATATCTCCAGAATCTGCGCTCAGATATTGGGTTGAAGATATTTTTCCAATTACAAAATAATAACAATGACAATGAAAGTTTAATTCGGGAGAACAATTTCGAATAGGCCAGTTATCACCATTACGCTCTCAAGTATTTAAGGTTGCAGAACTGCTTGATATATTTTATATTGAGAATCGCACAAATAATTCAAGAAATATATTTATCTACCAAATACACAATAATATAATTCTAATACAATTAGCAAGTTCTGTATATTTCATAAAATTACTATGGTAAAAAAGTATCATATTTTTTTAATGATCACGTAGAGATTTCTCATTTTCAGTGAATTTATAAATGGGATAACAGAAAAATATGAGTTTTAATCAACAAATTTATCTTATGCTAATAAAGGTGCATAACAAAATGTGAGATTTACATATGAAATATCACTGCGAGGTATCAAGTATTAAAGCTATGTGAAAGTCTTTCAAATATATTTCGAAGATACGTAAAAGTTTCTGTCATGGTTGATATTGCTTTTTTGGGCATTTAGTTCTTTTCAGCAGCCTCTTCCAGTACCAAGCCTACCTTTATCTGTAGCGTATCTAATGATGACTAGCACTAGCACGAATATAATGCACTATTTTGCAGCTAGTATCAAAGGGGTTAAAGTGAATAGTTTTTCTTAAAATATATAATAAATAGTTTAGCCTTTACCTCCTAGGTTATTGTTACAACACACGCGCATACGCATATATATATATATATATATATATATATATATATATATATATATATATATATATATATATATATATATATATATATATATTCATTTTCACCTCAAGGTATCAAGCAAACTTCATATTAATATAAAATATTCCGGTAGAGGCTAGTAGGTCTTAAAGAAGTCACTCTGATTATGTTTTTATGGTTAATTATTGTATGTTATTTTTTTATTTCAGCTTGACTGATGATCATCATCAGATCAATTTGTATATGAAGTTAGTTGATATTTGAGGTACAGTGTCAATCTTCTAGTTTAACCATTGAGGTAATTTAATTAAATATAATAATAATGATAGTAAAATGAGTGTTTGAAATTTTATATAACTGTCATATTGTTAACAATCTTAAGTACCAATTTTAAGAATAAAACAGTCATGGATTGAATGAGTGGTCAAAGTATTTCTGCTATTTATGTGAATAGATTCGTGCAATACCAATATACCATACAATGAACACAAACTTATATTCAACCATGACATTTTTACATTTCTGCCACCTTTTCATTCAGTTGCCATTTAGATCTCAAACATTCAAATGAACAATAGTGGACGTTTACAATTAATGTAAGCCGGTGCAGCACTGAATGCACTAACCTAGAATATCATTCTGATGATTTCTTGAGAAATCTCTCGAATCTATCAATTATAACATATAGCTTTTATTAGTGATTGTATGTTTAGTAATAATGCTTCACTGATTTAGTGACATACAAACAAGTCAGTAAAGACTTACAACTGCGCTACGCATATCGGAAGGGATCTAGAGTAATTTCTTGTTAGTTCAGCTCTGTCGATATTGTTGAGAGGTGAGGATGGTAGCGCTCTATAATCGTGAGCAGTAGGGAGGCGGGATTTCGTTGAGCTACGAGATATACCATTGGCTTTTGCCAATGCTGAAGGTGAAACAGCTATCCAATGACAATTAGAGCCGGAAATTCGTAGACCGTAGCTCAAAGACACCCCGCCCACATACATATACTACGACTATACTACGAGTATATAACGGCTTGGCTATCCCAACTCTCAACATTATAGCCGAAGCACCTAATTTGATTATTCATGCAAGCGTAGCCTTTGTAAATGTTCAGATTGGTTTTTCTCAGATAACGGTAGCTAACTTCTGGAGATGCCCTTCTCAGGATTAGGTGAATATAGATCGTCTTATATCTAAACAATAAGCCAGGCAAACATTACTACCGTAGACTCTGAGCGCGAAAGCCTTCAATGAGACTTTACTCACTATATCTGCACTAAAAGAACAGGTAATTTTTAAGACTTCAACATTTGAATGAAAATTTACTCTATTATTACCAATTCGTCAGAGTAGGACTAGCACAAAACAGGCGTATTGCTGGAAAAATATTGAAAGTATCTTTTTTAATACTCAATTATTGAACATTAGTGAACTATCAACCCTGCAAAATGCTCATTTCTAGTATGCGTAAAGTATTGTCAGATTTTTATAATGGGATATAAAGAGGCCTATAATGAAGGCATATGTGCCCTAACCTAAAAAAGACTGGAAAAGTTTAGGGAGAAAACGATCTAGATTTTAGAAACCTTTTGGAGAAAAAAAAGTGAATGTGAAATGGTCCTAAATTGAATATTAATGAGTTTGAATATAAATATTATTACATTTGAATGTGGGAGAATAAATTGATTGTCCATACTCGTGATGGCAAGGCACGTCAAGGCGTGAAGATGAACGTGAAAATCTGAACTCACCATGTGGTGAGTTACCCAAGTCCTCTTAGGACATTCGAGTGAACAAAATAGAAAATGAATAAACACGCCTTACTTCGTCGTGCTTACGAAGCATGGGATTGTCAGATTCTGAAGTTCTTGAACTGAAATTTTACAGTTAATAATCTGGCCAATAGCTGGAACAGTTGAAATATATCACAATTTAGATATTGATAACTGAAAAACTATCAATATAAATGATTTATCAATAAGTTTATTGAACTTAAGTATGATTAGTTGAGAAATCTCTTTTCGATTTTAGTTTCTGATTGCATCAGCAAAAAGAGTGAATTTCCTTTTGACTTTTGAGAAAAACCGTTTGCAATGTTCGATTTTCAGAAACGTGTGTGTAATACTGGATCTCGTTCGAGGCGACAATATTTACAATAAATACAACTAAAATACAATAAATAGCAGAAATAAATAATAGAAGAGTTTGTGGTCGAGTCACAGAGTATGTGTGTTAGATGGTTCGGTTAGTTCCAATAGAGAAATCGTAGTAGTATCCTCAAAATCCATATGGGTATTTGTATCTAACCCATAGTCGAACTCGTGCGTTGAGTCCTCATCCACGTTAATCGTTGCCTCAGAGCTCACAACCGGAAATAACTTTTTTTTGTTGCCCTTTTTAAACTTCTTCTTGGCGAAACCGGTCGCTTTTTCGTGTTTATCACTGTTCAACTTTTTCTTTTTGTTCGATTCTCTTTGGCACTCCGAACTATCGTCACTGTCGCACTTCTTCACATGAGTTTGAAATTTTCTATTATATTGTTTACTACTAAGGCATTGATCGTTCTCCAAGTCCGTTGGTGAACATTTTCGTTTTTTCTTCTTTCGCTTTTTTCGCTTTCGACAACGGGGGAATTCGGCTGAGGGATGGGTGGGGGAGGTGAGCAGTCTTGGTTTCGAATTGACACTGGTTGCGCAGATGTGAGCGTGATGTCTCATATGGTTCAATTCTTCTGTGCGCTCTGGCGAGACATAACGCGTTAATACTCTCGTGTATGAAGATAGCTTGCCGAGCTGTTGCTTGGCCTTCAGCATTACTTTTCTAGACTGGCCTCTTCTATTCAGTGCTAGGTATAGGGTGCGTTTTTCGTTTGAGTATTTTGTTGAGGAGTATGTGTTATAGTAGTGTTTCTCGATTGTTTCATTGAAGACACATTCATCACCGTATTCTTTCTGCAAACAAAAATGAACGAATGAATATAAAACAAGCATGAAATCAATTCAGTGAAGATAATAACTATCTTTGGATAAAATGGAACAATATAACAATATCTTCTAATCATTCTCAAAGTCAAGAAACTTAATTAAAATGGAATATGTGAAATATATACGAATGTCATAATTCATCATTTTTATAGAATTTTCCATTTTTCTAGGGCGCGCAAACTCATTTTTAGGCTGAGCATGAATACCCTTTGAACACCCCCAAGTTACGCCTATGTCTTGGATATTCCTTAGAAAAGTTAAGTAGCTAATATTTCTGAGAATCCGATTTTTTCGATACTTTTATTAAACTGTGGAGGGTTATATGTTATGAGGTAAGGAAATACACCCAGGTCCTTAACTTCATGGCTTGTGGAGGTAGGTAGTTATTCAATTTCATCGATCATTCTCATACAAATCTTAGAGCTGGCTATAGGAGTCAGGAAACTAGTTGATAATGCAGAAAATTAATCTTTTTTGTAGTCCTAATTAAATGTCATCTGTCTGTTACACTGATTGTTATATTACAAAATATTACAGTGGAACTGTGACGTATAGTAGTCTTAATAATTGCTGCAAACCTTACAGCAAGTTACTAAATTCCACTAAATTAAAATAAACCTTATTTATTCATTTTATTTATTTATTTTAAGCATATAATGTGAATATATATATACCTAGTGACCGGAGAACCTTCTTTTAACAAATAGAATACATATTAATAGATAATATATGTATCTATATTATATATTTATTATATATATATATAATATATATATATATATATATATATATATATATATATATATATATATATATATATATATAATAATTATTATATTAAAATAAATTAAACTCTTGGCTTAATGTTTCACGATTTATTTAACAATATGTATAGTCAACATGTTTCGAGCGTTAGCTCATTTTCAAGACTCGAAACATGTTGACTATACATATTGTTAAATAAATCGTGAAACATTAAGCCAAGAGTTTAATTTATTTTAATATTCAATTATGTTTCACCAAGAGTTAAGCGAGAATTCAATCTCATTAATAATAATTATTATGTATAATAACGTATAATATAGAATACAAACTAAAAAAAAATAAACCTTATATTATTCAGTATGCGCTACTATTTCTCAAACCTAATCAATATTTTCATTTGTTGTAGAAGATGGTTAGATGTTTCATGAAATGAAGTTCTCATAAAGGTTTCAAGTGAGCAGGCAACACACTATACGCCACCGGTTTACATGTATTGCATAAGCTTATTCAAGTAAGGGGTAGCATTTATCATACTATAAATTTGAAATCAGCATTTGAAAAGTGACTGAGCACATAGTGAATTAAGTTTGAAACGGAAAATAACTAGTATAATAATTTATAGCAAGTTTTCTCAAAAACACCGATAAGAAACATGACGTAAATATGTATATTACTAATGTTTGAAAAACAAATCATTAATTTCAAAGATTAAATAAATTGCAGCAAATTTCATGAGTGACTACAAAAAAATTTTATTCTATATAAATAAATAGAAAGTGAATTCAAATTATACGTACCGCTCCATAAAGAAAGCCACAAGCATCCATGCATAAAAATTGACAGGTAGCAGTTCCTTGTATCTTCACTTGACCAACGCCAATGGTAGATCTTTGCAATATGGCTGAAAAAATGAAAAACGACGTCAAATTTGATGTAATGTGATTTTTTTTAAAGAATTTCATTGTAGCAAAAGAATTCATTTTATTTTTCATCGTTCTAACTCGATAGCTCATAAAAACGAAACAGAACTTCAGTGTCCAACTATCAAAAAATGTCATTAACCGATTGAGTCGATACTTGATGAAAATCTAAATACAGAATTCAAATAAAATTAAGTAGTATTTCGATTTTCACTATAATTAATTCAAAAATATGACAATATCGTTTCGCCAACACAGTGGCTTCATCAGATGTTGATGATAAACTGAGCTATTACATTGTGGGCATGTTTTTCAATTAATTATAGTGAAAATTGAGAAACTACTTAGGTTCATTTAAATTATCAGAAATCTAATATGTGTTTTGATTCTATCAAGGGAATTCAATTGATTTCTGATTACATATTTCAGCTTCTGTGTAGAAGCACCATATCTGCTTTAAAACAGTCTCACGAGGCGTATCAAAATGCATTCCTCTAAACTTATCTGTAACATGCGGAAATAAAAAGTACTAGTTGGCTGCCAAGTCGGGAATATACATTGCTTGACCTACCAATTCTAGGTTTTGTTCAATAAATAGGTGTAAGTATTTGATCAGCGTTCATGAAGTATTACAGTGATGTAGTTAAAGCAAAATTGTTTTTCTAGGTCACCTTTAATGACAAGTACTTCGCAGATAATATTGAAAAAACTCTTATCAAAGGGAATTACAACGCATTGTGGTATGTTACGCATGAAGAATGAGGTCGAACCTTCCATAGACATCGAAAAATAACATCACATCGGTGCAATAGCCACCTCTGTGGTGCAAATGAACTACAGAGTTATAAAAGTTCGGTGACTTTCATTGATTGTTTCGTGATTTAAAATATGTCTTAAATTGGCTTAAATAAAATACTTGTTTTCCTTGTTTTTAAATATTATTAATTGTTGAATTAATTATTTGTAATTTTCATGGTT
Organism: Henosepilachna vigintioctopunctata; assembly: GCA_030704895.1. NCBI lineage: Eukaryota > Metazoa > Arthropoda > Insecta > Coleoptera > Coccinellidae > Henosepilachna > Henosepilachna vigintioctopunctata. The sequence continues at coordinate 3,751,811 of JARQZJ010000122.1, read as the reverse complement.
TTAGAGGTGAATCTAAGCTTTGAAATTCAGGCTTTTGAAGGAGTTTCAAAACCTAATATTTTACTTCAAACATTCATTCCTGTAACGATGAAGACGGAAACGAAAATTCAATTAGTGTTTGAAAGTTTTTTAACCCTTCTAATTCTAAATAATTAGGAAACATGCGTATCCCAATTAAGACGAATAATAAGCAAATCATGGTTCTGTTGATATTCAATTGATAAACGTAGATTGTATGTTGAGATATGTACCTTTTCTACGTATTCAAAACAGGTTATGAAAGCAAGAGCATACGCAAAATTGTAGCTATTCAATTTCAAATATTTCAACTGTCAAAAATCACATTGTCATTGACGTGACTTTAATTGATCAAACTCCTTGGGGGCTTTCGTTAGATGATTCAAATTCATGAGCCGTATGAAAAAAATTTGTCCAATTACAAGAATATTTGCTGACTCAGCTAGTGATCATAAACTATTTTCTATGTATATTCTACATATTTCAGATGCATATTACGAGCATTTCATCCTAGTGGAGGAGAGTTTAGACAAAAACCTAACATACTGCATACCTGGGTTCTAATACGGGTAATACTATGATGTTTCTAAGTCTAATATTTAGTGGATTTACATACATAGTTGCTGAGTATGTCTAATACTCAGCAATAACTAGAATGGAAGCAACAACCAGAAAGAGACACAGTTGAAACAGTTTAATAAAAATGGTTTTCCTTCCTCATTTAATACAAGAGTTGTTTTCTAATTGAATATACCTACAATTGTGTTCTTTTCTATCTATTTCTTGATTCAACAGAATTGATTTTATAGAATTTTTACTACACGTATCTACCAACAAAGTAGGGGCAAAGAATTGTCAACTGAATATTTCAGTCATGATTATTTGTCTATATAGTAACCTCTAAAATTCCATTTTGAACTTTTAACCAACATCTTGATTTATCCTCAGGCAATATTTTCAGATGCAGTCTAGTGAACGCGTATTTTAAAATAGAAACCGAATACGAAAGGGCAGGATAACCAATATTGCTATAGAAAACTTTAAAGATTCCTAAAAATAATAAACAGATGACAGAAAATGACGTACAGTCTTCTGAAACAGAAACCGAAGAAAATCTGATAAATTCACTCGTTTTCAAATGAACACAAAAGCGAACAACGGTTATTTTGAAACCACAGAGTTTTCTAGCTAGAAAAAGCGATGAGCAACAAAGGTTATATTAATATTAATAATGGAAATCAATCAATGCCATATTTATTATTTCCTGAAAAGTTTTTATGAAACCGTTAAGTAAACGTGGTAATAAGTACTTTGGTACTGATCATTATTTTCTAGTTGAATCGAACTGTATTCTTTATTGATTATTCACCCACTAATTATCAAGGACATTCTGGAAGAGAGACTCAATGATTAATTCCTAAAGTTACTATTACTTGGTGGTATATTTCTCACTTCGATAAATAAGAATTCTCTAATTGAAGCAATACAATGATTCATAAAGTTTATAAAATTGTAACTATTGCACAAGAATAATATCCTTCTTAGCTTCCAATAATGATAAATAGGTATTTCGAATGTAGTTTATTGTATCAATACTTAATATTTTTCTAGAATAGACGCAATGTCCATGACCAAGTCACACCACGTCTATTTTGAATTTCACACAGTTTCATAATTGCAATTTCAATAAATAAATGTAGACACGGAATTGAATAGTGCATATTCCTTCTTATCCGACAGTAATTTATTACAGCTATTATCATTCAATTAAACATTTAAGGGCGAGAGGGTCAACTAGAGTTTTTCTCATTATTTAATATTTTAATCTATCTTCAAGAAATGACAAACAAGTAACACATTTGCGTTAATCCTTTACTTAGTTCCAAACTGATAGATGAATGTGGCACAATTTTCCTTTACTTTGAATAATTCAACAACTGTTCTTCATATGAACAAGCAATGAGTATAATTTTTCGAAGGTGAGTTAGTAAATACACAAATTCCATAAATAATTCTACAATACTGGTTTTTTCAAACGATAGAGAACTTTCCTCTCGATATATAGTCCTGGTGCCTTTTTGGTGGTGCCTGTTTGGTATAAAAAGGCACCAGGAGTACATATTTCCACAACGGAAACCTTTGTTTCGCTCTTCTCAAAGAATGTATATCGTTGGTGTAAGAATATTTTTGCTAGGGTCTCATGGCACCTATGGTCTATAAGAACACTGATTCATTTAGGGCTGTACATGAAACAGGAATCTTTTTCTTCGGCTCTCATAGAACCTATGCTTTATGAGAACACAGCTGTATGTGATCCTGCACATGGTGTGTGAATTTCCTTCTCCGGTTCTCATGAGATCAACAATGATACTGTTGCATGCAGGGCTTCACGTATTATGCTAATCTCTTTCAAAAGATCTAATGAAGTATTTGCTCTACCAAAACTCTAATCTTAGGAAGGCTGTCCAAAATTTCCTCCTAGACTGAAGACGAATTAGACCCAAGCTACCATATGTATACAGTCTGATAACCAGAAGTCATGCCTTGAACTCAAACAAATTTTTGAGGTAGTAGAACGTAGTATTTGCTCAAGGATCAGAAATATACCGAATTTAAGAATGTAAGACCAAGATAGGTTCTTAAATAAAGCCTCAGTGATCATTTAGCAACACCAATTCGTAATGAAGATATAGTTTGGAGTTGAATCGACATCTGGAAAGCCATCGAAAAGTAGTGAAATCACTACAGGAGATGATCATACTGAATAATTGGCTAATAGACTAAGTAAGGGCAAAAATTCAAGCAAGTATGCTTGACTGTCTTGAATCTATGAATCCAGCAAATTGCACAAACAAATCAAAATGTTGGAGGTTAAATGAACTTAGGAACAATGATACAAAAAGTTTATTTATCATAACTTCTTCATAGTAGAAGATCACATTCCTTTGGGAAATACCTTTCTTGTAAACGAAATTGTTTTACTTGTAAATATGTTCGAGATGATGGGAGGGTTGCTAAAACCATCACAATATATTCAAATTTGAAGATATATATATATATATATATATATATATATATATATATATATATATATATATATATATATATATATATATATATATATAACAGTACCGTCAGGAGTACACTAATTTAATAATTGATTCAACAATTAACGAATTGATCAATTTAAATTGTTACCCCAAGAGATTTGAAGTAGAAAGTCTAGTTTACATTTGAATAAGTGACAAATGACACATGACAGATGAAATCTCATGAAAAAATAGAATATCAACTAAGATCGGACTTCTTTGAAATATTGTAACACAGGTAATCGTCCTTCCTGCAATTCCACTTCAGGTGAAGGTCGTATAAGATAATCATTTCATAGTCATGCATATATTATAAAGCCTGCGCTATTATTTTTTCTCGAATTCGATTTCTTAGGAAACTTAATCCTGTTTCGACAAAACAAAAACTACAAATTTTTTTTTCTCGAACTCAACGCAAATTTAAAGTTTTCTGACAATTTTGTCACTTCCCGATTTCGTCACGGTTTGACCTTGATCATTTCGTGTATTTTTATTATTTGCTAACGGTTCGGTCCTAAGTATTTTAGTGAAACACATCGGCGACGACATTCAAGAAAAACAGATTAGTTCATTCGACTTTCACAAGATTTAACCGTGATCGGACTTCGATCACAAGGCCTGGGAATTCCTCATAGGCGTAGTTGAAAAGCGGAAACAGCGAAACGGAGCAATTACTAAGACATAAACAAACTAAAACATAAAAAAAGTACATTTTTGAGAGAATATTAGAATTAATGCGTTGCTAATAAATACGAGTAAGCAGCTCAAGTTATCGAGTTTTTTCAAAACATTTATATATAAAATTCTTAGTACGCTTAAACTTTTTAAGACAGCAAAAACTGGAAGTCAGTAGCGTGACACAGAGTGAACAAAAGGGTGATTTATTATATGGGATAACAAAGTTTTTTATTCAATAGTAATTTTGAATTTTGAAATTGGATTTAAATACCATAAGGCGACTAATAGTCTTTATAGAGCTAGGTAATTTATCAATAAAATAATTATTCTAAGAATTATATTTAATGCAGGCAAACTAAAATTAAGTAAAAGAAGAAACTTACGTTGAAAACCTACACTTTTTTTTTTATATTTGCGCTATATAAAACGTGTACGAAACTGTGTTTCGTGTTTTATATATTGATTTTTTATATATCTCTTCAAGTACTTTCATCTTTAACTTGAACTACGCCGTTCTGACGATAGGCAATAACCTTGAAACATATGTAAACGGCTGTTATATATAAAAAAAAAAAAAAAAGTGTAGGTTTTCAACGTAAGTTTCTTCTTTTACTTAATTTTAGTTTGCCTGCATTAAATATAATTCTTAGAATAATTATTTTATTGTTAAGATTATCTGGGTAGTTCCAGAAGCTATAAAAGTCTCATAATAGCCGGACGGTATTTCATTGTCGTCTGCAACGTTGTGTTGACTCTTCCCAAATGTTTTGGGTGTATAAAACGTGTACGAAACTGTGTTTCGTGTTTTATATATTGATTTTTTATATATCTCTTCAAGTATTTTCATCTTTAACTTGAACTACGCCGTTCTGACGATAGGCAATAACCTTGAAACATATGTAAACGGCTGTTATATAAAAAAAAAAAAAAGTGTAGGTTTTCAACGTAAGTTTCTTCTTTTACTTAATTTTAGGTAATTTATTGTATGCATTCAATTCTTTTTAAAATATAGCGCTTCTAGATTTAGAAAGTCTACAAATTTGTATGTAAAACCTGTCAGCAGTTCTAGTGTTATAAGTTTCCACATCATTGAAATATGTTACATATTTTATTATTTTACATGGGGACAATTGCTTTTCGATTTTGAATATAAATATATATGAAGCATAAAGTAGTCTCTGTACATAGGTTCTGAGCAATTCGATATTTTTTTGATAGGATCTTATCATAATATTATCTTATCTTATTATAATTGTTCGCATAGGCAAATTCTGCAATTTTTGTTGTTTTTCCTTTATTCAAACTGAATAACATAGTGCAACAATATTCAAAATGTGGCATTATTATTGACTGAAATAACAATAATTTCATATGACATGGTATTTCTTCCAATTCGTTTCAGACAGTTGAATTTTTTTTTGAATAGTCGAAACTTTTAGACGATATGAAGTCTAAAAACTGCAACTCAAATTCTCATCTACTGTAATATCCAAATATTTAACAACTTTTACCCTTTCAGTGTTCTGGTTTTCAATTTCAATATTTCTATTCTCGTTTGTATGTATCTACAGAGTTTTACTTGTACTAGGATAAAAAACAATGTTTTCGTAAAACCTCTTCTTTTAATGAAGTGAATACATACAAAATAGCGTAAATTCTTCAAATTAATAGGAAGTATGTCCTCCTTTCGAAGAAATAACTTCGTCTAGGCATCGTTTCCACTAGCGAGGCGCAGATTTTCTTCAATTCGTCATCATGAAACCACACCTGAATTGCATTTATAATCATTTTTTCTTTTGTAGTGAAATCCATGTTTGCCAGTCGTCTCTTTAAAATATTCCATAAATTCTCAATGGGATTGAGATCAGGTGAATTCTCCGACCAATCGAGTAGGTACTTTTATTTCATTCTCACTCATAAAGGCTTGCACTTGTTTGGAATTGTTGCAAGGAGTCAGGTAGTGCTGAAATGTTTCATCAAACGTTTCCATGAATGGGACAATCTTAGTGCGCAATATTTCCAAATAGTTCACAGAATTCATCATCCCTGTTATAAGAGCTAATCGTCCAGTGCCATTGGTTGTGAAAAAAACCTAAAACATTCGTTTCGAATGATGTTTTACTGTTTGCTGGATGTGATCAGGCCGCAAAGTTTCCCCACGCCTCGTCTAACAACACTTGATTTTTACCCTTGAACAAACAAATGTGTCTCATCACTAAAAACACCTTCTTCCAGTAGTCCACAGTCCACGCACGGTACTTTTTGGCCCATGCCAAACGTTTCTTCATCATTTTCTGGGTAAGCAGATCTTGCCTTACGGCCAACCTCCAGCAGTCGTTTTCGCGCAGTTGAAGTGCTCACCTCGAAGATCAGTGCTTGTCTTTCTCGGATTAATTTTGCTAATTGTTATCAACACTTTGACTGTTCTTGGAGTAGTATTGCGTTTGCGGATTACGAATTAATTGGGACAAACATTTTTGTCCCAATTAATTCGAACAGCATAGTAGGTACCCAAAATTATGAAGTTAGACTTTTGTACATTCAGCGTAAGTCTTATCGCATAACCATTCATGTAGTTTTAATATTTTTACCACTGATATAAAGCTATCATCTGCGAATGGTCGTATAGAGCAATTTTTAATTAAAAAATAATATCTTATGTAATATATATCTATAAGATGATATAATCAAATGACAAAAAATAACACTGAATCTAAGACATTCCTTGAGGTACAATTAAAATTAATTTGTTAAAATTCAGAAGCTATTGCCAAGTTTGAATATAATTCAATTGAAGCAATAAAAACAGTTATTATTATTGCATCAAATATTTTTCTATGCACCTATCTTATCTGTGTATTAATAGAAAATATATCAGTTGATCTTTAAACCATATATCCAACATTTCTAACCTACTTATTATTGAGAGTATTTATCAATCAAGATAACATGATTATGTATGAATAGCATACTTTGTTTCTGATTCTATCACATTTTTATTTTGCATATTTGAACTATAGATAATCTGATTAGTAATTTAGAAAAGTTTCACTGGGTTTATCTCATTCCGGAATTGGAATCTCCGATTATTTCAATATGATAATGACAAAGGTCCTGATTGATGAAAAATTGAGATAACGTATTCACAGGAACAGCGGCGTCTTTTTCTATTAGAATGAATAATGAACTTTATTAGTTATTTTGTTTTGACGTAATATGAAAGAAAGCACTTTGAGAATGGAACTTTTTTAAAATTCTGTTAAGAATCCAAGCTTAAGAATCTCCATCTGAACTGAGTTATTTTGGTCGAATGATAATCTTTTTCAAGCCTGCCTTGTATAGAAGTACGCATTGATCTTGTCACGAGGGTGTGCTTTAACACGATCTAGAGAGTTTATCTAGTTTCTTCTAACGACGTAAGTCGTTCCCACGATGCTTCCCACATTTTGAAGAGATAGGACCTGGTGCGTTTGAAAAAAACATTGAGACTTGATTATTCGTATGTATTCCACTGATGATTCCTACAACAGGATGAAACAGCGCTGTATTTTCGTTTTATAGTATTTCCAACAAAATCGATGGGATTCGAATTAGTTGAATATCCCTCACTCTCGAAGTGGATAGGTTGTGTTTTCGTTGACAATATTCGTGTAGACAGCTCATTGAGAGTGTTATGTGAAATAATTCGATATTTCGATTAATAAGATTTACAGAAACACTTGATTAACTTAATACTTCTCATTTGTTTTTTAAATCTCTTCTTGCTTAAGATTTAAGTTACATAAGAAATATACCTAACTGCTGTAATTTAGAGCGATGATCTGGGACGCAGCAGGTTCGAATACAGTTAAAATTTATGAAGGTTCCTCAATAAAAATTTTATTTTCCAATTTGAAAAAATCGTATTCCAGGTATTATTTAATTATCTTCTATGCATCTCCACAAAATAAATTAATCAAGGTGACTATTTTTAACGATTTGCCTCAATAAAAATTCATTGAATGAAAAGGAAGATAAATTAAAAACTGAAATCCGTGAAATTTCAACTGAGTTAAAATTGGCAAGTAGATGAGTTTAGATTATTCTGGATATTCAAATATTTGTTTGGGCACGTGGTATTGAAAATTCTGGACTATTTAACGATATTTCAATTATTTCATGAAACATCAGAGAAATTAGAATTACTGAAGTTTCCTTTGACAACTGGTTCAATGCTGAAAAGTATTGTTATATTTGCATTCATTCAATTACCAAAATAGTTTACATTGAAAAGAAGATTATCCACGTAAATTAATTTGGTCGACAGTTTATATGACTACGTTTTGTCTACGTGATATTGAAGCACGTAATCATTGAAATATAAAACATAAATTGAAATTTGCTTAATGACGTGAACATTGAGATAGATTGCGTAATTAGGTTTGCGAATTGTACTCGTGATATGCGAACAAGTTCATACGCGACCGTACTCACGTACAGCTTTTGCTTCCTAACAACCGGTATCACAGATACTTTCAGTAAATTAATGGGGAGCACCAGCGGCGCAACAACCAGGTGGGCGGAGGTGCAAACCAATAATAATTAATTTTGACAATTTTCGGGATTCTATTTCAAAGATCGACTCTAGTCCCACCAAGTAATCTCAAATATTTCATTAAGAAACATAATTATCTACGACCAGAAAATATACTTAAATAGAGTAATTAGATTTTTATGCTGAAGCATACGTAACGTGACCATTTATTCTTTGACTCAAAACGGGATATTAGTCAAAAATAGGTTTTCAATTAGGTGGTGACGATTTCAAGTAAGAATTACACTCTTGGCACGCTTTTTTACATTCACCTTAATTATCGACATCGCCTGAAATTTGTAACTGGGTTTTCTCAGATGTCCACAATTTGTTCACAATAGAAAATACTCTTTCTACTGAAGCATTTGTAGCAGGCAAACATAAAATATATTCAATTACAATAGAAAAGTTTTCATGCTGAATATTGTTTCCTTGGAAACATTCGAATTATTCCATTCCGTTACTTTTTGCGATGTAATGTAATTATAAATTAATGAAAATTTCGTCAAAAACTTCAGTATCTTTATTAGAGTCTATATATTTGTTTCAATCAATACATCCAGAGATTTTTTAATGTCTTCCCACGTGGGGACCTTTTTCAAATCTGCCCAATAAAAATATCTTCATTTCTTTGGTAAGTCAGCTAGTTCTTTATCGATATCAGTACCACTATCTCCCAATTTTAATTTGAATTTAAGGGCATTAAATCGAAGAAATTGATTGGTTTGTTTCTGAGGTAAATTGTCTCTTAGTTGGTCTTAGATCGGCCGTCTGCTATTCAAATTTTCGCACGGTTTCCGAAAACGGGACAATTTTGCGTACACAGTTCATTTCGGGGACACCGGGACTCATAATTGTAAAATAGAGACAGTGCCGTTCAAAACGGGAAGTCTGGTCACATAAAAGTAACGTCACAAACCGCTGAAAATTGTTCGTCATTCATGGAAATTTGTCAAATTTAAGTGTTGTCTTCATATAAATGTGTGTATGAAGCGTTAAAAAATAAGCAAAACAGGAGAAAGTGCTTAAGACCTTAGATGAAACAATATCGTCAATATAAGATGATATAATCGAATGAAAAAAAAATAACACTGGATCTAAGATCGTTCCTGGAGGTACAATTAAAACTAATTTGTTAAAATTCAGAAGCGATTGCCAAGTTTAAATATAATGAAATTTAAGCAATAAAAACAGTTATTATTATTGCATCAAATATTTATATCATAAGTTGCTTAATTACCTCAGCAATAGACTGGAATTTGTTTATAAAATACGATCCCCGATTTCTATATATTCTGGTGGGCTAAGAATATTTAATAAATTACCGGTGCTGATTAAAAAATGTTATAATTATACAAAATTTAAGAAGTTGTATGAATATGTGATAGCTAACTTCGAATGGAAAAAGTTTCTTTTTCTTGTATTGATTATATTATTAGCGATGCTTAATAAATAATAATAATTATTTTTATTATTATATATATGTAAATTAGGTGTTCACCGCGAATTCACACTGTGTTGTGTTTTCAGATTAAACATCGTGATAATTCACATAATAAAAGATTGAAACCCGAAACGAAACTTATTGAAAACTTCGAAAATTTACTCGAAATGAATGCCCTTTATTTTGTCATTTGAACCAAAAAAAAACTGATGGTTGAAGCTTGGTATTTCAGCAATTTCCAAAATCAATCATTTTGATCTTGACACATAAAATTAAATGACAATCAGTATAAAATTATAAAAATTCCTTGCAATCTCACAATACACTGCGAAATGTTAACTGCAAATATAAATATTTGCATATTTAGCATCAGATGGTCTAAGCAGTTGATAACTAAGATTGAATTTCAAATTTTCGAATGTTTCGAAAAGTCTTATCTATCTTATTTCCGAATAAAAGTGGCACTTATAATTATAGGTCACGTCAAAAACTGCATTCTTCCGAAGAATATTTTAGACAATGAAATACAATAAAATTTTAAGCAGAAGTGCTTATCATTCATTAATTGTTATTACGATCTTCTGTTTAGTATTCCGTAATAGCAAGCAGAGATTCAGTTAATGAAAATCATTAACAAATGCGATGTCCAAACACTTTGACACGCTTAATTTATTCATCATTAGAGACTTGGATACATTATTATTGTGCTTATTATAAATATATTCGTATAATTATGATCTTGAAAAATTCATGCGTTAATTCAGATTAGCAGGTAGAATAATATTTTGACTATGTTTCTGTGCACGCCTAACGATATTGAATTTTTAAAAGAATATTTGCATTGTTTGAGTAAAATGAGTTTGTTCTTAACTTATACAGTAGAATCTTACTAATCCGACATTTCAATAGACCAATAGGTTCAATAATTCGGCACCATAAATTGCGGCAAATTTAATTTCTTGGTTTGAAGAGACCATAGATGATACACAACAAATAATGACGGGTAAAGAAATATGTAAAGTACTACAAGAAGAAGAGAGCCTTGTAAAAATATTTGAGCCAGGAAGTACTACAACTAAAAGTAAAACCAGATACAGAATTTAGTTGTTTCAATACCTGCATAATATGAACACTACAAGCTGCACAAAAACAGACTTCGATTAAACAAGATTCAAGTTAATTTTGAGATGCCTATGTTACTGTTTCAAAAACGTGTAGAACAGGAACCCAAAACATTGTATTTTCCAATAGATTGTTTTATTATATTCATTATGAATTTTTCTATACAATCTAGTAATCCGAACATTCCAATAATTCGTCACCTTCTAGTTTTTAATCGTACCGGATAACTGAGATTTCACTGTACTTCTTTGTTCTACCATGATGTCCTGTATTAGAGAGAAAAACAAAATTATCAAACGTTTTCGGAAAATTTCATGACACAAAGATCAACGAAAATTTAGGAAATGTGGATGAATAAGTATCAATTGTGGGCTTCAATTTCAGAACCTCACTTTAAAATGTGCAGAATTCCTTTATCGATATATTATTATAATTATGTATTATAATATATGTATACATAATATATGTAAAATTTATAAAATAACCTGTTATTGCTCAAAACAATAAAAATAAACTATCTTAAACAGGCAATATATATATATATATATATATATATATATATATATATATATATATATATATATATATATGAAGAAATATTTAAATTTGGAATCGAAATTACACCACGAAAGTTTTTTCAACCTCGACTGGGATACGAACCCAGGTCTCTCAGGTTTACGCCCTGTTGCTCTACCAACTAAGCTACCGAGGTCTACTACTTAGCGATGCAATTCCGACTATATCTAATAACTCTTTTGTTCGCAATAGAAATATATATATATATATATATATATATTTCTTGAAATTGATTTATTGCCTGTTTAAGATATTTTATTTCGAAAGTTTTTAGCAATAACAGGCTTTTTTTGATATGAAAAAGTTTATTTCTGTTGACGTTTCGTTGTTTTATTAGTTTTGACAAAGGTGTAAATATAACAACGAAACGTCAACAGAAATAAACTTTTTCATATCAAAAAAAAGCCTGTTATTGCTAAAAACTTTCGAAATAATATATATATATATATATATATATATATATATATATATATATATATAAATAGGTAATTTCATGACCGTGCGATACTTATGTAGAATTCAGGTAACGGAAATAATCGGTCTGGTGAAGTGTTTAAAAACTCATTTATTCATCACAATTGTCGATATTTGGACATTTTTTTGTGTTTTCTTCAGGAGAAAAACAATAATTAGAGTTTATGCAGTGATAACAACAGAACTAACATTATTCAACAAACGTCTCTTATTTTGTTTCGACTTATACAGCATGTAGGGTATAAGTCGAAACTTTTTTGTTGGTCTTTTCTTTTTTGCAGGTGGCAAAATTCGAGAAAACTTTAAAACAATTATTCTGCAATATAGAGTCTCTAAAACGCCTTTCAGTCTTCAATACTCTAAACATAGACGAGATTTCTTGACAGGTTTGTTTCATCTCGAGTTAACCCGAATTTTCTAGGAACACTCGCTTGAAGAAATCTCGACTGAAAGCTTTAAAATCCTTTATTAGGTTCTAATCACTGAATGATTATTCGGTCAACCGTAAACCTCGTTACTTCTGCAGAAACGTTGTCACTTGAACATTTTATTATGCAAGACAACACTGTTATGTATGAATGAAATTGAGCACCATTTCGAAATTTCAATTCGGAAATCAAAATGCTTACAACGGACCAAAGACGATATGATTTTTTCTGGTCAAAACGTTTGAAATGCCGTTATCGGCTAATTTTGGATAAAATCAGCTGACTGCGCGTGATGACAAGTGAGTCGAGCACCTGCCGTTTTTCGAGTTTCATTGGCACGCCACGATTTCTAATATTGTTGCCAACTGATGGGGAAAATGAATAATTGAGAAATAACGAAACAAAATCCCATGCGATTATCCAACTGTTTAATTCGGCAAGAACACGTTGCATTTCTGATTACGGTATCATTTAACACTGCAATAGCTGTCATAACATTGGTTTATATAGTTTTTGAACCCAGTACGTATTGCAAAGTGCATTTGTTGAGCGATAAACTTCAATGATTGAAAACGTTTTTTTGTTATGTCATAACAATAATTTATACTCGTATTTCGTACAAAAATTCTTCATTTTAACCAGTCCATGATGACATCAACTTTGATTTCATATTATATTATATAATTCAAATTTCTATACCGTTTATTATTATGGAGATCAACTCAAAATGTCGTAAAGTTGCTTTGCTGAAGAGTACTTTCATAGATAAATCACATTTCATGAAGTTCTTAAGAATTCTAAATCTAAGAACGAGTAGAGGACAGTAACGAACTGCGACATGACATTCCTGTTTGAATTTTCTTAACGAATAGTTTCATTTGTTTTTACAGTGTTTCTTTGAAATTCGAACATTATTTCCAATTTAATCTGATGTACTTGTAGGTTAAACTCAACTGTTTTACTCGAATGTTATACGATTTTAGCGCAGACGCCCCGTTAGCTGTTTCGTCGCCCGCGTGCAATACGGTATGCACATCAATAATGATGACAAGATCATTATGTCGCCCTAGACGCCATACTATAAGAGTTTTGTCAAAAAAGGATGATTCTTTCTTATATTTTCTTTATTATGGTGAGGAAGAAGAAAAAAAAACTAAACGAAGATAGAACAATTATTCTTAATTCAATACAATATTCTACAATTAACTTGTTAGTTTTGTTTACTAATATGAGAAATCTTAAACTTACGTTTTCTATTTCTATTTATCTACAAAAAATGTACTCTTCTTGCCTTCAAATTTCCGAAATTTTCTATCAACTTTCTTGTGTCCAAACTATTTGAAATTTCATGTTCGAACTATTGCTAAAAAAAAACTTAGTTTTGGCGAGCAATTCATTTATTTCATTCTGAATTTGATCTACTAAATAGTGAGTCATACGACTTGAATCTGATTTCGAGGATTGAATTCTGTGAATGTGGTCCCGCATGACTGAATCAAAGGATGCTCTGATTTCGATTGCTTTTAAAAAGTTACCATTATCATGATCATATAATGTTTTTGAAGACCCTCAGAATGCCAGACACTGATGAAATAAATACTTGATTACGCCTATGATCCTTTCTAATATATCACACCATTGCTATTTTTCCGATTCTAACAGTCTCAGTTTCATTTGATTTACAGTAGTTTTATTTTTCATCATGTTAAGTAATTCTTTCCACGATTGCTCATTTTCGCTGTTAATAACACTTGTTTCATGTCTTTTCAATGTTAATGACAAATGTTTGCAATCAGAAAAACCGTTCAAAGCAGACAAACTACTAGCAGATTTGCCAAATAATTCACAACAGAAACAATGTATTGAATCTTTCGAAATAGAGTAAATAAGCTATTCTCTCTTAATTTCCTCATTGGGAAGATTTCTATTATAATAATTGTCTGTAAATTTTCTTCCGTCATCACTTATAGGAAAGTTGCAGTTGGACGCCTTTATCGGACTACGATTAACCAAAATATGAACAAGATCATTACTAGTACTTGCAGGCCACAAACTAGGATCATCACAATAATCTAAAGTCCTGCATGTTACTTTTAGTTATGAAGATAAACTGCTTAGGTTCTTCAGTAGTACCTTCTCTTGTTTTAGTTTAGTTCTTCCGAAGAACATATATCTTTCTCTTCAGTTATGCCCATAGCTCTTTGATTTGAGGCTGTACTGCTGCAAGCTACCTCCATAACTTCGTGGCATTTCGTTTTTTTATTATCTGGCTTGCCACAAAATTTTCGTAAAGAACTCGCCATTTTTTCTTTGTGTACCTCTTTTTCTCGATTTTGCTGTCGTAATTGCGCTCCCGAAAGTTTTTTCCATTTCTGCGGTTCCTGAGATTAATTGTGTAAGTAAAATTTTTTTCACTTAAGTAATTTTTTTTCATACAATAATATGCCGGAAAAGTTCAGTCAGACAAATAGGTTTTGATCCCACGTAACATTTTCTACAATAAGTTCGATTTCAATCATACGAGTAACATAACCTACTCATTAATTTTCGAAATTAAGAAGTATTGAAGACAAACTTTTTATACTAAAACTAAAATAAAGGTAGGTTAATACTCACCATAATTACGATTCCTTTGCACTTCTGTTTTATACTGACGAATGATTGAATTATAATAATACTAGACAAGTTTAAATATCAATAAATTAAGCCGAAACCCACCTCAAAAGAACTATTAACAAAATAATTGCAATTCATTGTGCCGGTCGTTCTATTTATCTATACTGCCATAGCGAGCGAATTGAAGATGAAGCTCAAAGGGGATTCCCCCAACATCAACAGTCTCGTTTTCCATAGAATGGCAGAGACGACGTTTGGTGTTCCATCTTAGTTTTGATGGATGCCAATAGATGGCGGTGTTAACGTAAATCGGTCAGATTTTTTTTAATGCTATGACTTGATATTTATATCTTAAACAATGGATATTATGACAATGACTTGAATTTGGTACGTGAGAAGTCGCTCAATTTGCCGCCCCCTGGTCGTGCCGCCCGCGTGAGTTGCACACTTTGCACGCTCGCTTACGGTGGCCCTGTTTTAGCGCAACGAATACATAATTAATTATAACTATCAAATCTTATACCATACAGCCAATATCAACACTGGATTATTCGGAGCCACCTTAGATTAGACTTCCTAGAGTTCCTAACGCACCACCAAAATTATTATTGGAAATTTGAATACATATTATAAGAAATAATGCCCACTTCCTGCCTTTTTCACGTGAGTACCTATTTTATTAACGACGCGAATCATGAGTATATTTTCAGTTTCATAATATTCATCTCTGAGGTCAATCACGTTCTATTTTAAATAAACTCAATAATCTATACATCTGGACTATAACAAATTTATTGTTTTCTTTCATTATTCAACGTACATTAATCGTTCATTCACTACAAATTCTTCTTAAATACTGCTTCTTTCAGTTTCTTGAAATAGCAATATTTATTTACATTATTTGGCAACACGGGCAAAATCGTATCAGCTCTAGGACGTTTGAATTATTAATTTTTTCATTTGAAGGATATTTCGATCATATATTTGTATATTTATAATTTAGAAATGAAATCATTGATTCTGTAAATATTTCTGTCCACAGTTTATTGATAATTCAAGGTCCAATATTTTACTTTCATCCCTTTTCATTACGAAATTATGAATCAGAAATTAATTAAAGTTAATGATATAAACTTTTAGTTTATATTACTATTGTATAAACAATCTAAAGAGATGTTAAAACGAAATTTATAGTGCGTTACATATGATGGGACAAAAAAGTTTAATTTTCAAATTTTTTCGACGGCTGTCTTTTTCTCCGTCTTTTCTGTTGTCAGGAGTTTTTGAATTTTTTCTCTATGTCCATTTCAGGTTTCTTCATATTCATTTCAATTTAGTATCAATTTTCCGAATAATCGCTACTGAAAGTAATTTTACCTTACTGCGAATTGTTAAAAAAATAACAAAAAAAAACAGTGATAATCGCTAATTCAATTCTAACAAATACAAAAATTATCGATTAATCAAAAATTTTTCTATTTCTTTTATTATTTTTTAAATTTTTTTATATTATTTATTTATTTTTTCAAAAGTGTTGGCGTTTACTTGATGTGAATCCATTATAATTGAATAAAAACTTAAATGCAAACACTTGAACTTATGATTTAGTACAATTTATTGACTACATAGCATGACGTCGTTTAAACGACTTCTTCAGATGCTAAGAGAAAATAACAAGTTTGAAAAAAACAGGTATAAATATCAGGGAATTTGAGATTCTATGAATTTCTTATGATTATCTATGAATTCTATGAATATCTTAGGTAAAAAATTAATAGAATCTCAAATTCCCTGATATTTATACCTGTTTTTTCGAATTTGTTGTTATTATTTTGTTAGCATCTGAAGAAGTCGTTTGTAACGACGAAACGCGTCATTCTATATAGTCAGTAAAGTGTAAATCATAAGTTCAAGTATTTGAATTCTGAAATTTTTCTGATAAATACGTATTAACGGAAAAACATGTTTTCATTCATATCAAATGGAAGCACATGTTTCGGTGTTGATAGGTATCATCAAAGACAAAAAGTAAGTGAGAAAGAGTTTTGCATCTGTGAAGGTACCATTTATAGGAAAATATCATTACTTAGACGAATTTGTGAAAATTAAATGGATTTATATCATATTTAATATGTACGAGTGAAAGAGAGGTAAAGAGAACTAAAAACGAAAAAATTCAATTAAAAGTTTCAGGTGAATGTTAGTTTCGAGAAGATGGTCTACAGCACTGAACAATCCCATAAGATGGCATCTGGTATTGTGGCTGGTGATTGAACAACACGAAAATCCATAGTAGGAAGGAGTACCAAATTTGTTCAGTGGTATTTTGCGCATCGGTCAACTCATTTTTTAATTCGCAATCCATAAGAAATCGACTAGCGATTGTTTTAAACTTTCTATAAGACCATCAGTGTTAATTACTTAAGCACACTTTTTTCACAGCATATATTAAATAAATCGATTTTTGGAAAGTTTAAATTCCGCTTCACAAAAACTATTTATCTGTGTTTTAAACACCTTCCGTATAAATTAAAGGCGATAAATGTTCCAACAATTTGGAATTCATTTAAATTTGGCAGTAATCACACATTTCTGAGATAATTCAGATCCAACAATAACTTAAATTTTTATTTATATACACAGGAAAGTTTTTGCATTGCTTTAAGATTAATTGTTCTTGTAAATGATTGTTTCGTTATTGGAATAAAAATTTCAACGAGAAATGTATAATGAATTTTTTTCTACTAAAACCAGAAAGATATTTCATTACTTTGAAATTCGACAGACGTCTGAAAAATGATTATAACGGCAGAAATGTTAACCACTACATTCAATTTTTTTATGTGCCAAAAAACGTTTGAATAATGCATTACTAACAAGTGATGACAGTAAAACATTTTGGGTATTTCGAAAAACTATCTTGTCACTTTAAAATCATTCAATCGATATTGATTTATGATTCAATGGATTTTCGTAATTTTTATTTTGCCAGTGATCTAATTCTCGTATTAGCTCAATCAGTTTTCTAGAGCAATAACTGAAGCGAAAGTAAGTTATGAATGAATATTGACATTTTACTAACCTTGATTCGCGCTTCAACAAATAAAACATCAATATTGGCCAAGTCATCGGAAAGAATCCCTGCGTAACTTTTTATATATGTTGCAGTAGCCCAAAGTTAATGAAATGCATCTACTAAACAATCGTCAAGTCATGATATTAATCAAATACCAACTCAATCTTTCATGCAAACCTTCCAACGTTCTTGTTAATGAAACAATATTCTATAAATACTTAATACCATATTCCGTTAGGTACATAGAAAGTAGTAATAAGAATATATTATATGAATAGGAATAACAGCAAGAATAATGCAGGACGTATGTTTCAGAGAACCTCTTCTTCTTCATATACAAAAGCAATCTCAAGTGGACTGTCAGTCAGCACTGTTATCTGAAGAAGATGAAGTTTACCGAAACATACCTTTTTTTTCAAGTTTTGACAAAGTTGTAATATAACAACGAAACGTCAACAAAAATAAACTTTTTCATATCAAAAAAAGCCTGTTATTGCTGAAAACTTTCGAAATAAAATATCCTAAACAGGCAATAAATCAATTTCAAGAAATATATATATATATATATATATATATATATATATATATATATATATATATATATATATATATAAATCTTTCTTATTACCTCTGATTTATATATAAATGTGTTCCATCTAATTTTTCAAACGCTTATCTGATTATATAAAATGTACAACTTTTAGATTATACAAAATGACCAGACAATGTGATAAATAAAGACTATACATCAATTTCCATTGTTAAAAGTGGGAAAAAGAAAATCTGTTTATGTATGTTGTGATCTATTCTGACACTGAATTTACATGATTTTCACACGTGTTTGTTCAAATTGTTAACAAGAGTTCTGAATTTTAACAGTATTATATTTTGTAAATGAATTTCTAGCAAGTGATGACGTTTGAATTAAGTGGTATTTCAAAATTATTACTGTAATTACGTAATTAATTATGGTAAAAGTGTACTTACATGGTGAAATTTCAAAAAAATCTTTTGCGGCATACCTAGTTTAGTTAAGTTTTGATGCCAAGACCTATTTCATTTCAAACAATAAATTAAAGTGTGTATATTATATCGACCTTATAACCCAATGGAGTAAAATCAATTGGAGCACTAATATACTAGTTTAATATTTCAATTAAGAGATGAACATCTCCATACCGAAGTTCCCATTGTTCATTGTTGTATCACAGATACCAGTGTTAGACAAGAATGTCTTCCAGTTGCTAATTTTAAAACACACAGATAATTACTCCGAACTATTTGTAGCAGTTCACCGCGCGTCATGCTTTCTCTTTTCTTTTTGTTGATTAACTCCAACTACTCAATAGTAATGGTTTGCTCGAATGCATTTTTTGTTTTCAAGAAAATATGAATGTCACGCCCAAACAGGATGATGGCAATCTGCCTTATCGACATTGAGCGGTTGAAGTCACTCGGACATGATATCGATCATCTTCTTGCAAATTGAAATCCATGGCAAGCAGTAGATGGGCACTAGTTTTTCACAACAACTCGTGCATTATATACATATTTACATGGGTATTCTAGAACGTCTAGTCGTTTACACTACAAGAATATCAATTAAATCTGACCACCTCTTATCGCAAAGATATGAAATTTATATCGTAGATATTAAATAGACAAACTAATGGGTATTTTTTTTTAGAGGTATGGAACTTTAAATTGCAATAAAACAACGATGGATCATTCGATTGACAAGAATTTTTTTCTTTCGGAAGATAATTTTGTGGCATTACATTTCAAATATGATTTCTGGCATATCACCGCCACGGCTGGCTCGGATGTAGTCCAATCTGGACGTCCAATTTTCTAACTTTGACTTTTTCTAACATTTGTGGCCGTATATCGGCAATAACACGGCGAATATTGTCTTTCAAATGGTCAAGCGTTTGTGGATTATCCATAGATTACGCATAGACCAATGACTTTACATAGCCCCACAGAAAGTAGCCTAGCGGTGTTAAATCACAAGATCTTGTAAGCCAAATCACAGGTCCAAAACGTGAAATTAGGCGGTCACCAAACGTGTCTTTCAATAAATCGATTGTGGCACGAGCTGTGTGACATGTTGCGCCGCCTTGTTGAAACCACAGCTCCTGGACATCATGGTTGTTCAATTCAGGAATGAAAAATTTAGTAATAAAGGCTCTATACCGATCACCATTGACTGTAACGTTCTGGCCATCATCGTTTTTGAAGAAGTACGGACCAATGATTCCACCAGCCCATAAAGCGCAACAAACAGTCAGTTTTTCTGGATGTGACTGTGTTTTGACATACACTTGAGGATTATCTTCGGCAGTTTTGTTTGTTAATGTAGCTATTCAACCAGAAGTGCGCTTCATTGCTAAACAAACTTCGCTTATGAAAATCGGGAACAACGGCAATCTCGTTTTGGGCCCATTCGACTAATCTACGCCTTGCTTGATGATCGTTTGACTTCAATTCTTGCACGAGTTGGATTTTGTGAGCACGCAAACCTAGATCCTTCCGCAAAATCTTCCATAAAGTGGATGGACACAGATCCAATTCCTGTGCTCGATGGCGGATGGACTCATTCGGGTCTTCCTCAATGCTACGCTCTACAGTAGCAATAGCTTCTTCTGTAGACACCGTACGGCGTCTCTGGGGATGCGAGTTATCAATAAGAGTAAACGTGGTGCGAAAACGTTCCATGATTAATCGAATTAACTGCTCTGATAGACGATTTTGTCGACGATAAAATGGACGTAGTGCGCGATACGTATTCCGCACAGAACCATAATTTTCGAAATAAAATTGCAGTATTTGCCAGCGTTATTCAGGTGTGAGTCTATTCATGATGAATTGCCAAACAAAACTAAGAATAAATCACTTCTCAGCTGTTGAATCGGTCGCCCTCTTCAACAGTAATGCCTACTTAAATTTATATACCTTAAAAAAAAACACCCGTTACATTAGGTAGTATTTTACGTGATATAAATACACAATTTCAGCTTCCACCTAAACTCTTCGGTTTTGGGAAAATAGAATAATGTTCTTTGCAGACGATTTTGATTGTCTGTTTCATACCTATTCAATTTTGTAAAGGTTGAACTCGTCTATGCCGTTCTGACGAGATCCGACAAGTTTGCTACACATCTTCAGATATGTAACAGGTGTCCAAAATGAAATAATAATGCAAATGTCTCAAACTAGTTTCAATTCCTCCAAAGGAGGAAAAATGCCACAGCACTAAATAATTGCAAAGGTAAAATATATGTATAAATTATAAGATAAATGTATTTTCAAAAAACTATAAACAATTTTTTCAGGAAGATATCTAACCAGAGACTACTCAACAAGAAATGACATTTAAAATGTTATTTTCTATTCATAATTTTATGTTCTTATTTAACTATGTTCTTAAGTGTCACTTGATGCTGAGGTATTACAAAATTAGTACATTCTATGGCGAGGAAGAAATGTCAAACTTCATCATTAGTGTTATTGTTGTTCAGAGTTTTTGGTTATGAATAAATATTTGGAAATGTAACGTTTTGTCTTCAGCGAAGTGACGATCCCTCACAAAAATAACGACAATACAATATAATACGTCAATAATACAACACCGTTTTTGATTTGGTGGAATTGGGAAGAAAAGTACTGAGAAAGTCCATTCATTGTGAACGATTGGTATCATTGTCTAAAGAAACAAAAGGTGGAAATTAATTTAAATCGGCTATGCACGGCACGCAGTGATAAATTGGTTAAAAATTAATGGGTTGCCTCGAATTTGCATAATTGCAGTTGGTTTTAGTAATTGGTTCTCTAGGTAAATCGTGGGTTATTCATTAAATCATGCCAACACTGGTAAATGGCGACCTAACAAAATGACCGCCCGCCACAGATTAGAGGCCCTCAAACAATAATGAACATAAAACTGACATGGGTTGATCGGCAGTCAGACCTCCTACGTAGGCACTTCCATGAAAGACCACACCAGTTAGCAAAGTCATATATGATTGCAATAAAATTTATTTGCATTATAGTGGTAGCTAATTGATTGTATTATCACCCCTCAATTTGGGGAAGCAAAATGAACTAACGAAGAAGTTTCTGAAGCAAACAACATATCTAGTAAGCAACAGCTCCGTTTACCCTTTCAGTAAGTACTACAAAGTTCTCATTACTACAAAGTAGTTGTCACTCAATTTGAAAATGTTATTTGATGGTAAAGCGTATGTATGAAGCCAATTAAGTTATTATTCTTAGAACAACTACACGTAGAGTTTCATATTTTCAATAAAAATAAAAACACATGGGGTTAAGTCTGGAAAAAGAGCAGGCCAAACTAGACGTCCAATCAATCAATCAATCTTCAGGGTTTAATGTCGAAAAGTCGACATAAAGTATTCAAAAAAGTCTGTTTCACTTATATATCTTATCAGAGTACAAACTTTCTTATAAGCCTTCGGAAAATGATGCTTCTTGTTTGAATGAGAATTTCCTGAATTCAATTTTTGTTCCTCCACAACTCATTAGGAAATAAATTGTGGAAACATGGTCTACATTTCAAACCTAGATAGAAAAGTTATCCAAATGCAATCAAATCAAATGAGACTAACATTTCGTGTGAAATTTCAGAAGCTGTAGTTTTCTCTGTAGATGAATATTACTTGTTCTAAGGGCACAGTGTTCGATGTCCTTCATTTAGCGAATAAAATAATAAAAACGATGAAGCTGGTTTAGATTCCTCACGAAATATATTGGATTTCCATTGAATAGATACAATTTCATATCGGTAATATGGAAAAGTGTCATTATTCATTGGAAAAAGTCAAATGTCTTCTATGTTTCTTTTAATAATGAGCCTGTCTCATCTAACAATATAAATATTGTTGTAGGACAGCGGCGCAGATTTGAGAACAAAGCTCATCTTTTGAGTTTCTATACCCAAATAGATCACGTCATATTTACTACAGACCTAATTCAAAGTAGGGTGCAGCAGTCGTCATCCACCTCCTCCACTAAACAACATCCACAACTGTTGTAAGAAATAAATTGAAGTTTAAATTCATGACGGCAATAACAATAAAGAAATTCGACCGTGCAGAGAAGAATAATTGAATAGGTTCTTCGTATAGATAATAGTTGATAACGATGGTCTACGGGTGTGGTTCGAAATCATTACATCATGGTGTAATGTTTCAATGGGCACTCTGGGTAGGGCTTACATATACTATACTGGAATGCCCGTCGCCCTTTATTCGATGTCAAGTTCAAGATAATTTGTACATGGCTTATTTGAATAATTGATGTGATAAGACACCTTTAAAATTGTTTCGGTTAACACGGCTTTACACTTCAATTTACGCTTGCTAATTGTTCCCCTTTTTTGTATACTAATGGTTTTATACAGTGGGTGATCACCTTGAATTCATTGAAAGAAAAAGGCTTTATAATTCAGCTACAAAATACTCCCTATTTTCGATCAATTTTACACTACATTTAATTAAAGAAAACCGGTTGGCAACCCTGTTGACGCAACTCGGGCGCCTCTGTTTGTAGACTTTTAAACTTCTTTTACTGTCATAGGTAAATTCTCAATAATAATGATGATAGTTGAAATTCTATTAATATTTGTATCAAACCAGATGCAACCCAAAAAGAAGAAATAAAAATGAATGGAAGAACTAAAAACTGAATAAATTTGGAGGTATCTGGTTGATTCCATTTCTGTTTAGAATATCACAAATTGAGATATCAAACTGATTGAGATAATTTAAGCAGCTGGGTCTTGTTGTGATAGATTGAGATTTCAAACTGAATTTTTACAAGTTTTATTACCTTAAATAGATATAATCTCTATAGGAGGTAGAGAAATACCAACTGGGGTATTCTCGGCATAAAACACGATCCGCAGGTAAAAAAGAAAAGTATCGTTGTTTTTTATTTAATATTCATGTCTAGGCAAATAACAAGCTGAAATTTAGATTTTTACAGAATTATTTGGCCGTAACTCATGATATTTTACATGATATTTAATTACAAGTTTCGTGTCTCATAAATCTAATTTCGGAACATTTGAAGATCCCGTTTTTTTCCAAGGATAATCGATAATTGATAATTTTCACTCAAAAAATAAATGATAAATATATATTAAACAATATTTTCGAAACAGTTGTAACTAGTCATTTCCGCCATTTGCGTATTCAACTCAATGAACAATTGCATTCAACTATGCTAAATTTGTATCCAATTTATATCTATTTTATATTAAAAATTCTAAGAAATACTATTCATCCAAATTTAGACACAATTCATTGTTGTTGAAAATGGTTTGTTGTGGCAATTGATTTATTTGTTATTTCAATCAAACTAAAATTAAACAATGAGTGAACTGCCATTGCTTAATTTGAAGTTCAGGATATATCTAGATTTTAAATCGTAAAAAATAAACGTTGTTATGAATAAGTAGGATATTTTTCCAACTAATTGAAGTCTAGTATATATTCAGCTTAATGATTGTTATCAAGATTTCCTAATAAACAAATAAAAATAGTTGACTAATTTCATCTACAATATTTTGGCAACCTCTAAAATTAGTCAGGGAAGAGAAAAGCCAACCAAAAACGCAATAGGATTATTTTCTGTTGTCATAAATTTATTACGAATTATACACAATGTTTTTACTTTCTATGTTCTATGGAATCGAAAAAAAGAAAAAAGAATGTAATTGTGATGACTGAAACAAGAATGAAGTAATAAACACATAATTAAAAGAGAGAATGAAAAATAACATAATCAACACCTAACATAATAGATTTCGTTACATATTTTTTCTATTTTTGTGTTCATTTTTTTTAATTTGTGTTATTTACATTTTGTTATTTATATTGTTCTTCAACCTGATATACCTATAATGACATGAATTTTCAATAATTGCTGAGAATGTACATGTAAAATTTGGACTTTTTCCTTATTTTTCAACGAATGATAAAATAATAGTCAACGAAAAAAATTTTAAAAGTTATTTTCAAATATTAGTCTTCATTGGTGTAACAAGAACTTCAAGAATAAAATCTGAGCATCTGGTTCTATATAAACCGGCTCAAATTTCTTAATAAATGACTTTACTGACCTAACCTAAGTTGACAACTTCAATATATCAAAATCAGAAAATATGTGGGATTATATTAATTTTATATACTGAACGTTGCACCTGTATAGTATTCTACATTTCAGATTACTGTCAACAACTTCATAAAATGGAAACTATAGAACCTTAGCTGTGCATTGATGATAGAACTCACTGTAGGTAAATCGAAAAAAATTTCTGGAAGTTGACACTTTTACGGTCGCTGTACATTGACGTCCCACAGATTTACATGTTATAGTTAGTGTAATATACTTAAAATAACATGTTACGCCTATATAAACCGAACGAATGTGTTTAATCCCTTTTATGTTAATAACGGAATTAATTAATTTGTTGAGTTTATTTCTAATTGGAGATTTAATTCATATTATAACCAGAAACGAAGCAAAAACTTGATTTGAATCGGATACAAACTTGGATCTAAAGCAACAGTTGCAAATAATATTTTATTGGCGAAGAAATTAGATAATTGAGAAATATTTGATTTGCTACAATGTAAAATATATTTACACAAATATTTAGCGTGAAATTTGGCAATGTCTTACAGTTCTAACCGTTAACAATTTTATACCTAAGTTAAAATTTTTGGTTTTTAATTTTTTTCAATTATTTCTTCAAGTTTTTAATAAATTTATACAACGAATTGAGAAGTGTTGAAATTTACTATCAAAATTCGTGCTCTGTGAAAAATGTGTATCGTTTGTTACGACCATATTATGGTCGTCAAAATCGACCTGGTGAATCAACAATTCGTGCTGCTATCATCAAATTTCGCACCAAGTTTACTTTGTTGGACATTAAACCATTGTCTCGCATGCGTACAGTGCGTACTGAAGAGCATATTACAGCCGTAGCGTACAGTGTTAATGAGGATCGTGAAATGTCAATTCGTCGCCGTTCTCAGCAATTGGGCATGTGTTACTCAACCACATGGAAAATTTTGCGTGTTGATTTGTGTTTGAAAGCCTATAAAATTCCACTTCTGCAAAATTTTGAGCCGAAATACCTACCACAACGTTAAATTTTTGGTGAATGGGCCTTAGAACAGCTTACTGAAAATCAGCTGTTTTATCGAAAAATTGTGTTCAACGATGAGTCTCATTTCGGATATTATATCATAACGGATATGTAAATAAACAAAACTGTCGCATCTGGAGTGATGAACAGTCACATGCCATTCAAGAATTACCGATGCATGCGGAAAAAACGACAGTTTGGTGTGGTTTATGGGCTGGTGGCATCATCGGTCCAATTTTCTTCAAAGACGACCGTATAAGAAACGTTACCGTCAACGGCGAACGATATCAAGCCATGATACGCAACTTTTTTTTGCCCCAGTTGGTCCAGTTGAACTTGGTTGACATGTGGTTTCATCAAGACGGTGCCACATGCCACACAGCTCGTGAAACAATGGACATGTTGAAGGATGAATTTGGTGAGCAGCTAATCTCTCGAAATGACCTTGTGAATTGGCCGCCAAGATCATGCGATTTGACGCCTCTGGATTATTTCTTGTGTGGTTATGTGAAGTCCTTAGTGTATGTGGACAAGCCGAACACGATTGAAGGCTTACAGTATAACATAACACGCGTAATTCGTAGGATACAGGCCGAAATGCTCGAAAAAGTGACGCAAAATTGGACCTTCCGAATGGACCATTTGATACGGAGTCGCCGACAACATTTACTTGAAGTTATCTTTGAAATGTAAATTGCCAAGCCCAAGTTATCAATTTCAATAAAAATTTTGAATATATGATCCAAATTGAGTGTTTTATTCGATTTAAAAAAAAGAACGCTTAAAAAATCACCCATTATTAGATAAAGAATTTGTTTAATTGATGTAACGGAAAATCCATCCTATTTGTTCATTAATTTGTTATAGTTGATATTGAAATAGTACTCAAAAATTCTTATGTCTAGCGAAGTGAATATAGCTTTTCATTCTTGAATTTCATTGAGAATTGAGTGATATCACAATCTTCTTGAATGGCTGAACAAAAGAGATAATAAATTTTTCTTCAGAGTTCATCTGATCGCCTGCTTGGCAACGCATAAAAAGTTTACCTGAAATTATTTTCTTTTGCGGAATGATCCACATTACCAAGGTAATTAGAGTTTTATGAGCTGGTTTCGGCGAGTTACGAAGATTCTACCTGCATGTGTTGTCATTGAATTATACAATACAATTGAAAATCCGTTGGTGGCTCTTGGCCATTGAAATTGGCTGCAGGCTCGGCTCTAGAGGACCAGGTTATTTTATACGAGAATTTCGAACAGTATTCTCAGTATTTTCGACCACATTAAACTTTGATTATTCGAAGTGTCGAAAAAAACTGAATGAACTTATCGAAGATCGATTTTATGATTTAATTGCTTTCGCCTGCAGGTGTATTTCGATATAAAGAGAGGAACATCTAACATATTAATTAACTAAGTAGTTTCATAAGATCAGAGATCGATGATATAAACACTTTCCAACAATAGAATCCTTTGAAAAACGTAACCACCTCAATAAATCTCAGAATGAGAAAAGTAGCGATAAAAAACACACCAAGCATGGGTTAACAAGCCTAAATTATGAAATGATAGGTCAGTACTGGATTACAATAAATTAACATATAGAAACACTAGACCGATATAAAATGAATGAAAAGCACTTGGCTAGTTTCACAGAATTATATTGTGAATCGTATTGTTACTTACAAGCAAGTACCAACTTCAAGTACATTACAATGTGCATCACATTGAAATACATTTTGATTGTAATGTAATTTTCAACATAAACTAATAGCCTTACCGATTCCCATTCTTAAAACCCTTGGACTGTATTGAATTGGGACAGATTTCGTCATTTGAAGACGAAAGTTAAATATTTGTACCAATATCGAGCATTTTTGGTTTACCAAGAAGATTTAAAGGTACGTTTTGATATTAAAAATTCGTGCTTCTTGATGATTTATATTGGTAAGTTGTCCAGAAGTATTCTAAAGGAACATCCTTGAATTTTTGCAGAATAAACATGCTCTATGCCAGTAGATTTGCATGTGTGGTCATACATATTTCTGAATATTAACCTATGATGTCATAAAGTTTCACGTTCATTGAACGCAATAATAATTTTGACCAATTGGTAACCTAAAATAAATTGAAGTCTGGCCGTTGCAACAAATGCCCGAAATTTGTTTTTAAGATCATCAGAATTGAGGCAGTGAATCGGAATTTGATGCCTCCATGATATCAACTTCGATTTGCTCTCAAGATATTAATTTATAGCCAAGTGAACCGTAATTTTCATATCTGTTGAAGGATCTGAATATTATGTTTGGCTCTTTAATTTGAACCCTTGTTAAGTAAATAACATACTTTTTGGAGATCACGTCCCATTAGCAAACGGTAAAGTCTTCATTAATCCTCTGATATGTTCGTTTCACCTCCCACAGCTCATCTCGAGGGATTTGCATTTTTGTCTGGTTTATCGAGTTGAAAGTGAAAACGTGTTGGCGAACCTCACTTCAAGTAGAACACCACATATTTATGAAGCAACTCACCCGAATTCGAATTTGTAATTCTTGACAGTTTCTCCTGTTTTTTTTTAAACAGAAATTATTCACGATTTTTTTGTATTATCATGTGAAAAATGTGCGTTCTTTTTCGATTTCAGAGGCTTGAGAATGGTAATGAAGAGAAATAGTTATTAAAATAGCAATATTTGAGAGGAATATTATATGAATTCACGATATGGCAGTTGAAAACATGAAAATAGAAAGGTGTGAAAAAGTCCAAAATTAAACATTCTGGAAGCCACAGAAATCAATCATAATGACAACTCTAACATTTCTAGGTTACTAAAAATTCATTAGATCACCACTCGCCATAACTAAAGCTAAGCGAAACAAAAAAAGAAGAAGATAAACGTCAACCTTTATATTGACGTATTAACATGGACGGTGAACATAGAGGATGCACAAAGACGTCTGTTCTACCTATAGCTTTCATTTACTTTTAATTTTATGTTTTTTTCCCTTTGTTTCTAGGTCTCATAGAAGTTATTCCAATGAATGAATTCATAATTAATAATGCTGTAATATGTATCAAAATAGTTGTAAAATATAAAGTTTCAGTGGTTTTAAGGCGTGTTTTATTATATTCAAAATATAATATATTATTAACATTAAATCATTTAACTAGATGTTTCTTTTTTTGTTGGAAGAAGTAATCCAGACGATATTTTGTTATATGGTTAGTTGAATCTTCGTTGGTATAATGCCTTTAAACTCCAAAATGAATATATCAGAGATGAGGCCGCCAACAAAAAAATTTGACTGGGGCGTTATGTTCGATTATCAACATTTTCAGAGATATATGGCCGCGTTTAGATAAAATCGGATAGCTTTATAGTTTTCATATGAGACAATACTAGATAATTTATTCGGACTCGGTGGAGAATGAAACCCTTATTCGATTGGAAAAGATATTGTTTCAAAGAATTGAACTAGTGTGCGGAGCGATGTTATCAAAAAATAGGAACAATGAGAACTCCAACCCTTTGAAATAGCCTATTAAATTCCAAATCTGTCCAAACAAACAGGGCCAAAACACCTCCTGTAAATAACTTTCAGATTGGTTGACAAAGTTGAGATTAAGACATGTTGTTTCTAATTTATTTTTTCAGTGGCATATCTCGCTAGGCGGGGTGCCTACGTTATAAATGAGTGTTCATTATGGAGCCCTTTGGGGATTGGGCAGCACTGTATTGCAATCGGGGTAAAAATTTAAATTAGGGTTGTAGAGGGTGAACGGAAAAGCAAGAATGGACCGTTGATCGGGGAATTTCGACAGAAGAACAGCATGGGGTGCATATTTATTAGAGTGAGGTAAAGTAGGAGCATTACATGTATCTATAACTAATAAATTTCATTGAATTAGTTGAGGAGGCCATATTTTTTCCGTACAATAATATCATAGTCGGCATCTATTTTGAATACGATTATTTAAAAATATTACTTGTTCTACCGTTTTAAAAACGTCAGTTTTAGTTCTCTCAGTTCCCCATATATACAACTCTGACACTACTTCATTTTACTGAGAAAATATCGAAAATGAAATTGTTTTAATAATCAGAGAAAGACGATTAAGTTTACACATAGCTGAAGAACAATTGTCAAAACAAGAATAGTATTAAGGCTTTAAGTAGGTATAAATGAAACTATGAACGTCGGTAATGAAGGAATCTGAAAATATTTGAGCAATTTTTCTAATCGTATATTTTTGGAAATCTGGTATTTATATTACTAAATTTCTTATAGCTGATATTGTATATAATTCTTACTCTATTCTATAAATTCTCTTTTATTTCCTGAAATGACAGCACGAAAATAATTGATGCATTCGTTATACAACTAAAGAGATTGTCTTTCGTTT
Source organism: Henosepilachna vigintioctopunctata (assembly GCA_030704895.1). Lineage (NCBI taxonomy): Eukaryota > Metazoa > Arthropoda > Insecta > Coleoptera > Coccinellidae > Henosepilachna > Henosepilachna vigintioctopunctata. The sequence goes on along the minus strand of JARQZJ010000122.1, from coordinate 3,721,132 downwards.
GTGTTTCTTCTTCTTTAAAATCGAATCAAATTTACTTCAATATTTCGTCCAACATTTGCGCCTTTCTTCAATAAAATTATCTAATTTTTTCAATACTTTTTATGAATATATAAAAACTTAATTGTGAAAAATTGACAACTTGTTCACACATATTTTAACTGAAAGTAGCTTCATCTGTTTATATCTCAATTTTGATTCTTCCAGAAGCAATATCTACGGACTAATCGAAAGAGACTGCATTTGAATAGAAACACCCTAAAACAAACTTTATAAAAACAAATACAGTACTTAACCGAAAAATTGAAAAAAACGACGAGCAAAATTTAAGCACATATCTACCGCGTGAAACACTACAGAATAGCAGGGGAACTACTATATATAATATAATAATTAGAAAATAATAATAAAAAAATGAATAAACATCAAAATAAAAAAGAAATAGCCAAAAAAGTTCCGATGGGATCTAATTACAACACATCAATTTATTATATAATATAAGATTCAATATTGCGTACATTCACATCTACGGAGGCACATGTACACAATACAAGGCATGTATTGAAAATGAATTTGATAGAATATCAAATACCGAATAGAAAAACTCGAAGATATTACCAAGTATAGCAATAAAATGGCACATGTGAAGTTTGAGCAGAAACATCGCTCCAATCTAAATCAAATGGAAAAATTAACAGAAAAAGAAGAAGAAAACGGAGGGTTGAAGCGTTTTCAGGCTGAAAAAAACCAAAAATAAAGGTCCTAAATGTTATAAATTCAAGTTCAATCGCTTTCCTAATGGGAAATAATCAATCGCTGATATATTAATATTATTATTATAACGATTGTTCCCCATGAGGAGAGCGATTGAATTTGAATCCGCCATTCTTAGGACTTTTGCTTCATCTTTTTTGACTCCCAAAACCCTTCATCCTCTCGTAACGCTATTTCTTCCGTTCATCTGTCCATTTTACTCCAGGTTGACGATTTGACTTTTGCTCAAACTTCACATGTGCGATTTTATAGCGACATTCAGAGCGATCTTCGAGATTTTGTATATGGATCTGTTGTGGATCTTTTTGAACCTCTTTTAGCCACTCTGTTCCCCATTTACTCGTTATAATTCTATCGAGTAGTATTGATTAGTCCGCAAATTTTTCTTAGAATTTTTGCATTCTTGTTTTTCTATTTTTCTAATTCTTGAATGACACTCAATAACCATTGTTTCAGCTGCGTAGATTGTTTCTGGAAGAATCGTTGTGTTATAATGCTTCAATTTGGCGCCTCTCGAAATGCACTTTTTGTTATAGTACGCCCATGTTAGTTTGTAGGCCCTTTGGAGCTTGGTAATTCTCTGTTCATTAGCGATTCGGTTAAACCTGAGGACTGTATAATAGGGTGGGTCGGTTTTGTATGGAAAAAAATAAAATTGTCTTATATGTTTTGTAATAGTAAAAAAAACGTGACCCACATGCTTTTATGGAAAAATAACGAAAAAAAAAATTTTTTGTTCAACCCCTTCTACCCGCGCATTGAGTTTGAAAAACTGATTTTTTGTTTTTTTTTGAGAATTATTCGAAAATCCATTTCTCGTGGCTCATAGGAAAAACAACTACGTAAACTAATAAAATAAAGTGCTTTTGGACTATTTTTTTTTATTGAGAAAGAAAAATAAACAAATAATAAGACAAAATAAAAATAAAATATCTTCAAAGCACGTTAAAATCTTTTTTACTTTCGAACTTAGGCATAAGCGTTCGTGAAATAATTTTATTCTTAATTAAAGCTTTTCTTGCTGTTTTGTGTCATAGCTGCATTGATGCCTCTGTTACTGTTTTTACAGCCCGCTCCACAGCTTGAGTATGACATGGTAGCCGCAGAAAAAGGACTTCATCATCACAATCATCTAATAACCTTCCGATAGCACCCGAATAAGTATTAGGTCCTGTTGTGGTGCCATCAAGTTTTACAAATAAATGTCTTAAGGGCAGTTCATTTAAGTGCAAAAGGCATATGATCCATTGAAGTGGTCGGTGTAAACGCTTTTCTAAGAGCCGTATGACTCCGCCGTATTTGCCCGTATTGGTTACCGTCCCATCACAACTTATGGCAAGAGTATCCTCTAGAGATATATTCAGTTGACCTGTTACTGTTTGAAAGATAGCAGACTCCAGCCCTTTTGCAGTTCCATGGCTTGGGACGGCATATCCGACATAAACTGATCCCGGTTCTTTAATTATTGAAATATGTTCTTCCACGGATGTTGAGCGGTATTTTCCCCCCTTTCATAACAATTTTCAGGGTCTTTTCTTTTCGTCCATCAAAAAATAAGGCAGGAAAAATATCTAGTTGGCCGTGAGATAAGGTTTCTTTCCGTAATTTTGTCTCGCTCGTCGCAATTTCGACTTATGGATTACTTCGTTGTTGATTTTCACATCTTGCAAGACAGCAGAAGCGACAGCAGCAGCTGCTCTGTCGGATATCCCGTATCGGTCACAGATAGTTGACAAATTCTTGAGACATGCTGTTTTACGTTTTTTTGATGCTAGTTTTGATGAACTTGAGGGCAAAAATTGTTCTTCATCGCTACTTTCAGACGTTATTGAGGTATTTGAATTTTCATGAGAAGGGCCCGGTTCACAAACGCTAGAATCGTAATAGGATTTAAGCTTAATGTTTCTAACACTCAGTTTTCTTTTCCTTTTACTTGTCAATAAATCAACAGTTCCTATAATCATTTTTCTCACTGTTCTCTGATCTATTAAAAGAGCTCGTTCTTCCTAAGGAATCTTTTGGTGTTTGGAATATTTGCATAACTCTAAATCTTTACACTTACATGAACTTAAAACAAACACTCTTTCGGAATTTCTATGAAAATCTTGAATCTTTTCTTCTGACAAACGCTTCAAAGATTTCAATAAATTTTTACACTTCGCGTGGTAACTTTTAATCAATTGTAGGTATCACACGATTATGAGATACAGTAGGAATAGACGCTTTGCTCCATAAATATTCAACTTTAGATGACACTTTTTCAGATATCTCATTAATGGATGGCTCTTTTTTTGAATTGTTCTCAAATTTAAGCTGATGTCTTACTTAATTGTAATATTTCATAACTTGTTTGTAAGTGGGTAATTGATTTTCGTTAATTTCTTCCGGAGCTACAAAAATGGGACAACTTGTGGATTTTCGGGTATTATTTGAAATCTCCATGATGCACAACGTCACAAAACTAACAAAATCTTATTAAAATAGCGAATAAAATAGATAAATGTGTGCGACCTTTCTCCCGGAACTAATTAGGCGTACTGAGACAATGACGCGTGATCGACAGGTTACGCCCTTTTTTCCCACTCCTCCCCCGCACTATAGGCACGATTATTCTAATATTTTGGTTTGATTATTACTTGTATTACGTGTATCTCTGTTTATAAAAATGCTTCATTATTTTACGCCTTGTAGTTTATACAATAAACTCTGATAAAATAAATCAAATTTTAACATTTTTTCGGATTTTCAAACGTCATGCGCGGGTAATTAATGTTAATATTAATAAAAAATAAATATATACGTTTTTATGTCTCTACCCAAGTCATGTTTTTTCCGCTGTTACAAATCAAAATTCGGAAAAAAGTTTTTCGACCCACCCTACTGTATAACTTCTGCGAGGTATTTAAAATGGCTGACTTGCAGAATTTCCCTATGTTTTGTGATAAGAGATGATTTATTTTTTGGTTTTGTCATAAGAAATTTGTAACCCGGTTTTCTGCGCAATTTCATGTAGTTTTTCTACGGCGAGAATGGCTTCAGTTCTGTTGTCTGTGATGATAGCAATATCGATTGCAAAGGCATGACATTTGACATTTATTCGATTTTCTTTTTTGTATGCCCTTCACATGAAGTTCCCATATTCCCTAATGATCTTTTCTAAAACAATATTGAAAAGGATTGGCGAAAGTCCGTCTCCCTGTCGCACAACGGTTTCGATTTCAAACGATCTGATACTTCGCCCATGCATTTTACTTTGGAAATTGATCGCAGATATATATATGTATATATATATATATATATATATATATATATATATATATATATATATATAAATTCTTGGCACAACGATACCAGCAGTATAATTTCAGATGTGTTTTTTTTTCGTGATATTGAACATTCATAAAAGTAGCTAGCTTCTTAGAGAAGATTACATTATCATAGGGTTGAACTCATAAATATTAATGGATGTCTAAATTAAACTGTGTTTCTCTGCACGAGTATCCACACCTACCTCCTTAGTTCATAAATTAGACAGCAAATAATGCCGACATATATGAAAGAGCTGACGCACTATATATATTACATATGTACGACAACCGTAGTGAAGTGGATAGCCGTAACAAAAATTCTCTTGTAGTTGTTCCTCATGTTATATATCATATGAATTACATTGTTACCTATCGGATGAGTTTTCATTCTTTGATAAATAGTTCATTCATATATTATTATTATTATTATTATTACGATTGTTCCCCATGATGAGAGCGATTGAACTTGATTTCGCAATTCTTAGGACTATTGATTCATCTTTTTTGCCTCCCAAAAACGCTTCATCCTCTCTGAATGCTCTTTCTTCCGTTCATCTGTCCATTTTACTCCAGGTTGACGATTTGACATGTGCGATTTTATAGCGACATTCAGTGCGATCTTCTAGATTTTTTGTACTGATCTGTTGTAGATCCTTTTGGACCTCTTTTAGCCTCTCTGTTCCGCATTTACTATTCATAATTATATCGAGTAGTTTCTTCGGTATTCTGGACTCATTCTGTAGACATGTGCATAGAACTTGGCTCGTCGTTTTACGATTTCTTCCGTTATCGTATTTGTCTTTTGATACAGTTCATTCTGAGTTCTTTTCATCCAAATGCCGTTTCTATTGATTGGCTCGTAAATCTTCCTGAGAACTTTTCGTTCTTGTTTTTCTATTTCTCTAATTCTTGAGTGACCGTCAATAACCATTGTTTCAGATTCGTAGATTGCTTCTGGAAGAATCGTTGTGTTATAATGCCTCAATTTGGCGCCTCTCGAGATGCACTTTTTGTTATAGTGAGCCAATGTTAGTTTGTAGGCGCTTTGAAGCTTGGTAATTCTCTGTTCATTAGCGATGCGGTTCAAACCAGAGGACTGTATGACTTTCCCGAGATATTTAAAATGGCTGATTTGCAGAATTTCACCATGTTTTGTGATAAGACAAGATTTATTTTTTGGTTTTCTTTCCATGTATTCAGTTTTATCATAAGAAATTTGTAACCCGGTTTTCTGCGCAATTTCATGTAGTTTTTCTACATCGTAAATTTTTTCTATTATATATATATATATATATATATATATATATATATATATATATATATATATATATATATATACTTACATTTTTTAGTGTTTAACTGGGATTGCAACCTAGGACAGGCAAATGAGTTACCTGTTTAGTATTTTGCAATTGTTATTGAAAATAAATATTGTAGGTATCGAACAAAATGTTGATTATTATTTGTCCATAATGATGAATATGAACTGAAATGAAATGCAACAACTGAAAAAATTACAGAACAAACTCATGGGACTGATTTTAGGTTGCACCAGATAGTCTCCAATTAGGTTAATGTTGGAAATTCTAGAAATTATGAGTGTCAAAACACTGATTTTTTGGGGCTCTTATTGTTATCTATAAAATTAAAAATAAACTAGTTCCGTACTATTTAAACTACAAAATCGAATTATGTAAATGAAATTCACAAGTACCCCACAAGAAAACGAAATGATTTTTACATCCAAAATGTAACATCAAATAGGCTTTTTGATAGCATGTTTCATAGAGGTTTAATTTTGTTCAAATAACTTAAAACAATGTTATAGGTATGGGAAATTTGAAACTGGTGTTATGGGTTATGTTACACGTGTTTTGAGCTGATGGAATCAATTGTGAATAATAATTTTTTAATTTGTGAATAATAATTAATTGAAAATACTTTTATTTTTTATTTTTAAGCACATATTTGTTTTGTATTTTTCATAGCTTTGCTGATAAACATCATTATTATTATTGTTATTTTCCTAGCTTTCGAAAATATCGTTCTTTCTTTTCTAAGTTTTCTTCTTCATGGCTAATATTGTGAAATATCAACAGTTTATCTAACGGGGCACTATTGAAATTAGGTAACATTAATAGTTTGAATAGTTTTCTTGGGAATTTTCGTTGTGGTTTTAGTCTTCGAGTTCATTCATTTGAAACTTGAACTACTCCGTTCTGAAGAGAGCTAACAAGCTCGAAACACGGCTGAGATTTTAATATATATATATATATATATATATATATATATATATATATATATATATATATATAAGCAAATGAAGTTTTTGTGTTTATGGCACTGAATGAAATATTTAAGAAAATGGACACTAGAACGTTCATTCGAAAAATGTTATAGAAGATCTTGCTATGTGAACGTGTATGATGTGATGTCTCTATCATCCTTCAAGGGATAAATGTTAGAGAAATATTGAAATCGATGCCACACCTGATGGAGACAGCTGTTTCGTTCTGCAAGGAACTCGTCAGTCTCACAATGAGTATTTATAATAATAATCTAGCTCTACTATAACATTCTTTTGGTTAATTTGAATTTTTCGAATGTAACTTTTAACTTGAAATCGTTATCGATAACTACAACATTCTGTAAAATATTGAAATTTAACTATATCTGTTAACGTTTTCGAAAGGAAGTTTTTTGAAAGAAAAAATTGACAAAGTTACAAGTTATAGGACAGATAATGTTAACAAAAATTAATTTCAATATTTCACAATATGTTACTGCTATGACGGACGATATATAAAAAAGTATATTCATTAGTCACGTTTTGAGCTCCTAATTCAACACCGAAAAAATCACAACTCAAGCTGCTTTTTGAATATTTTCCAATGTCAATAGAGGTCATTTCACTTTCTGTTTCACATCAGACAAATCATACGTCAAATGCAATAAAAATAAATAAATAAATATATATATATATATATATATATATATATATATAAAAAATAAAACAAAAAATATACATATTCATTTTTCTCCGGATACCGTGAATTGAACCTTATCGAAAATAAACAAATAATTACTTGATGTTGTGGGTTAAAAGAAAAAACATATATTCCAAAAACTTTCCATTTTAACAGAAATCAAACCCAATATCAATAAAAATTTCACTTGGAATTCGAAAGACTGAATGCCTAATTTATATTCTAATTAACAGATGCATGAAAGGGTAGTAAAACCTAGTTCACAGTAGCTATAATTCCACATTTGTTTTAACAACAATCAAAAAAACTCCCCAGACACCGATAATGAGATTACATCATTTGAATCGAAGACACCATCAATGGTATCTTGGTATTTGTCTAGATCCATTGACTCGAAGAAATACTTGAATGAGCTAGTATTGTTACAATTATTGTAGCTTCGAACAACGATAAAAGATTCGTATCGAAACCACCCGACATCAAATGCATTGTTTAATATCTGATTTCCTTCAACTGACCACAGTTCCAATTCCAAACTCATAAATAAGTCTGAAAACTATTTAAAGAACCTGATGCCTGATACCTACCACAGTTTGTTATAGGCCGGCTGTATCCATAATGTATATTGTTTATGGTTTCATAACTCACTTATTGAAAACCAATAAATAACAATACCATGCTAGGTTTGTTTGACTTAAGAAATATCATTATCAGGTGAGACCCTTTATCATTATATAATTAATAGAAGATGCTTTTGAATGGACTTCTGAAGTGCGTTGATAAAATTCAAACCTTTTGAACATTTTGATGAACTAACAATTAGTAATGAAGAAATGTCACCAATAGTCACAAATATCAACTTTGTTTTTGAAGTGCCTATTTTTGTTATGTATTCGTATCTATTTATATTTCATTTCAATTGAAAGATTTGTATTTTATATGAATTCTTCATTTATAATTCATATTTTTATAATGTTTATTTTTGTTATGTACTTAGTCGTATCTATTTATATTTCATTTCAAACAGATTTTGATTTCATATACATTCTTCATTTCTAATTTATATATTTATAATTTGAAATCGCAAATGGATTTCATGTTGTCGAAAAATCTTTTCACTGAAATTGAAAAAGAAAGCAACTGAACATTCGTAAATTTCAATTAAGGAAGTTTCACACGAAACGGGAAATAAAGATAAGTAGCTGAAGTACGTAAATTGTTGCTTATCCTCATTTATTCCTAACTTGAGTTTGCAGTTAAAAGATTTATTTTCCTACGTATAACGATCTAATCAGCATAAGCGGCTGAAACATCAAATTAGAGATTAGAAATTTCACAATCATAAAGTTTTATCACTAACACAGGTGGCTTAATATGCAAGTCCACAGGTTAAGTGGAAGCTCAATAGTGGCAATTTGTGAATTGAATACACATTGTTTGTATTTACACAATAATAATAATAAAATAAACAGTCGACAAATCGGTAGAAAATATTGAAAAATTCATTGAAAATTCTTTTTCATAAAACTAACATTTTAATATTCCTGTAAGTGAATTCTACTATTAAATTGAAAAATTGTAGGTATGTATATTAAATGCTCTATTATAAAATAAACGAATTAATAATTGATTTGACATCGATACTTCATAGAATTGACATTGAAATGTCAATACAAGTTTCAGACGCTTTTGTTCCTTTCTTAATTCTATGATTAGTTTAATATTTTTGCTCAGCTTACTAGAATAACAGACAGTAAAAACAGCCAATATATTTGAATGAAATTATTAAACAACCCCGAAGTAACTACATTGAGCTTCTAGAAAAAGTCGTACTTTAATAAATATGTAATATATTTTATATTATATGTTATTGTTTTTATTTTTATTTTCATTTTATAATTGAGTATTTATATTTTCGTTGTTATAATTTAGAACGTAACTATTTCTCGCAGCTACAAATTACACTATCGGATATTACTTCATGTTGATTTGTATTTTGCTAAATCGATATTCTAGTAGTGGAATCGTTTGTGAAGTACATTTCTCAGTAGCAGTGAAAAGATAAAACATGTAAACTTATCAAGAAAACAGATAAAAATCACTATCATAAAATATCTAATATAAATAATATCTCCAAGATTTTAAGATATCTCATCTTCTAAAATAAGCTAAGTCATATGTATTGCGAAATGAGCAATATCAGTCCACCGTTGTCAAATATGTTGAAAATTATTTATACAATAAAATATATTAATTAGCTACAATATAAATATTAAACTTATTTATCATAATATGATTTAATAAACCTCACATTAATTCTAGAATGTATAATGAATAGGTTTTTTTAAATATAAATTAGGGTTGACATTACACGAAAATTTAATCTTTTTTAACTGTCTGCTTAACTGAATAATTGCTCGAATAATTATCTGGATGAATGAAAGAGTCTCTGGTTGGTCTATAATGCCTTAAGACGGATTATGGATCTCCCACTTTTGTTGACATAGACGAATGAAGACTACGAAGTTCATCCGTGGATGGATCACAGAATCTATGACAAGAATCCAGCAACGTAGACATAGACAAAAATTCTATGAATAATCTCACGTCTTAATGTTGACTATACGAAAAATTTAACTGAATAGTTTCTAATTTATGCAGCAAACATTTATCTCGAGTTGAATTGATTGGTGCCAATTGCATGTATGAAACAGAAAACATTAATTATGTAAGTTTAACTGTTAGGATTTCAGCTTGGCAACAAGTCAACTTAAGCCAAAAGCCGTCTACTATTAAGACGAAGATGAAGGACTCAGGGAAGAATATTAGATATCGGTATTAAGGAAACTACAAATTCTACAATTTGAATATGGGTATACTAACTGCTTGTGGTTTCTGTAATAATAGCTGGCCACAGAATATTAGATACCAAAATTGAGTATTTAACTGATTAGCCGAAACCAATTCACTACTAAATGTTTATAGAATATCTGCTAATTCATTAGCTCAACTTTCTTCATAATACTAGACATACAACTGAATGTGCTAATCCAAAAATTATTGAAGATGCTCGAAAACTATTTAGCGTTTTTCCCAATAAATACAAGACAGGGTTGTATAGAATATCCACCAAAATTTTGACAAATACCATAACGGAAGAAATCAGAAAACGACGAGCAAAGTTCAATGCACATGTCTACAGAATAAAACAGTCCAGAATACCGAAGAAACTACTCGATATAACTATGAAGAGTAAATGCGGAACAGAGTTTCTAAAAGAGGTCGAAAAAGATCTTCAACAGATTTCGACGATCGCACTGAGTGTCGGTATAAAATCGCCCATGAAGTTTGTGCAAAAATCAAATCATCGCCAACCTGGAATGAAATGGACAGATGAACGGAAGAATGAGCATTCAGAGGGGATGAAGCGTTTTTGGGAGACAAAAAAGATGAAGCAAAAGCCCTAATTACGAATTCAAGTTCAATCGCTCTCCTCGTGGGGAACAGTCGTTATAATATATATATATATATATATATATATATATATATATATATATATATATATATATATATATATATATATATATATATATATATAAATGAACTGAAGTTTAACCCTGTTTCAAGTGTTTTTCCATGCGTATTTCAACATATAGAGTTTTATAGCATTGTAGTAGATAAGGGTGGCTCTTTAGAAAGTAACGGAAAGAATTGTATTGACTGTACTTCAGGAGTTCGAATCTCCACATCAGTCTTTTCTCAAGTGTCCGATTCCAGATTTACGAATAGTTTTTTGAATGGAGAGGTTATGTTAATACCACAGCTTGCTGCGATTTATTGCACTGAATTTCTGCTATTCAAATGATACAAGTCGGATTCGTGTAATGATGTCTCTTATTTACCGACTTCTTCAACGTACAAAAACAGGAAGCAATTTACGACAACCAGTATCTAGATGCAGTGCTGGTAATTGAATACATTTGTGATGAAGACATTCTTCGTGAGAATTATGCCACTAATGTGACATTGAATCGCCATATTGCTATTGTCTGAATGCATCGACACGACAATATTCGACAAATGAATGTCGCAAATAATTGATTTGCAAAGTGAATAGTGATAGGTTATCAATATTCCAGGTAGTTCCATGCATTTTAAATGGTTTTGGAAAAGCCCAGCATGCTCTCTTTTCCCTTAATTCACTTGTAAACACAATCAGGTCTGAAAAAAATCACCAAGAATTACTGATACCTCTGAAGATATTAGTAATGTTTAACGAAACGCGCCCTCTATTGGTGGTATATTCTATCAATTCTTATATGTTCCTTACTATATCCGAAACTAAATTTTCATCAAGTTACATTCATAGCTGAATGAAAATGGCTGATGTTCTCGACTTTGATTAATGATTCACTGTTTTCCAAATTGAATAATTTCAACAGAAACTATTAGTGACATTATATAATAATGAATTCATAAATCTCCATACAGAAAGTAACACCTTCAACTCAATTATCTGTTATGGGAACAGATTGAATTTGTCAGTAATAAATATTCCTACATATGCTGGAAACCTAATGACATTAGAGTATCTTCGATAAAAATAAACATTCTAATAGTAAAACTTGGACAACAGATTTAATGGTTAGTTAAAGAGATTTCTTTCAACTCTTGAGAAAATAACGCAGTTTTTCTATTTGTCAACCACAAAATTCAATTTATTATTCATCTGATTCTGAACTTTGTTATGAATGTTTTCATTCGCTTCAAATTTTGGTGAGGACTTTAATTTGTTGTTGTTTATTTAAAAAAAAACAATGTAAATGCTTTCATTTCCAACTGAATATTCCTAAACGTTAGTGCTTCGTTAATTTATCATCGCCATTAAATGAATGAATAATTCAATAAATGAATAGAGAAATATTTGAATAAATAGATGAACAAATGTAAAAAGGAATAAATAGATACGCAATAAAAGAATTAATAAATTGATAAATAGATGAATAAATGAAAATATATTGTTAAGAAAAAAAACTCTTTTAGTTGATGTAATAACTCATCTATAGTCTTTGACAAATGGTCTTGATGGTAGTAAAAGTTAGGACGAAAATTAAATGTATATGCGAGAAAAAATAATGTTAGACAATTGTAATAATACACATCGGAAATTTAAAATGTGTCTTATCAATCAATTCATTTAATAACGATTAAAATTATTGTTCTCTCCAAGCCAATACTTGTTGTTTCATTAGGTATTCCTCAATAATAATTTATCGATTGAATTTACAACGTGTCCAATTCTCTATATCAGGTTGTAACCAATCACCTAATTAGTCGATTTTATTGTTGCCGGACGGCCAATTTAGGAAGAAATATATCTGAACCAATTCAAATGTACCTTCATCTCCATCTTTCTTCAAGTCTTGCAACTTGCCAAACACGAGAAACCAGCACCTAATTGACAACTTACATTTTACGGTTATAACAACGTCTTGATTCAACATTACAAAGAGTATTCAATCATTGTACAAGATATGAACACGCATAGAAGTCATTGGCGATCTTCTGGCGTACAGAGTAGAAACAGGTCACAGAGTACTTATATTATTTCTGTGACTTCAGTTGTGGTGCTCCAAATGCAAGATTTTTTGATTCAAAAGTCGATTGTTGATCTATGATCGGTTTTACTCTGTGACCAGAAGTACTACATTCATTCATAGGTTTTTCACAATGTCGTTCACCATTGCCGATGATAGACAAAACTATGAAGCCGGTTTATTCAATTTGTCAATAATATTTATGGTATTAAGTGAATAAAGTATAGTTTAATCATTACCAAATGCTTAGTTCACCATCATATGGTGAATATTCAATATTAATTGAAGAATCGTGTACTTTAAGAAGAAAATTACGGTGATATCATTTATGAAAACTACACCGTGTATTAACAATGAGTCGAGAAACCTTCAACAGCGCATCAAGAGGAAGCAGGCATTGTCAGTATCTAATTGGTTAACTGAACTCGAATCAATTTAGTTAATTGGTCAAATAAGTCGAGATCGGTGTCGATATTCCAGACGTATTTGTTTAGGCAATAAGATTAGTTCAATGAGAATTGTTTTAAATACGATTGAAGTTTAAGTTATTTCATCTGGTCTGAACCGGAAGATTTTTTAAGCATTAATGTTTAAATTAATTTTTAGAAAAGATATATTTCAGGATATTGTTATATAGAGAGTGTTCTTTGAAATGTGACTTAATTGTGACATTTGACATTTGAAATGTGGAGTTAATTTATAGAATTTTGCTGTAGACATTTTGTGATGGTTTTGGACAAATGCTCCAAAAAACTTCTTGCAAAAATCATATATCACTAAAAAACAGATTGAGTTTCAATATTATTACCACCTACATCGATGTTGACTCCTTACTTTTGAAAATATACGAACAATTAGATTCAAATGAATGATGTGCCACTAACGGATACTTTTTGAATATTTATTCGTCAACATACTATCTTTTGGAGGTAATTCAAGAGATTTACTCCACGATATTGTAGATGGGTATTTATAAAGTTCAAGGCCATAGTTGAAGAATACTACTTCTCCGAAAACAAACATCAAAATACGATGAGAAAAAGATACCACAATAAAGCATCTAATTTTTTTCCATATTTTCATATCGTGCTTATATCATAACAAACATGAAAAATTCGAACAGGTATATCATAGGGTGTAGATAAAAAAAATAAAAACTAAAGACCCATACGTCACTTAAGGATTCCTCAAATTGATATCAGATTATGTAATTTACGTCACACAATGGGCCATTTAAGTTTATATCTTATATTCCCTTCAGCTAAAAAGCAGGTAGTGATTAAAGATTTTAAAGCCTGGTGTAACGAGCTTGCAGGAAGGTAACTGGACTTGGCAAAATATCACGTTAAGGCTCAAGTACACGGGACGAGTTTACAAGCTAACAAGTCGGAGTGTATAAAGCTGGTTGTCCACTAGGCAAGCAACGTGGCGCGGCGCGGCAAAAAACGGCACTCGAACAAATTTAATTCAAAACGGAATAATAATTTTCTTTTAGAATCAAATTCCTCGAAAACGATCCGATCTAGAACAATCTACTTTGATTTATTATTTAGAGCGTACATTTGTGGATAAACGTTTAATTTAATTTTTAAATTTAAAATTTCCAAGGGTATCAGTTAGCGATGTGAAAATAGGTCGATATACATCGATGCATCGAAAACATCGATATTTCATCGAACGTTCATTTGATACATCGGATCCGTTCGATACATCGATAATATTCGATGTTTTTTGATACACGATGCATCGATGTATTTAATTCAATACATCGAAGTCATTGACAATTGAACTTTTATTATTTAGAATAATATAATAATATCACGTAATAATAAAATAACTTTTTAAAAAGGCTGTATATGACTTTATTCACTTTGCTTATTGGTACTATATTAGACCCTCGATTTAAAAAACTACATTTTGAAGACCCAATAGCTTGCTCAAATGCCGTGCAAAAAATTAAGGACATAATGAAAAAATCCTTGCTTGACGACAGGCACAATTTGGAGTCAGATTCAGATAAATCTGAGTCTGACAAAGTGTCAGAAGATTTTTGGAGTGACCATCACAAATTAGTACATAAAAATTGTAAATCCAATAAAAGCGAAGATTGTATTTCGGACGAGTTATCTGTATATTTACGAACACCGGTAAGCAGATTGAAGGAACACCCCTTAGAAGTGTGGGATGATTATAAACAACAATTTCCTCAATTATTTAAAATTGCTTATAAATATTTAACTATAGTGGCCAGCTCCGTACCATCCGAAAGACTATTTTCTAAAGCTTCACAAGTTTTAAACCAACAACGCACCAGAATACAAGGAAAGCGAGTAAATAAAATTTTATTTCTCCAAAGTTTGGAAAGAAAGTACTGGGATATTTAAGTTAATTATAAATTCTAATTACCTACATGACTAAACTTGATTAAAATTGTAATATTTTCATGTTCTTCCTAAAAAAAGATTATTAAAATATCAATTTGTATTTCATTGTCTGTCCTATATCTTGATCTCAAACGCGATTTTTGAAATGTGTACTTAGAGCTGTCAAAATTACTATGAATGTTGACAGATTCTCATATAAATTTTGATAAATCGAGGGACACTGTTACATCTGAATCCGTACTCAATATTATTGTTCCTTTATATTTTAAGCGATGCATCGAAAACATCGATGTTTCAATCCGATATATCGAATAACATCGATGCATCCTTTCCGATTGATGCATCGCAAAAAATATCGATGTATTTTTTAAATGAACACCCAACAACTCAACAACAATTCGTTGTAGAAGTTCGTAGAACTTATTGGGTGACATTTGAAAGTATTTGAAAAATTTTTTCTCATCTCTCAGAAGATCTGGGAAAAAATGATGAAATTCTCCAAAGGTTAGCCTTTTTGAAAAAATTTCATGAATCCACATCTTACGTCATTTTTCCTCTTCCTCTTTTTCAATTAACGCTGCAAGGAAAAACATTTTTTCATCGCTATCCGTATCCATCTTTGAGCACTGTCGAACCAAAACTGAGTACGTTTACTAAAATGGAGGAAGAAACTACCTGAGAGGGAGAAAGTAGCCGCGCCGTGCACTAATGGACGAGGCTCCTCATGCAACGTCTGCATGGCGCCGCGCCGCGCCGTGCCACGTTGCCGATCTTGTGGACGACCAGCTTAAAGCTGTAAGTCTGTGAAGGCGCTAGTAGTCTAGTACACACGAAATTGGACAAAAATACACATTACTGGACACAGTATTGACCAAAATTCTACATATTGTGTATTTGTGTGTACAAAATACGTATAATTTTGGAATTATTGTGTATCACATATTGTGTATACACAATAAAGGGAAAAATGATTTGTCATTGAAATGCAGGAAAATCAAAATTCAGTATATTCGCCAAGAAAACACGAATGATAAAATGTGCAGGTTGATAATATATATATTTCTGTAAACGGAGAAGCCACTGTTCACGATGAACATATCAAATACTTGGGTACAATTTTGGATTCGAATTTAAACTTTCACGCACACGCAGATTATATAACGAGAAAATTTTTGAAAAAAGTAGGATTTTTATTACGAATCGGCAAATCTGTGTCTATGAGTACAAAGTTGTCACTCTATAAAGCCATTGCACTTCCTCATTTACAATTCTGTTGTTCCTTGTTGTTTAATTATCCTCAATATCAAATAAGTCGATTAGGAAAATACAAAATAGGGCTATGAGATCTATATTGAAATGTAATAGATATACACCTTCAAATCCATGCTTAATGTGTTAAATATGTTATCTGTTAGCCAAAGAGTTGTGTTTAATGTACTAGTGTTCATTTTTAAACTGAAAAGAAATATGTTACCAACCTACATTAGTGATAGAGTTCGATTATTTGAAGATGTACATAATTATAATACGAGATTCAACAGACTTTATCCTTGGAAAATGTAACACCACACAAAAGCTAAAATTTATTTTGTATAAAGGATTAATTGAATTCAATGGACTTCCTGCACATATAAAAAACTGTGAAAGTTTTAAAGTTATTTAAAAGACTTTTGAGAACGTTCATCTCAACCAAATGCAATACAGTTTAAAGTCACTCTAATTCAATTTGGCTTTGTTTCTGCTAGTACTCTAATTGATGTTTATCATGTAATATTAGTTAGGTGCTAATTATAACGTTTTTGTTTTTCTACTATATTATGTTATTTACATATATTGGTACTTAACTTAATTCACAGTATTTTACTTTTCATTATTTTAATTTTTAATTAACTTGTTATTACTATATTTTGTAATATGATGTAGCAATTCTGCTAAATAAATACATTATTTGAATATTCATTAAGTATTGACCCAATAAATGACTGAATATATTACCACGAGATAAAAGTGTGTGTAGAAATAATCATCAAAAATATTTCTCAATTTTTTCAACAATGTTCTATTTCATTTTCATTCTCGAAAATAATGTAATGGAGGTAATGTAATGTTTTGGAGGTTAGATGGAAGAATAGCTCATGCTAAATCTCGCCACATCTTATGTACCACAATATGTGTGGCAATAAAGTTTATTATTATTATTAATTCGAAATGGTGAAAATCTCGGAATTTTGAGATTCAAGAAAATTTCAAATCCAGTTTTACCGACAACTCACTGTTCATCATATCAAAAACTAATTTTCGAGTTCGAATTAGGAGTTTTGGCTATAGAAAGTTTGAGGTTTCACACGTCTTAAATTTTTCAATACACGTGTGTATCTCATATTAATGGGAATTCTTCTCTTCGTTAATTACGAACGAAAAGAGAAATTATAATTCAGGTTGACCATAAATATCAAACATTCGAAGTTCCTGAATATATAAATATTGATATTACAGCTAGTTTCTGCGAAAAATTTCAAAAAATTTCAACAAGACTTACAGTACTTAGACTATTTACCTCTGGGCTATTCACTTTCAGTTTACTTTCTGATTTGAGCTATATCGTTAACACGCCACAACTGCCTAATGTCACGGCATCGTAAAATCCAGACGAAAATTTAGTCACGTTGTCAAATATACTGTGATATATTTCGAAAAAAGATTATTTGTAGGCAATAACTATTCTTCGATTATAAATTTTATGTGGAAACACTAGAATGGTCTGATTCACCGGCCTTTTTAATAGAACGTTTTCGCAGTGAATTGTTAGTTGATTTCAGTCTTAGAGATATATTTTATATAACCAACGTTAATTGAGTTCAGTCCAAGAAAAGACAATTTGTTAGCACCTTTCAAACATCTTCAACATTGATGCTCTTTATTTCAACAAACAGAATTCATCGTCAGAGAGGGATGAAACCGCCACCACAAGTAGTTCAACGAAACACAGAACATTGACAGATTTTTTACTAATGGTTAATTTTTTAAGCGTAGCTTTTTTAAAATCGAATAAAACACTCGATTTGCATCATATATTCAAAATTTTTATTGAAATTGATAACTTGGCCTTTGCTATTTACATATTAAGATAACTTCATATAAATGTTGTCTGCGGCTCCGTATCAAAGGATCCACTCGAAAGGTCCAATTTTGCATAACTTTTTCGAGCATTTCGACCTCTATCCCACGAATTACGCGTGTTATGTGATCCTGTTGTGCTTCAATCGTGTTCGGCTTGTCCACATACACTAACGACTTTACAAAACCCCACAAGAAATAATACAGAGGCGTCAAATCGCATGGTCTTGGCGGCCAATTCACAGGGCCATTTCGAAAGATAAGCTGCTCACCAAATTCATCCTTCAACATGTACATTGTTTCACGAGCTGTGTGGCATGTGGCACAGTCTTGATGAAACCATATGTTAACCAAGTTCAACTCGGCCAACTGGGGCGAAACAAAGTTGCGTATCATGGCACGATATCGTTCGCCGTTGACGGTAACGTTTCTTCCACGGTCGTCTTTGAAGAAAAATGGACCGATGATGCCACCAGCCTATAAACCACACCAAACTGTCGTTTTTTCGGGATGCATCGGTAATTCTTGTATGGCATGTGGTTGTTCATCACACCAGATGCGACAGTTTTGTTTATTTACATATCCGTTAAGCCTGAAATGAGCCTCATCGCTGAACACAATTCTTCGATAAAACAGCGGATTTTCATTATGCTGTTCTAAGGCCCATTCATCCAAAATTAGACATTGTGGTGGGTCATTCGGCTTCAATTCTTGCAGAAGTTGAATTTTATAGGCTTTCAAACCCCAATCAACACGTAAAATTTTCCATGTGTTTGAGTAACACATGCCCAATTGCTAAGAACAGCGAAGAATTGACATTTCACGATCCTCATTAACACTGTACGCTACAATATTCTCTTTAGTACGCACTGTACGCATGCGAGACAATGGTTTAATGCCCAACAAAGTAAATTTGTTGCGAAATTTGGTGATAACAGCACGAATTGTTGATTCACCAGGTCAATTATGACGACCATAATTAGGTCGTAACAAACGATACACATTTTTCACAGAGCACGAATTTTGACTGTAAATTCCAACAATTTGCAATCGTTTCTAAGTCTTACTGTGCTGAAATGGCAGAGTATACTGAGAACTTTTCACTTTGACAGATGACGCTTGGATGTCATTATCAACCAGTGCCGCAACCTGAAAAACTTAACTCTTCAAAAATCACCCTTTAGGTTTCTTCCTAGATTTGTCACAGAAGTCGCAATGGTGCAACGTACGTCACAATTGTCACAAAAAGTTTTGTAGATGTCAATTGTTGATGTTATTCAGGCAAATGTTCAAGTTTTCAATTTGCTAGATTTATTTCATCTACAGTGATGAAAATGGTCATAAATATGGAAACATATAACGGGAAGGTATTAAAAGAATGCTAATCCATTTAGAGTTAGTTAGAAGCAACGTGGAAATATCCAGTAGAATTTCTGAATACTAATCACTAATACTAATAAATCTCGTAGATTTATTGTTTCATTATAGTCACACTCCCAACAAAGTAGAACATATCGTCGTTCACATTAATGCTTTATTGCAATAACACAAGGAATATAAATCTTATGTTTATACCCAAACAAATATTAACTTTGGTGTGAACATATTTAAATGCGCGAATTTCATTCATACATTTCCGAATATAAGCTGAATACCGGAAATGGTCCTTGAAAGCATATCTTGAGACAGCGATCAGACATAATAGGCACAATGGGGGGAATGACTAATTTGAATAGTATCTGCCTTCATATTCGAGTGATGAATGAAATGCGGGAATCAAGAATTCACTTCAAAGAAGGTGGGCTGACAAACCGCTTTCGCTTTTGGAAGCAGTTTCATTATTATCTGATCTAACTACTTATACGTCAAAATTTCAATTTAAGTTAGATTTTCTCTACCTAGTAGAGAGATCTCGGTAAACAATTATTAGAGGCTAATTGATAACTTTGATGTATCATGTAGAACATGAAACATGATCTACTCAAATCTGTTTTATATGTTTTCCGTTTCCATGTCTTCTTCTCCAACTTTTATAATTTTCATTTATAAAATTTTTTTTAATGCTCCCTCTGTAAGTAGACAATCATTCTACACACACAGGTAATGACAAAAGTCTAAAGCCTAATACCAGAAAATCACAAGAGTGATTCCATCTTGAAAACAGACACCTATCAGAAAATTTTGAGTCACATGTTAACACCAAGAACTGAAATACTGCAAAGCTTCGAAATTTTTTGGAATAAAACTGAAAAGAACACTTCCTCTTAGACAGCACTACCAAAACACAAAGAAAAAAATGCACGCTAGGAATAGAAGGTACTCACAGGAACATTTTGGAGAGCCAAGCGCAGGTAGTTAGTACTTGTCAATGTTAGCTCTCAGTTCATTAACAGCAGAATATGTGGCACTTGTGAGGAGAAATTTTACATAGGCTAAGCAGCTGGATGTCGAAATACACGACACAACAATCATTATATCAAGGTAATAAATAACCAAATAGATGAACTGGCTGCTAAAATGGAAGATCCAAACAAAAGACAGACCGAAGCAATCACTGCATAATCACCAAGATCAACCATCCAGACTAGAGCCTCGCAGAGGTTTTTTGTTAGAACAACTGATGAGTTAAGCATTTTTACATGAGTAAGATAACTTAGCCTATGAAAAATAATGAAACAGCACATAAAACAATGAAACTGAAAGAGGAAGCGTTCGTAGCTTTTCACCCCTCTTCTTCTACGAGGAACACCCTTAAACAACTAAGAAATGGTGCAACAAGTTGCAAATCAATTATCATCCAGTAGAATGATCTGCCACTACCAACCCTTAAGTACTTACATTCCAGATATGAAGTTTGAATTCACAATGCGAGGTGCTTCCTTTTATAAATTACTTATAAAAGTAGAAGAGCATGCGTTTATAACTCATCTGCTCAATCTGCTTTCGTAACCTTTTGATATAGATTATAGTTTCTGGAGGCTTGAAGTAATGAGATAACTCCTATCCGTTTAATCTTTATTCGTACCTAGTTTTAATTTTTGTAAACGCTTTTTGCCCATAATTGTCCAAACCATTTTTTTTTATTCATTGTATTTATTGGATGTATTGTATTTCACTGACCCTGCAATGCCAAATCGATTACATCGTGATATATTCGTATATATATATATATATATATATATATATATATATATATATATATATATATATATAAAATGTTCTTGACAAGATTATTTTAATGGTACAATTAAATTCCAGTTGAGATGTCTGTTCGAATAGTAATTTTTGAAATTTAAAATATTTACAGACATGAATATTTGAAATATTTTTTCATTGTGTTAGGAGCATGATATAAATATTTCGAAGGAATCATCTTAAAAATTCCCCGCTACTGATAAGTAATTTGAAATTTCACATTGTTTCATGAAAATTGAAGGCTTATTGTTGATTCGTGATTGCGTTTAAGAATATGTTGAGTTTCATAAAGTGAAGTCTTTTTATTACAAGTAATTACAGGCACTGAAAAGTATGCGGGTGTTAAATATCTTGCGGCTACCTTGATGAAGGATAATAATAAACTGATACCAGTAGAGGATATGTAATCTTGAAAGAAATTGAAGAGCCAACAAACTCAGTCAACCCACGTTCAGTCAAACACATTCTTCGAAAATAGAACGATCTCACATATATCTTTTTCGACATAAGAATGAGCTAAACCTAAACTATTTTGAATATCTCTGTGGAATATCCCGAACATGATTCAATTATTTATGGTGGGAATCTTTTCATTATTTTCTGTTTATAATTATTTGAAATTGAAATGACTGTTCGGAATGGAATAAAAGCTGCCTATAAAACTTTTTAATTGATTTCAAACTACCAATTACATGGATATTTGAAATTTCATTAGTATCAGATAATTAGTTGTGAATACCAGCGCTTCCAACTTGCAACTTTGATTATTTAATGTCTAGCCGCCTTCAGTTCTGGTATTTCTACCGAAATCAATTCAGAGTGTCGTAAATTTTGATATCCCCAAGGAAATATGCATATACACGAGGCGTGCGAAAAAAATGCACCGATTTGAATATATATACTTTTTTCTCAAAGCACATTCGTTAATGAGATGAACATAAATAAGGAAGGAATTATGAGAACATTTCAATGGCAAGAGGTGACAATTTTAATAGGCTGAAATAAAACAAAAAACGCATTTCGTCATGTTATCGTGAGAAATCTGTAATTTGACAAATTTCTGCAGCATTCGTGTGATATTTTCCCACTCCATTAGTATATTTTTAATTCAGTTTTGACTTGAGCTACGCGAACAAAATGTTCGTGGGACCTCATTTCATGTACTATGCTGTTCGAATTAATTGGGACAAAGGATAAAAAACAATCTTTTCTTCAATTCGTCATCATGAAACCACATCTGAATTGCACATATAATCATTTTTTCTTTTGTAGTGCAATCCATTTTTGCCAGTCATTTCTTTAAAATATTCCATAAATTCTCATTGGGATTGAGATCAGGTGAATTACCCGGCCAATCGAGTACTTTTATTTTATTCTCACGCATAAAGTCCTGCACTTGTTTGGAGTTGTGGCAGGCAGCAAGGTCGTGCTGAAATGTTCCATCAAATGTTTCCGTGAATGGGACAATCCTGGTGCGCAATATTTCCATATATTTCACTGAATTCATCATCCCTGTTACAGGAGCTAATCGTCCAGTGCTATTGGTTGTGAAAAAAACCAAACCAAAATATTCGTTTCGCAAGATGTTTTACTGTTTGCTGGATGTGATCAGGCCGCAAAGTTTCCCTTTCACTTCGTCTAACAACACTTGATTTGTACACTTGAACAAACAAATGTGTCTCATCACTAAAAATCACCTTCTTCCAGTCGTCCACAGTCCACGAACGGTACTTTTTAGCCTATGCCAAACGTTTCTTCAACATTTTCTGGGTAAGCAGTTGCTTTCTTCTAGGTCTTCTTGTCGTACGGCCAACCTCCAGCAGTCGTTTTCGCACAGTTCAGGTGCTCACATTCACACCAGAAACCATTAAATCCCTTCGAAGATCAGTCCTTGTCTTTCTCGGATTAATTTTGCTATTTCTTATCAACAATTTGTCTGTTCTTGGAGTAGTTTTGCGTTTGCGGCCACAGTTTCCTTTTCTTTTTGGAGACGATGAGCCAATTTCTTCAAATGTTTTTAAAATTCTCGAAACGTTGGGCTTTCTCACACCAACAGCTTCAGCTATATCTCTTACAGTTATTGATGTGTGTTCATTAAGCAAGATAGTTTTGGAACGCTTCTTCGGAGTGATATCCATCTTTGGACAAGACAATACAGCACGTATGAAAATTGTAACCGCCAACTGTCACACCGGTAGGCTCACAACTGAACTGCTGGCGAGGTAAAACCGGTCAGAATTTAAATCATGGTCAAGGTCGAACCCTCACGTCACCTCAGGTAGTAAACAAGCAGGTGTGAGGGTGTTTGGGCCACTCTGGTACTCACATACCCACTACAGTAACTCGAACGAAGAAAAAAAAATGTTTGTCCCAACTAATTCGAACAGCATAGTAAATCTGAAGGCACCCATTTATAAAGGTTTTTCTTCAACTTATTGGATTTTCAAGTTCTCTACTTGCCAATCAAACAATAACTTCACTTCATAACCAATAAACCCAGGAAGCTTCCCAATCGTTCATTCCTTATCCGGGGTTCGAACACATATCTACCTAGTGGAGTACCTTCAGTCCCACCTCTAGGCTATAGAGTTCACGATTAGTAAACTGTATTGACACATGTAACTTATCATTTTTTTCTGTAAATGTTTAAAGGTTAATCCAAACAAAAATTCAATTTCGGAGAATGCTCGTGTTTGTTAAAACAATACGGAAAAATGTAAAATTGCTCTTCTCATTAGGAATTAAATTTCAAAGAACTGATTATGAACCGAGGTTGTTAAGTACATACTTCAATTCATTTCAGCAGAGAAGATGATAAAACTCATGCGATATAAGAATTTCATTCAGAATTTCACTTGAGAAAAATATTAATTAGAATCAACACGAAGATATGATAGTAAAGTTGATTAAGTTTGATAACAGTGATTTTTAGGTTTATTCGTTTTTATTTGACGTTTTCGACGTACATACGTTTCACCATTACAATGATTCAGCAAAGAAACCATGGTGACCCTGAAACGTTCGTCAAAATTGTCAAATAAAAGAGTGTCAATTTGAAAATCAAAGTTTTTATTGTAAATTATCACACTAAACCATTGAGTTCATAGAGTATCAATTCGAGGCAATGTCAAGTAGCCTAAATCATAATTTGAACAACAGTTTTTAAGGCATTCAGCCAGGTGGTCTGAATTATATTAATTTACTTTCGAAAAATATTTTTCCAAGTGTTGTTCGAGAAATTATCTGACATCAATAAAACTCCTAGGAGATTGATTAAAACAATGTAACTAAGTTATATATTATTCCAATTTTAGTATCGCCAACATAGGAAATATACGATTGTGAATGACCGACCTATATACTGTTGGCCAGCACCCTGAGAGCGTCTTCAATGGTGTCAATAAATTTCTATTTCAAGTCGGTACAGTTTGTTGGTTATATAAAACAAGTTCAGGTAACAAGTTGAACAACTCGTCTTGAATAAATAAGTCTGAGCAGTTGTTCAAATACTGAGAATGAATTGAATATTGACAAGTACATGGGTAGCTTACTAATATTTCATTTTTAATTTAAAAATTAATGTAATCCATTGTGATAGAAAATGTAATCGACACCTTCTTTTACTGAAATCTCTAGATTGACGTCCATTACTTCATAGTACCCCCAATAGACAGAGAGAATTGAACAATTATAGACATGAAGAAAGGGTAATCACAGACAGAGTGAATATAACCTAAAATTTAACATACATATACAGAAACAATCTGAAGGCTCAGACAGTGAAAAATTGTGCCGTTTTCTACAAG
Source organism: Henosepilachna vigintioctopunctata (assembly GCA_030704895.1). NCBI lineage: Eukaryota > Metazoa > Arthropoda > Insecta > Coleoptera > Coccinellidae > Henosepilachna > Henosepilachna vigintioctopunctata. The sequence continues at coordinate 3,695,967 of JARQZJ010000122.1, read as the reverse complement.
TTTTCGATGAAATTTTGAAAGCTATAATATTATTAATATTGTGTATTTGAAGTAATTTTATAATACCTGTAGTATAAAGTAAGTAAAATTTCGTCATGAATTCAAGGGATACAGAGAGTATTTTTTCCTTGGAGGATACCCATTTCAGAACACGTTTTGTTTTGAGATAGAGAGCAAAAAACTTGAAACACTGTTTTAAGTTTTAACTGTTTTAAAACATTAACTGTCTTGATGTGAAATATCTGTTCAAAATGAATATCTCCGCTAAGATGCATGTTTTCATTCTTTGGATTCATACAAATGACTCTAGATCAGTGTTTCCCAACCTTTGTGCCATGTCCCACCTCAGCTTTTCTAAAATTTTTATACCCCCCGAAAAGAGAAGAAAAAAGAAGTTGCAAAAGTTTAAACTAGTGTCGAATCCATTTTGGAATTTCCCCCCTTAACAATCAAATTGCCTCCCTGTGGGTGTGGGCCCCACGTTGGGAAACACTTCTAGATAGTTTCAAGCAAAATAATACAGCGAAAATGAGTTTGGAGATAGAGAAGGCCATAACGTAAACCTCGTGACTTGAACTGTACTTTCTTCGAATACACCAGGAACCACCCCTTGAAACTCGTTTTATAACTGATAAAATAATAAAATAAATTCAGAAATTGAGTAGTAGGGTTAAGTGATGGTTTGGTGAGAATTTCTTATATAAATTGGAGACAATTAATGAGATGTTTAATAATGGAAAGCGTTCAAAGTATTCTGTTAATTGTCATCTAACAGTATTTGTGAAATATCTCCATGTGTTTAATGTTAAAAAAATCGAATAGTACGAAATTTAAATCATAGAAAAGCTTGAGAGTTTCTTCTGTGAATTACCGACGCCTACAACCATTAGCCAGCAAATGGAAGCTTCATTCATACCAAAATACTGGAGTTACTTTTATTGCCGATCTCGTTGAAGTTAATAGATTCTTTTCCTGGTAATTACCTGAAAAGTGGCGCCTACTTATTAGCATAAATGAATGGATTAACATGCACTAATCGTTTCTGAATTATTCAAATAAGTTTTCAGTGGGTTACTAACGTAATGGATTCCCGCTGTATAAACCATTCATTTCTATTTTGTGTGAATATCATCGCAGCAATTTATTACAGCATTTCAATGTCATCGCAAACGATAGACTAACATAAACGATATCATAAAATATATCGGTCATTTACCTCTGCAGCCGTAGTAGAGTTCGTGACTAGCGATTTTCCTTCATAGACATCCTAAACTTATTATGATGTAACACTTTATCGTTGACAAATAAATGGAAGTTGCAATTAATATGATTTATAATCGAAATTGTTTTTATCAGCTTATTTCTGAATTGATTCCCAAACGCTTCAGCTTTCGTTTCCGTATTTCTGCCGTTATTAGTTGAGTATTGTCAATTTATTGGGCAATCAACGATAGATATATGGCTTTATTTAGATTACTTTCAACCACAGAATACAATGCTTCACTTCAATTTGAATATTGACTTTGCGTAATGCAAAACCTACTTTCTGTTTATCTGCAAAGAGGCCACTATAATGTTTACTCTTTCGGCATATTCAGTTTATACAGAATACTACTGAAATTTGTGAAAATTTGAGGTTATAGGTTACCTTTAGTGCTAGGTTAGTTAACTTGATAGGGTACATACTTCCATCATCGAACTGATTAATAAACATTTCTGTGTTCATTGACATTACGTGATAATAATTTAGTGATTAACTCTTGGCACGTTTTATATTATAAACGCTCACTTTTCGTGAGCGTTTAACAACATAAGGTTGACGAGTTCATCATAGACATTTTTCATATACTGACAACAGGTGATCAATTAGAAACTGAGTAACAATATACCGATTTGGTTATTTTTCAAAATTTTGGTTGTGGCAAATAACTGATGACGCTAATAAGAATTATATCTTGCAAGTTGTTTAGCAGAATTTACCTTAGTTTCGTTTATTTTTCACCAAGAGTAAATAAGAACAATAACAATGAAAATCATCCTAGAATGTCGATCAAAAAACATATATTCAATTAAATGAATCTGTTTAATGTAGATCTCTTTTATTAAAAAAATAAAATTGAATCAAGATATTGTAACTCATTAGATAAATTCATCTTCATGATGAGAACTGCTGATAAATGTTTTCGTTTTCACATGAAGCAGCCCTCTAATCGTTGTCAACCCTTTGTTGGGTAGTTTTATTTATATTGAATTTCCCTTGGGCAATTTGGAGAACTAATCTAATAGTGGGTATAGAAACACTTGGAAAAATATTCGCTTGAATCCTATCTTCATTCATAACGTAAAAAATTGTTTTATTGGCGTTTTTCTCATTCCTAATTGAAGTAATAATAATACGTCCAACTGCACATTTGCTTCCGCAAATGCTGGAACAATAAATAATATGAATGGGTAACCCCCGCCTACATAAAGTTGTATACTCCGACCTCTACTGCCACATTTGGTAATGCTACATACTTGTTTTGATGTTCGTAACAAGCTATGGACATGAATATTGCTACCTGTTTAATGGATCATGTCAGTGACAGTAGCTTACAAGATTGTTCCAGCTGTTCTTGAATATGGCTGTTCGGAACTGTTAGCGCATAAAATTTCTTCTAATTCATTTTGTTGAATAGTACCAAAATTATAACATTAGAAACTCTGTTTTGTACGATGAAACTTAAAGAATTCAAAGCAAAAGTAAGATATTTAATGTTATGTGCACTCAATCAGAAATTGTCTTAGTTGAAACAATTGTTGTTTTCAAAAACATCCGACTGAATTCAAACAGAATTAAATATCAACAGACAGTCGACTTTGTTGTTTAATCATTTTTATGTATCCTTTAAAATTATGTTCACAGTTTTATAGATATAGATAGATTTGAAATTGTTATGAAGTGAAATGAGTTTTCTTTGAAGAAATGAAATTCAATTTTTGTAGAACATTTTACTTGGAAAATAAACGAACTCCACACTTTTTAGACTTCACTTTGAAAACAATTTAAGCCGGAAAATTTTGAGCTGAAATATAGTTTTCATTGAGAGAAATTCTCGAATTGATTTGACAAACCTGGTTTCTAATTTAATTAAATTCACAGGTTATTTTCAATTTCAGAAATAACTCTTACTTCAACTGTCAACTTGAATGTAAACTTGAATTCAAACACTTGAACTTATGATTTACACTTTATTCACTACATAGCATGACGCGTTTCGTCGTTACAAACGACTTCTTCAGATGCTTACATAAATGAGCTTAGGTACAGAAGAATAAGCTTACAGAGATATCAAGATTATTCTGTAAGCGTCTGAAGAAGTCGTTTGTAACGACGAAGCGCTTCATGCTATGTAGTGAATGAAGTGTAAATCATAAGTTGAAGTGTTTGAATTTAAGTTTATATTCAATTATAATGGATTTACATCAAGTAAACGCCAACAATATTGAAAAAAAATTGAAAAAATAAATAAAAAAATAAAAATAAAAAAAAATTCAAAAAATGTCAACGTATGTTTTCAGGCCATCCGGGTCTATCCATTCTGTATCATACGAACAACTAACTTTAGTTCCTATTTATTATCCAATAATTCACAGAATATTATTAACTCAAAATGCATAATTATTTACGTAGGTACTAATGAAGGTTTTCAAGCAAAAATGTAACGTACCCCCTGAAATGTTAATGACACACCGGCCAGCTCCAAAATTGAGGGGGACATATATAAATTCACCTGATTTATGTGGAAAATCGTGAAAATAATAATTCTATTTGAAATTTCTATTGAGGATCTTTTGATTCTAAGATGACAAAAAAAATATTGAAAAGCGCTTATCAGTGCACTCAAAATTTATAAAAATATAAGATATTATATTTAACAACCAGAAATGTTATTCTTCAGATTAATGAGCGATTAATTCTCATTCAAAAAATGACTAATCGGAATGAATGAATTTATAACCGGTATATAACTTCCAACTTACATCGGTGCATTTCGAACTACGATTGTTCCATGCGACGCGGTCTTAGCAGTAATTTTTTTAACCAGTGTAAGGTATTTCAAAAAGTTACAAACAAAAAGAGAAAAAATAATCGTCAAATTCTAAAAATCTTCAAATATTCCATCTGGACACTCGTTTTTTTATAACGGGAATATTACGAATTGTCCCCCTTTTTTACTTTTAGACAGTACTAAAATCAACTTTAATATTCGTTCAATTCAGGTAATATTACTCCTGTTCACATTGCGTACATAAAACAAAAATATATTTGGGACACAATATATTTCGAAGGGTACAGTATGACGCTTTAAATTAAAACGAAAAATTATCATACAATCTAACATAACATCGAGATTGCAGATTGAAAGGAAATGATTCGAACTTTTTCACTATGCATGTCATGATTGTACTCAAATCATTAATACTGAATTTATTCAAGTGTCATTTGGTGGTGGTTTCTCGGATTTTTATTCTCGATATATGATGAATAAGAATGTGCCTTGATATTCAAAAATTGCGATAGACATCTTATCTTTCATCGATATTTTCAAACAACACCTAGGGGAGATGACCGCAAGGAAAATATACTTCAAAAAGTTTCAAAGTATTTCAATTAGTATTTCAAACATGTGTGTAGAACAAATACATATATCAGATATATGACTAGCTGTTTTAAGTTACCGTACACGATTGCTGGTTGAAATGTTTCAATGATAAAACTAACACGAAATTAACATTGAATATTTTCCAATAAACATTACGTGACTAACCAGATTTGTTACATTTTTGAAACTGCGGATTCAATCATGTTTCATATGTGAATTACTTAATGTAAATTTCCAAAAACCACTAAAATCATCAAGTACCTACCACTACATTCTCCAATTTTATTACCCCCACACCCCTTTTATGCAAATAATATAATATTTACAATTATTTACCTCTTTTTCTAAATGATAGATTGTCGATTTATGATCTTAGAGTTAAATCACATATAGCATAATGAATACCAAATTGATTGTGATAATATTATACATGACGATTGAACTATTAATAATTATAGTAAGAGTACAGTGATAATGATAAATGGACAGCGCAGTCCAAATCGTACTCAATTGCTTAATCTTAAAGAACCAATTGGCATACAAAAGAAAACTGGGTCTTGGGGAACATTTCTATAGAACATTCGAACACACTTTCTATATTGTTTCCTATTGCCTGAAGTAATTACAGGATAAGGATGGAAGTTACGTTCAAATAACACTTGAAATATAAGAAATATTAAATGCTGCATAACACTTATTCAGAGTCAGAATAAATGTCTCTAAATCTCCAGAGTTTCACGATAATTTCGTCTACTGCAACAGTGTCCAAAGGACTAAAATACTAGCAATAAGAAGGATGTTTTTGACCAATGTAGGTGTCAAACTAAATCAGCAATAGATGAAATAGGTAAATATGAACTCCTTTGTCGCAAAAATTTGAAATATATGAAAAATTTATCAATAAAGCTCATTTCTTCTTAAGAATTTATAGAAATAGGTTATGTTGGAGTAGCGTTTGGAGTTCGATAAGTAATATTGCTTTTTGGATGGGATCTATGTTCCATGTTGGAACGCCGTCAGCGACAAGTGATAATGTCAACATTGTATTCCTTTCAGTGGCAGTAAAAGCTACATGGTGCCATCCTTCCATCTTCAGTACTACTGTATCACATGCCCAAATTTGATACAGTACTACTGTCGATTTATGATCTTAGTGAGTTAAATCACATATAGCATAATGAATGCCAAATTGATTGTGATAATATTATACATGACGATTGAACTATCACAAATAGTAAGAGTACAGTGATAATGATAACTGGACAGCGCAGTCCAAATCGTACCCAATTGCTTAATCTTAAAGAACCAATTGGCATACAAAAGAAAACTGGGTCTTGGGGAACATTTCTATAGAACATTCGAACACACTTTCTATATTGTTTCCTATTGCCTGAAGTAATTACAGGATAAGGATGGAAGTTACGTTCAAATAACACTTGAAATATAAGAAATATTAAATGCTGCATAACACTTATTCAGAGTCAGAATAAATGTCTCTAAATCTCCAGAGTTTCACGATAATTTCGTCTAGGGGAGAGTGGGGTAATCACGGACGGCGGGTAATGCCGGACACGTCAGTTTAGATGTGTTAGAAAAGGATAGCAGATATTCTCAATGCTTCAATCTCGAGTCGAGTTCGAACATAGTGCGGGACATTGAGTAGCTGGGAGAGGCTGCGCACGATTTGCAAGGTATGTAGAATTGAATTTTTTTCAACAATTTCATCTAATTTTAGTATAATATTGATAAGTTGTATATTATAGCATTTATGACATTGAAATCTGGTATCTTTTATGTATATCGACATGTAATTAGATAAGGTTTTAATGTACTCGGCGCTTGCATCACTCGATTCTAACCTCAAATAAAAATTTAGTTTTGCGTATTTCTGTGTGTCGGCTAATGGCGGACGACTTAGACGGGGCAATCTCGACCGTCCGCAATTACCCCTAAATAGATTTAATTTCATCTTTTACCTATTTACAATATTTGTTGTCAACAGTTAATGACAGTTATTAACAGTGGATTTCGTTTCCTTTGTACGTAACCTAAAATATAGTTTTAACAGACTCTAACCCTTGTGTTGAAAATATGTATACTTACTATATCTATTTCAGATGCCACGACATTACCAAAGGAAGACTGAGACCAAATACAAATTAGAAGATTTAGAAAAAGCCGTTCACGATGTGAGGAACAAAATACTGTCCTTAGGAAAGGCAGCTATTACTTATTCTGTTCCAAAAAGTACTATACATGACTATCTCAAGAAAGAAATTATAGATGAACCAAAAACTGGTAGAAAAGCTATATTTACTGATTCACAAGAAAAGGAGTTAGAGCATCATATCATTCAGTGCAGCAAAGTATTTTATGGTTTAACAATAGAGATGGTGCGAAAAATAGCATTTAAATTTGCAGAAGTGAATCAATTGAAGCATAATTTTGACAAAACTTCCCAAATGGCAGGAAAAGACTGGTTCTATGGATTTAAAAAGAGACACCCTAAAATTTCGCTTCGTAAGCCCGAGTCTACTTCTATCAATAGAATAACAGCTTTCAATGAATCGGAGGTAAAAATGTTTTTCAACAATTTAGAAGCCGTTCAAGCAAAATATCACTTTGATGGTAATCATATTTACAATTTGGACGAGACCGGTATTTCTAATGTCCAAAGAAATTCAAGAATTTTGGCGCCAAAAGGACAAAAGCAAGTTGGTATGGCAACAAGTGGTGAACGAGGCACGACAACTACAGTTGTTTGCGCATTTAGTGCTTCTGGAAAGTATGTTCCCCCATTTTTTATTTTCAAGAGAAAGCGAATGAATGCTAATCTGTTGCGAGGAGGCAATGCTGATATGATCGCAGCAGTTAGCGATTCTGGTTGGATTAACGAGAACCTATTCGTGGATTGGTTAAATCATTTCATATCTTTTGCTAAACCAACTCTAGAAGAACCAATTTGGCTTATCTTAGACAATCATGAAAGCCATGTCAGCCTTGCTTGCTATCAGCTTTGTCGCCAGAATGGAATAATATTATTGTCTCTTGCACCTCATACATCGCATCGTATGCAGCCACTAGACCTAACATATTTCGGACCCATCAAGACGGCTTATAACAGAGAATGCGACTTATACATGGCTTCAAATGTAGGCCGAAAAATTACACAATATGAGGTCGTAGAACTCTTTACGAAGGCTTTTAACCGCATCAGCTATATAGAGAAAGCAGCAAACGTATTCCGCGCAGCTGGCATTTGGCCAATAGATACAACTAAATTTGATGAACAATTCGTAGATTCAGCATCATTGTCCCTTGAAAATCGCAGCAATTTGGATATACCAGTGACCCCTAATTCTCAAGTATTACCATCATCAAAGTTGCAGCAAAGACCAGCCACCCCTTTTGTTATGTTGAATGAATCAATTCCACTTAAAAATATTGTTAATGTTCCCATACTGCCAGAATATAAGAGTAAACAAACTTCCAGAAAAAAACATTCAATTGTTATAACCAGCACTCCGATGAAAGACACTCTTGAGGAAAAAGAACAAAAAAAGAAATATAAAGAGGATATGAAAGAAACTGAAAATACCGCAAGTAAAAATGAAGGGAAAAAAGGAGTGAAAAATCTTAGAGCATTTGCAAATGAAAATTTTGAAAAGGAGAAGCAAAAAAAGAATATACCATGCAAAAAGAAGAAATTCAATGAAGGAATTACGACGGATAAAGAGTATTATTGCCTAATTTGTGACGAGAAGTATGAGGATCCTCCAGATGAAGATTGGATTAAATGTCACAAATGTAATTTATGGGCCCATGAAAAATGCACAAGTGGTGAAAGCACGTCAAAGGGTTTTCTCTGTGATTTTTGTAGGAATTAGACCATTTCCGTTATTACACAAACTATCCGAGATTACCCCACACTGTGTACGTAATTACCTCACGTGCTGTGGGGTAATCCCGGAAACAAGGGTTTTGTTTTTTAGTTACTAGTTGATTTTATTTTGAAAATGTATCTACGTTGATTATGAAAACAGAAGATTGATTAGTTTAAGTAAACTTTTGGCAATAAATGGTATTCGTAACTTAGTATGGTTTTGTTTTATTTGAATTCTCCCTTAAGTGTTCGCAATTACCCCACTCTCCCCTACTGCAACAGTGTCCAAAGGACTAAAATACTAGCAATAAGAAGGATGTTTTTGAACAATATAGGTGTCAAACTAAATCAGTAATAATAGAAATATTAAAATAAATTAAACTCTTGGCTTAATGTTTCACGATTTATTTAACAATATGTATAGTCAACATGTTTCGAGCGTTAGCTCATTTTCAAGACTAAAGAAGTCTTTAGTCTGAAACTCTAGTGAAGAAACTCTTTAGTCTTGAAAATTCTGAAAACTCTGAAACTTTTGTGAAGAAACTCTTTAGTCTTGAAAATGAGCTAACGCTCGAAACATGTTGACTATACATATTGTTAAATAAATCGTGAAACATTAAGCCAAGAGTTTAATTTATTTTAATATTCAATTATGTTTCACCAAGAGTTAAGCGAGAATTCAATCTCATTAATATATGAAATAACTATATATGAAATCCTTTGTTGCAAAAATTTCAAATATATGAAAAATGTATCAATTAAGCTAATTTTTTCTGAAGAATGTATATTAATAGGTTATGTTGGAGTAGCGTTTTGAGTTTGATAAGTAATATTGCTTTTTGGATAGGATCTATGTTCCATGTTGGAACGTCGTCAGTGATAAGTCAGTTGATAATGTCAACATTGTATTCCTTTCAGTGGCAGTAAAAGCTACATGGTGCCATCCTTCCATCTTCAGTAGTACTGCATTATATGCCCAAAATGTAGAATTAATGATTACGTTCACTTTGAATAACTAATGAGTGTATTTCGAAATCTTGATAGCTATGTTGGTTGATGTTATTGAATAGGCCTGCTTCATCGGTTATCGATTATTCACATATTTTAGAAGTTGTTGTGAAGCCCACACAAGACTTTCAGTTGATCGAGTTAGTTTTCACCTTTGAAAAATTATTATTTTGAAGACGCCTTCATGAAGAGATAATTGGATGCAATATAAATAACATAGAAGTGAAATCATGGCATACAGTTCAACGACAAGAGTTCAATTATTATTCTAGCTGGACTAATCTACTTGAAACTTGTTTTATTTTCTAATTGGTGGGCAGTTTCTTTCATGACGATACGTATGTCGATCTTTATCTGGAAGAGTTGACCCATATATCAGGGTAATTGGTGTAACGGTTACACGTACAACAAATTGTCCAAGTGAGTTTCCACACATAATCAACAGGTGAAACAACATTTATAAAGAAAAAAGAATCATGATTACGCACATAAACGATACTTTTTATTCTAAAATGTCAACAATATCGATTATGGAGAAGAAAAACTGCAATATGAATTATGAAAGAAAAAGATTTGAAGTAATAAATAAATGAAGAAATAAAATGAACGCTTTGAAGAAATGTGCTATTTGGGTTTGTTCGATGTGTACATCCATTTTTCCTACAAGAGAAGAAAACATGGATATTTATTATAATGTTTTTTTCAAAGGCAGAAAAAATGGAAGTGTTTTATTGTACACTTCATCGCTGAATCGCAAAGTTTAAAGAAAATTCGAGGAAACTTTTCCTTTGATCCAAAGTCTATCACCAAATGGAGCATCGATTTGTAATCAATGTACAATGGCCATCAATGACAACAATGAAGTTTCCAAATAAAAATGCCAAATTTGGCAGCATGAATGAACCATATATACCTACATATATGACACATAAACAATCTACAAAATTTCTAACGTGATGATTAAGCTATAAAGAAGATAACATACTATTTTACTATGCAAGGAACTATACAAATATGTGTTCATCCTATATTCATATGAAAAGAAATACGTTTCAAATGATCCAACATCGATAGAGTACCTACTACTTGGAGTAAACAGATAAAGAACAACTTAATACTTCTATTATTTACCTATAGGTTATGTAAATTTTCTTAGCAACGGCAATAGTGGTACCTGCTAAATCGATACACCGTACGGTTAAAATACCAGAACCGGCTCCAGCAATTTCCGCAAGCAAAGGAATATCGAAATCTAAGTTCTATAGCCACTATGTTGTTCGAATTAATTGGGACAAACATATTTTTTCTTCGTTTGAGTTACTGTAATAAGTATGTGAGTACCAGGGTGGCCCAGACACCCTCACACCTGCTTGTTTATTACCTGCGGTGACGTGAGGTTCTTGTCATCTGAAAGTTGACGTGAGGGTTCGACCTTGACTATCATTTACATTCTGACCGGTTTTACCTCGCCAGAAATTCAGTTGTGAACATACCGGTGCGACAGTTGGTGGTTTCAATTTTGATACGTGCTGTATTGTCTTGTACAAAGATGGATATCAGTCCGAAAAAGCGTTCCGAAATTATCGCACTTAATGAACACACATCAATGACTGTAAGTGATCTAGCTGAAGCTGTTGGTGTGAGAAAGTCCAACGTTTCGAGAACTTTAAAAACATTTGAAGAAAGTGGCTTATCGTCTCCAAAAAGAAAGACAAGCACTGATCTTCGAAGGGATTTAATGGTTTCTTGTGTGAAACCATTAAATGATTTCACACTAGAAACGACTTCCAGCAGATCACCCAAAAAGGTCTCATGCAGTAATTGAAGTGTTTCACGGCATGTATGGCATGTGGCACCGACTTGTTGAAGCCACATATTGACCACATCAATATCATCCAATTTCGGCAGAAAGAACTGTGTTATCATGTCGTAAAATGGCGGCAAATTTAAGTCTTGAGCCAATTTTTGGACTCATATGAGTGAATTACAGTACGGACTGCTGAGCTTGGTTTCTCTGTTTATTCCATCAACGTTTCAATGTATATATTCATCAGGCTTCAAAAACTTAGATCTCAAATTCGATTCGGTATGGAGCTTACAATTTCTGAAGTTATTAATCAGTCATCATTCCTTTGAAACAGATTATAATATAATTCACAATTACAATACATTTTGAACCTCAGAAGTCTTTACGTCTGTTTACTAGAATAATTCCCGAGAAGACAAAAGTTTTTAGAACATTTCAATGCGATTATATCTTCATAAACTACACTAACAACACATATGTATATATAAAATACATTGACAAAATATCTTTAGATCAGCATTGTTTGTATTAAGGCTGAAATACGCAAACATAAATACTCGATTGATTCAATACGACTTTGTTTCCACCTGTCACAGCAGGTTTCAAAAATCTTGAATTCCATCACTACATTCATGTAGGTAGCAAGGATTTTAAATAAGATAGCAAGTTGAATTTTCACTGAAAGACAAAAAATGAACATATATTCTTCTGGTTCATGCTTATATCTCCGTCAACTGTCAACTGTCAGAATAAATTCACTGTTTCAACTGATTTATCTGTGTTCTCATTTGACATTGATGGTTGACATAGAAATACGAAAGACTTTTCAAGTGACAGATCAGTATTGACACGAACAATTTGAACAACATTGACCTCTTGAACATCGATGCTATTATTCATATTAAAATACTATAATAAATTTGTCGTGATGAAGAAAAATAAAACGATATCTAAACATATCAATTTTCTTATATTGAATAAAATTGAAGATATATTGATTACATTCTTTATTGTCGAAATCTTCTAGCACATTTCATATTCTCTTCCTGAACTTAGTTGGGTCATTAGTTATCGAATTTATTATACGTATATAATGCCTAATTTGCATTTTTCAAAAAGGCGTAAACAATCTTTATATACATACTACACAGAGCGTATTATGTTGCTTTCGTATTTCATGATTCGAAATATATGAGGCCTTACTGGAACAAATTACAAATGCATAGAAGAAACATAGAAATGTCATCGGTTATTCTTTGCAATCTTTGTATGACATATGTTATTCACACCTCTGTTAATAAATCAAATTGTTGAATGAATCTGCATTCGTACAAGAGCAAAAGTGCAGTCCTGTAATCCCTAAATTTGTTGCGTTTTTACTATTTGGATTAGCAACTTGTTCTAATCTATGAAAATAAATAAAACCGTATCAATGAAGCTTTTTATCCTTCTGCTTTCTACATTTGCGCGGTATTTCGATTGTTTATTTCATCTCCAAGACGACAGTTTGATCATGTTCTGATGAAAACCAGGAAATTCGTAACCTAGGTTGACGACTACTTCCTCTCTTCAACTTTTTCAAGTATTTGTGTTCCAACCGGTTGCTGAACATGGTCAAAGGGCTATTTTTCATAACGGATTTAACTGTGACCACTTGATGATGAAACGTGCTTTTTAACAATAAGGAACCAAAATTATCGAATTGCATATTGTACAGATGCCGTCTTGGCCTGAAGGTGCGAAGTTTCTTCTCATTTCCATCAGAAACCACGACGACGTCTTGAAATTTATTAGCCTGTTAACATCGAAACAGGGCCGAACCATGCTGGCTACTTACGAAAGAATAAACAGCTTGATTATTAAGTTATTTCTAGTTGAACTTCATTTTGGGACATCTTAATTGCACCATAAATTGGAATTTCGTTTTTGAACATATTTTATGGGTTTAAAGCTTGATCGATTTATTGGGCCTGTAAAGAAATTGAGGGTCTTGCGTGCAAGATGACTATTACTTCTTGATGCATATTTATTTATGAGAGTTTCAACAGAAATGAAAAAGAGGTCAAAAGAGTAGAACATTCATTGAATTATTGTATTTTGCATTAACTGCAATCCAAATTGAACCAAGTTCAAGTGGTTCAACGTCATATAAATTGATTTCTAGAGCTGAAGATACGGGAAAAACGACTACACTTTTACAATTGCATTCGAAAGCGAATAATTTAAAACAGAATTAAAAACCTCCTTCAGTATCTCTCAAACGATAATATCAATTGACATATCACGCTTGTTTGTTGTCGAGGGTTGACAATAGGAGCCTCCACACCAGGAGAAGTTTCAATGCATTGAAATTTTCATTCAATTTGCGCAATGATAATCCTGACTGTCCTGAGCTTCTAGGTAAACTTAATTTCTTTGTTCCTCAGAGGTATACCAGAATAAGCCATACAGGCGTTAAACTGTAGGTCCACTGAATCAAAATTAAAAAAAAATTCATGGGAAATCTCATAAGACATCATTAATGTCATAATTATGATTAAATGTATCGTCTTATGGAAATCACTCCTACAAACTCCATAGAAAATTATTGAATATACGGGACATATTTCTCGAATTATTAATTTCTTTTAAACTCCTGAAAATGATTTAATGTTTCCTGAAAAAATTTTTATGGACTCAATGAAAGAATTTTAATTTTGCCATACGCCTTTCAAATAGTTTTCGTGTAGAGTTCGGGAATAATTATGACATTAGCAACCAACCGCCTTAAAATTAAAAGATAGATTTAGGCGTATTATTTTAGCCGAACCTTCACAAGCATTTTGCATTCACTTGATGATACTCGAAATGAATATATAATTGTTATACCGAATACAAAGGCTACTTAATTCAGTCTTATCTCTTCATTTCTATAATTTGTGTTCATCGGCAGATTTTCTAACAATTCATCACAATTAATTTTAATGTTTCTGCTCCAGGATATAGGCGTTTCTTTTTAGATGTATCTTATGTTGGAGTTTCTGGAACTATTGTGAATTATATTGTCACATAATCATAGTTTAACGGTTTCATCAATTATAAAAACGAGTTTTTAGTTCGCTGAAAACTATTAATAACTCGAGAAAATAAAAGCGAATTAAATGGCACCGTTTAATTCCAATATTTTGTGGAATTTGAACAATTTGAATGAGCATAATCATTTATCTCAAACTCCTATTTCTGAATTTCTAAACTTGAATCTTTGTTCACCAGTAATGGTGAATTGGATGGATTGAACGTTATTTTCAATATAATTACGTCAATAACCGATGCTCTAATTAATATCAGAAAAAACAATATTTATACAGCGAATGTCCGCAGTTTAATTGACGTGACGATTTTCTTTATCCCACAGGAATTATACATATGATTGATAATGAATGTAGCTAGTCATCTCATCTATATTCATTCAGCCGTTCTAGCTTGATATTGTAACAAACATCATTGAACATCTATTTTTCAAATTCTTAATATTACTGAACTACAAATTTTCAAAGTTTTGACAGAGCTACCATTTCGTAGCGAAACGTTAATACTAAGCAAGAAAACTCTCGAAAGTTATATGATATATGTATATATATATATATATATATATATATATATATATATATATATATATATATATATATATATATATATATATATATATATATATATATGTATATATACATATATATAGTGAATACTGAGACACTTAATCGAAATATCGAAATATTTCAAATAAAACTCTCAGGCAGCGGTCTACACAAATGTTGTCAACGAGAACGTACCTTTCACTTTCGAGAGTGAATATTAAGTGCGCTTCGAAAAAATCATGGATTTTGTTGAATTGATTGATTGATTAAATACGGGCTGATGGTTCAAAATAATGATGAAACAATTGTAACTATTATCATTCAACCAGATCGAGATATTTTCGAAGAGCACTCTCGAAAGTGCTGTGTTCGTTCTCGTTGACAACATTTGTGTAGACGGCTGAGAGTTTTATTTGAAATATTTCGATTAAGAGTCTCAGTATTTACTAGTATGAATGATTCGTGAATCTCAAAAGTATATAATAATAATAAAATAATATAATATAATATAAAAAGTATACTATAACCTTCATAGTATAACAACATAAACAGTTCTTCTATAATATTATTTTGAATGATTCGTAAAAAATTATCGAAAGAAAGTTATAGTAGTATACCTTTGATACTGAATATCTACAAGTGCCATGATGTGAGGACGTTATAATTCTATTAACTATGGAATTAATTTTCTTGTAGTCTATTTCTCCGTGTTTTAAGTAGCCCTTTGATGACGACTTCGACAGGTATAACAGAGCGTTTCTAATAGCGCAACCTAGATGGCATTAGTTCATCAAACTAGATCAAATTGTTCATAAACTAAAGTAGGAAAATGTAGTACCTGAATTGATTAGGATGTGTGGAACTTTCAATGTTAGATGTATACATTTTTTCTATTGATTCCTAAGATTATAGATATATAGTAATCTATACATTATACATACTACTTTGCAATGTATTTTTGTCTTCTGATTCATAAGAGGATTTTTGATAATTGAATTAGATCCTTTCGTTTGATTTTTCGATCCTTTTTTTGTTTGTAAGGAACTCCTCAGTTGTTTTCACGCAACTGAGGGGTACCTTGTAGTACGAAACAGTAACTGTCTTGCGTTACAAACAAATGTAGGCACCGATTTTAATATTCTTTAACAATTACCCGTCAAGGGATAAATGTGTTTGAATAAAGTGTGATTTTTTCACACAATTTAAATAATATTTAAAATGTGTGAATAAAATAATTCGTAAAAAAATTATCGAAAGAAAGTTATAGTATACTTTCAATACTGAATATTTACAAGTGCGATGATATGAACACTATAACTATAGAATTGTTGTAGTCTATTTCTTCATATATATACGGATCTAGCGATTGTAAGCATTGGTTATTTTCACATGACAACAAAACGCTCCACTTGATTATTTCCAATTGTTAGCTTCACTTGATTTCCGTTGCATTATTCAAAAATGAGATGATCGAAATATATCGATCTTTATTCGGATTAATTCATAAATATTTAATAGTGTTGGCGTTTACTTGATGTAAATTGTAAATAAAATTGAATATAAACTTAAATTCAAACACTTGAACTTATGATTTACACTTTATTGACTACATAGCATGACGCGTTTCGTCGTTACAAACGACTTCTTCAGATGCTTAAAGAATTATTATTCTGTAATTCTGTATTCGAAATATATCAATCTTTGTTCGGATTCGGTTATAAATATTTAATAGTGTTGGCGTTTACTTGATCTAAAACCATTATAATTGAATATATACTTTTAAATTCAAACACTTGAACTTATGATTTACACTTTATTGACTACATAACATGACGCGTTTCGCATACAGAATGCGATGCAGGTGCTTACAGAATAATAATTCTGTAAGCACCTGAAGAAGTCGATTGTAACGACGAAACGCGTCATGCTATGTAGTCAATAAAGTTCAAATCATAAAAGTTCAATTGTTTGAATTTAAGTTTATATTCGGTTATAAATTTATTTTTACATAAAGAGATGATTTCATCGAAAAAATTACTGTAGTACACTCCTGTATTTGGATACAGATCACTCTATCGCGTTCTTGTGTGAGTGTCTCTTGTTTACAGATCGGGAAACAAAAACTACAAGGATTAAATGAACCAAATCAGTTACCGCTTCATGAATCACTTCAAAGCTTTTACTCCTTAGGCTATTACTATTATGGTGAATGACCGTATGCGTTCACTGATGATCATCAATTCGCTGAGGTGCTATATTTGACGCTGCGAAATTGTTATCATTCAATTGATGTTATGTAATCTACTTCCAGGGACGAGAAGTAGCAATGCAACTTGTTGCTAGGCGCCCTTTCAGTCCTAAATCGGATATGAATTTCACGTATACCATTTCAGATAGCCTATTTAACATGGAATATCTAAAACTTATGATTCGTAGCAATAACAGACCTCAAAATGGAAAAATTTTTTTTTTTAGTTGACGTTTCCCTATAAATTGTAGGTTTTCAAACCTAAGATGAATAATTTTATTAAATGACATAATTTCATTCAATGTCATCATTCATTGACATTTTGTCACCAAATGACATTTAAATGACATAATGTCATTCAAATGACATACATAATGTCATTTAATGACATAATGTTTTTCAGTTGTTTTACTTTGTCTTATATACGTTCTTCTGTAGTCTTTAACTTTAATATGATTAATCTCAGTATATAATATTTCAGCTACGCGTTTTTCCTTCTTCAAAAAAGCACAATTCATCAATAAGTATATATTTGAGTAATTTTTTCTTCGTTTGTTTGCCTGAAAGTATTGCAGTTATTCGTTATGATTCTTAACAACAACCCCAGGAAATTTGGAAAACATTCATTTATACTTAATCTTTCGCCTCAATATTTACCGAAATTAAAAATAAAAGTGTTAATTATATTAATTTCAACTGTCATAAAGAAAGCAATATAGATAATCAAATATTTCGCAGCCCTTTTGATCGAGCCACATAGTTTTGAAATTTATCAAAATTATCAAACTTTATATTATAATTTATCAAAAATCAGCTCAACATTTTAACCAAGCTTTGATATCTTTCTTATACAGTTAAAAAATGTTGAGGAATTTTTGAATAATTGAAAAGTGGAGTGTTTTACCTTATAATTCATACCAATTTTTCCCTCGTTCTTATAAAATATGTACCTATAATTCTCATAGTTTCTCACGAAAAAGAATAATATATATTTTTATATATTATTCTTTTATATATATATATATATATATATATATATATATATATATATATATATATATATATATATATATATATATATATATATATATATATATATATATATATATATATATATATATATAAAAGAATAATATATAAAAATATATATTATTCTTTTTCGTGAGAAACTATGAGAATTATAGGTACATATTTTATAAGAACGAGGGAAAATTGGTATGAATTATAAGGTAAAACACTCCACTTTTCAATTATTCAAAAATTCCTCAACATTTTTTAACTGTATAAGAAAGATATCAAAGCTTGGTTAAAATGTTGAGCTGATTTTTGATAAATTATAATATAAAGTTTGATAATTTTGATAAATTTCAAAACTATGTGGCTCGATCAAAAGGGCTGCGAAATATTTGATTATCTATATTGCTTTCTTTATGACAGTTGAAATTAATATAATTAACACTTTTATTTTTAATTTCGGTAAATATTGAGGCGAAAGATTAAGTATAAATGAATGTTTTCCAAATTTCCTGGGGTTGTTGTTAAGAATCATAACGAATAACTGCAATACTTTCAGGCAAACAAACGAAGAAAAAAAATTACTCAAATATATACTTATTGATGAATTGTGCTTTTTTGAAGAAGGAAAAACGCGTAGCTGAAATATTATATACTGAGATTAATCATATTAAAGTTAAAGACTACAGAAGAACGTATATAAGACAAAGTAAAACAACTGAAAAACATTATGTCATTAAATGACATTATGTATGTCATTTGAATGACATTATGTCATTTAAATGTCATTTGGTGACAAAATGTCAATGAATGATGACATTGAATGAAATTATGTCATTTAATAAAATTATTCATCTTAGGTTTGAAAAACCTACAATTTATAGGGAAACGTCAACTAAAAAAAAAAATTTTTCCATTTTGAGGTCTGTTATTGCTACGAATCATAAGTTTTAGATATTCCATGTTAAATAGGCTATCTGAAATGGTATACGTGAAATTCATATCCGATTTAGGACTGAAAGGGCGCCTAGCAACAAGTTGCATTGCTACTTCTCGTCCCTGGAAGTAGATTACATAACATCAATTGAATGATAACAATTTCGCAGCGTCAAATATAGCACCTCTGCGAATTGATGATCATCAGTGAACGCATACGGTCATTCACCATAATAGTAATAGCCTAAGGAGTAAAAGCTTTGAAGTGATTCATGAAGCGGTAACTGATTTGGTTCATTTAATCCTTGTAGTTTTTGTTTCCCGATCTGTAAACAAGAGACACTCACACAAGAACGCGATAGAGTGATCTGTATCCAAATACAGGAGTGTACTACAGTAATTTTTTCGATGAAATCATCTCTTTATGTAAAAATAAATTTATAACCGAATATAAACTTAAATTCAAACAATTGAACTTTTATGATTTGAACTTTATTGACTACATAGCATGACGCGTTTCGTCGTTACAATCGACTTCTTCAGGTGCTTACAGAATTATTATTCTGTAAGCACCTGCATCGCATTCTGTATGCGAAACGCGTCATGTTATGTAGTCAATAAAGTAAATCATAAGTTCAAGTGTTTGAATTTAAAAGTATATATTCAATTATAATGGTTTTAGATCAAGTAAACGCCAACACTATTAAATATTTATAACCGAATCCGAACAAAGATTGATATATTTTGAATACAGAATTACAGAATAATAATTCTTTAAGCATCTGAAGAAGTCGTTTGTAACGACGAAACGCGTCATGCTATGTAGTCAATAAAGTGTAAATCATAAGTTCAAGTGTTTGAATTTAAGTTTATATTCAATTTTATTTACAATTTACATCAAGTAAACGCCAACACTATTAAATATTTATGAATTAATCCGAATAAAGATCGATATATTTCGATCATCTCATTTTTGAATAATGCAACGGAAATCAAGTGAAGCTAACAATTGGAAATAATCAAGTGGAGCGTTTTGTTGTCATGTAAAAATAACCAATGCTTACAATCGCTAGATCCGTATATATATGAAGAAATAGACTACAACAATTCTATAGTTATAGTGTTCATATCATCGCACTTGTAAATATTCAGTATTGAAAGTATACTATAACTTTCTTTCGATAATTTTTTTACGAATTATTTTATTCACACATTTTAAATATTATTTAAATTGTGTGAAAAAATCACACTTTATTCAAACACATTTATCCCTTGACGGGTAATTGTTAAAGAATATTAAAATCGGTGCCTACATTTGTTTGTAACGCAAGACAGTTACTGTTTCGTACTACAAGGTACCCCTCAGTTGCGTGAAAACAACTGAGGAGTTCCTTACAAACAAAAAAAGGATCGAAAAATCAAACGAAAGGATCTAATTCAATTATCAAAAATCCTCTTATGAATCAGAAGACAAAAATACATTGCAAAGTAGTATGTATAATGTATAGATTACTATATATCTATAATCTTAGGAATCAATAGAAAAAAATGTATACATCTAACATTGAAAGTTCCACACATCCTAATCAATTCAGGTACTACATTTTCCTACTTTAGTTTATGAACAATTTGATCTAGTTTGATGAACTAATGCCATCTAGGTTGCGCTATTAGAAACGCTCTGTTATACCTGTCGAAGTCGTCATCAAAGGGCTACTTAAAACACGGAGAAATAGACTACAAGAAAATTAATTCCATAGTTAATAGAATTATAACGTCCTCACATCATGGCACTTGTAGATATTCAGTATCAAAGGTATACTACTATAACTTTCTTTCGATAATTTTTTACGAATCATTCAAAATAATATTATAGAAGAACTGTTTATGTTGTTATACTATGAAGGTTATAGTATACTTTTTATATTATATTATATTATTTTATTATTATTATATACTTTTGAGATTCACGAATCATTCATACTAGTAAATACTGAGACTCTTAATCGAAATATTTCAAATAAAACTCTCAGCCGTCTACACAAATGTTGTCAACGAGAACGAACACAGCACTTTCGAGAGTGCTCTTCGAAAATATCTCGATCTGGTTGAATGATAATAGTTACAATTGTTTCATCATTATTTTGAACCATCAGCCCGTATTTAATCAATCAATCAATTCAACAAAATCCATGATTTTTTCGAAGCGCACTTAATATTCACTCTCGAAAGTGAAAGGTACGTTCTCGTTGACAACATTTGTGTAGACCGCTGCCTGAGAGTTTTATTTGAAATATTTCGATATTTCGATTAAGTGTCTCAGTATTCACTATATATATGTATATATACATATATATACATATACATATATATATATATATATATATATATATATATATACATATATCATATAACTTTCGAGAGTTTTCTTGCTTAGTATTAACGTTTCGCTACGAAATGGTAGCTCTGTCAAAACTTTGAAAATTTGTAGTTCAGTAATATTAAGAATTTGAAAAATAGATGTTCAATGATGTTTGTTACAATATCAAGCTAGAACGGCTGAATGAATATAGATGAGATGACTAGCTACATTCATTATCAATCATATGTATAATTCCTGTGGGATAAAGAAAATCGTCACGTCAATTAAACTGCGGACATTCGCTGTATAAATATTGTTTTTTCTGATATTAATTAGAGCATCGGTTATTGACGTAATTATATTGAAAATAACGTTCAATCCATCCAATTCACCATTACTGGTGAACAAAGATTCAAGTTTAGAAATTCAGAAATAGGAGTTTGAGATAAATGATTATGCTCATTCAAATTGTTCAAATTCCACAAAATATTGGAATTAAACGGTGCCATTTAATTCGCTTTTATTTTCTCGAGTTATTAATAGTTTTCAGCGAACTAAAAACTCGTTTTTATAATTGATGAAACCGTTAAACTATGATTATGTGACAATATAATTCACAATAGTTCCAGAAACTCCAACATAAGATACATCTAAAAAGAAACGCCTATATCCTGGAGCAGAAACATTAAAATTAATTGTGATGAATTGTTAGAAAATCTGCCGATGAACACAAATTATAGAAATGAAGAGATAAGACTGAATTAAGTAGCCTTTGTATTCGGTATAACAATTATATATTCATTTCGAGTATCATCAAGTGAATGCAAAATGCTTGTGAAGGTTCGGCTAAAATAATACGCCTAAATCTATCTTTTAATTTTAAGGCGGTTGGTTGCTAATGTCATAATTATTCCCGAACTCTACACGAAAACTATTTGAAAGGCGTATGGCAAATTATATAATTCTATACTAATTGTAATATAATATATATGCAAATTATATAATATATATAATTCTCATAGTTTCTCACGAAAAAGAATAATATATATTTTTATATATTATTCTTTTATATATATATATATATATATATATATATATATATATATATATATATATATATATATATATATATATATATATATATATATATATATATATATATATATATATATATATATATATATATATATATATATATATATATATATATATATATATATTTCTGAATGTATAATAAAAGCGCAAATCTTGTGAATTCCAAACATTGTACGATGTATAAAATGACTATTCTAGGATATCAATACTTGACATAGAATTTGCATTAAATGGAATGTAGTATGAATTTTACATGCGTGATAGTAACATACTCAGGAAGAATGAAACGTTTAGGTGTCTTACTGCTTTTTATAGGCATAATTCCTTCATTCAAAGAAGCATACGATCAAAGGAAACCGTACATTTCCACCATCATTTAGACGGATAGTTGTTCAGTAGTTCAGAAATAGCATGCGAAATGAATGCCAGGTATATGAAAGAAATGCACGTTTGTCGCATATGCCACTTTATTATATAAGATTATATTTATTATATAAGATTTTATCTGAGCACCTAACGAAAAAGGCGCTTTTATATTACCTTGCAAAAACCAGAAGATAAACAGGTTTATGAAAATGAGTAGAATAAACTTCTTCATTAATCACATAAATTATTAATGGAATTGTTTGATCAGAATTCACAAACGAACAGTTATATTTATGACTGATGACAATGTGATACACCGAAACGTGGCATAATTGAGATTGGGTTAATTGAAACATATGTTGAAATTATACGGCCATGGATATACCCTTGCTGAATCCCAACCTAACGAAGCCTGGAACCTCGTTAAATTGAAGAATTCATATGTGTTGGAAGAGTATCCAGAGTACCACCTGTTTTGAACGCCCTGATAACCTGAAAAGTGTCCTATGAGCAGAGAACTCCCATCAGTCAGTTAGCATATGAATTTCGGTTATGCTAAACTGACAACTTATTAATTATTTCCTATAAGAACACCCCTCGCTTATACCAAATCCAGATGGAAATCTTGTAGTCTTAACAGTGATTACTAATGAACTGTCGTTTATTATATGATTTCACAGTTTTTCTGACGTCCTTCGTCGGGTGATTTATATGAAATATTAAAGGTTTCTGAGCGTTATTTATTCAAATTCGTCTTTTATCTCGATAATCGTTCAGCTTCATCGAGCATAACAAATTTCCGATGTTGTTTATTCATCTACCACCCCATATGGTATTTATCTGACACTATACGTCATAGTGTCTTTTTAATAGTTAGTTTTCACGAAGCAGACAATCTGTGTCTCATTACTGTGATCAATTATGATTATAAACCATAACGAAACAGTGATAGTAGGTAAAACTTGGAGTAGCTTTGAGTGATATGATATCAGGCCCTTTGTGATGGGATATTAAATATCTTTACGGTTTTCTCGGGTTGGAAAGGAGCAGTATGTCAAGTGATTAACTGATTCGTTTTTGTTGGGGTCATTAGAGAATCTTTATAGATAAAACACATCGATGGAGATAACTTTGTATGGAACTTTGAGATGACAAAAAGCGAAATTCGAGTGAAAACAGCGGCGTAGTTTAGAAACTGACTGCTGCAGAAAATGACCGATAATACCAAATATACTGTCAAATTTGAACAGTAATTGAAGTCAGTAACTTTTTAAGTGCGCCCACTAGGTCTAAAGACATACACAAACATCCTGGACTCAAACCCAGATATCCTGATCTTCTCAAATCCTCAAAAATTCAAATTAATTCTGTTGAAAGCCAAACAATTTTTGTTATATGTAATTTGTCCATTACAGCTGGAAGCTTACTATTGAAGTGTTTTCGTTCACCAACTAACTATTTATGTACAGTTGGACATCACATTTAAAATTCAAATGCTGAAATTGAAGTAGTACTTCCAAACATGTTACATTATGTTAATTTATGAATATCTAGTGAAAGTAGCAGCATTATTGTTTCATTATGAATATCAAATTTCACAAAACATCAGCTTCATCTATTACTGATCCTAATTTATTGTTAACACTCTTTATCTATTCATTTCTAGTATATTGATTATTTTGAAAAATTAGAAGCACAATTCAACGTATGATTGAACAGAAATTACTCGAACTATAAAATGAAGAAGATTAGATTGTCCTTTATGCTTCATATTGTAATAAAACGTAATTACAAGGAAAGCTTTTTCCTGATGAGTAACTGCCATTCAGTTTCACGTCTTTACACTACACTGACTGTGCACGTTGTACATTATTTTCAAACTCACTGCTCAGAGTGACAAATGACGAATGGGGCACGATAAACAGTTGAAAAAGAGGAACATGGATAGCTTTGATGTAGATTTTGATTACTGTCATGCACATTGAAGTTGAAAACTATAGAAAAATTGAAACATTTATACTCATAACTTATTATATGACTTGTTATTACAACGACATAGTTATGTGGAGTTATTGCTTTTTAAGTCAATAATAATGCCACACTTTGAATATTGTTCCACTTTGTTATTCGGATTGGACAAAGGAAAAACTCAGCAACTACAAAAATTGCAACATGGAGCTTTGCGAACAATTTTGAAATGTAATAGATATATTCCAATCGAAACCATGTTAGATTGCTTAAAACTGATTTCAGTTGAACAGAGAATACTTTTTGCTACATATATATTTATATTTAAAATCGAAAACAAATTGTTTCAGAGTACTAAAAATGTAACATGGTGTGCATGCTTATAACACAAGTAATGTCCATAAGTTCTACATACAATATTTCAAGCTTTCTAAATCTAAAAATAGTATATTCTGGGAAGAATCCTATGCATTTAAGTAATTGCCTAGCCCCATAAAAACAATAAGCGACCTTTAAACGTAAATTAGCTAAGTTCGTTTCAAACAAATAACTTTTAATGAAAAATTTTGAACGTAAATGTATATATGAATTTTATAATAGCTAAATAAATATCATAATTTATCATATTTATTGAATATTTGTTTTTGACATATCATTTATCTCAGAAAAAATGTATGAGGTTAGAATAAATGATGAAAATGAAAGTTAACTTAATTGATATTATATATGAAGCATTCTCTATGGCTTTTGATATATTTCGAAAAACATAATACATTTTGGAGAGATAAATTCGAATGGCACATTATTCAAAATTTAATATTATATTACCTATGTTAATTTAACAACTATGGACTAAGTAATCTGATTATATATTCTCGAAAAAATAACGAATGAAAATCTATATAACCTAAAAAATCTGTCGAACTTACTTGTTGGAAAAACAATTTTCTGTGTCGAACACTGAGTTCGTTTTCTAGTAACTTTCAGAAACATAAATAATTCATATTTCTTTCCCTTAATTCTAATCAACTAAATAGAGCTCCATTTTTTTACATATTTTCATTTTTTTCAAACTAAATCTTTTTGTTTGAAAAAATTGGTCAAACTCGTATACAGAGGAGTTTTTAGTTTTTTTTTTATAGTTTTTTAGTATTCTGCCTACAATGTTTTGAATTCTTTTTGTCATGATTGTTTTTGTTGTATCATCAAAGGGCAACTTTAAGACATCTGTAAATAATAGTGATATTAATTCTAATGATAATATTCTGCCAACTTCGAAAGGGTTCCCACAGAGCTCAACCCTTCTGATATATAATACGTGGGATAGTGTTATCCTGTGAGGTAGTGTTAAAGCCTTAAAGCTTGAAATGGGGGGTGATAATATCATTAATATTGAATATACTACAAACTATATTCAACTATAAAAGATTTATATTCAGTATTATAAAAAGTTGAATTAACATTTTAAAATTAGTGGCGTCGAACTCTTGACAATGGGTTATAAACCCGAAAATAATTTTGTTGAATTTAATGAATAGTTAAATTATATGTTGAATAGTAAATTTCATGCAGTATTCGACCTTTTGTCTTCTACGTCAGTGAGTTAGGACTATTATAAAGTACCAAATGGATATCTTAGGAGCACAAGTGATGCCGTCATTCATTTTGATGAACAAAAAATGCAGCATCGGACCGCGCTATAAGTAAGATTGCGGCCTGATTAAAAACTTGGTAAACCGGACGAGAGGACATTTTGGCCATGCGTCGGTAGAACATAAAATTGACTTCCAACTGCCAAAATGAAAGGACCCACACCGGCAACAAATAAATGTACGAGAATTGCTTGTGTAGTTCGCGATTTGTATACATAAATAAACTGTTAAAATGGTTTTGTACAATGTTACCAACCTCCATAACTACTGGCCATTTTCATTTTAAGAATTTGAAATTGGGGAATAAAGATTGTGCTGAATCACAACGTATTTCATATGAATTATTCATATTGAATGATTTCAAAACTATACCACACAGAAATGCCTCAGAAAAAAACTCAAATGCTGGCTAATTTACAAAAATATCATAGATCATATTTCTATTTTTGTACAATATATCAACAAAAAAAATGGATAACATTTGAGGAATTTAGATCATTTCTTTAAGAATGAAAGAGACGAAAACGACATAAGCAACTTCCATAAAAATTGGAGAATATAAGAATTTATTGAAGTAAATATAATTGCTAAATTTGATCAGTACAGAGACCAATTTGGTTATTTTCTCTCCGTATTTTATCACCTTTGAGAGACCTTTAGAGACCTAATATAATTATCGTTTATATAGAATTATCTTTTAGTGATGTATTTCTTTAATTTTAAATTTAATTTTAATTTTTATTTATTTTTCTAAATGTTTTTCAGTAGAAGTAAGTATTTTATATTGTAGATCAAACAATCTAAATACTGAATGTATCGAAAACTTTACTTTATAATCAACATTTGTAATATGTGCTCCTCTTTTATAGGACAGTTTTGAACTGTCTGTTGAATGAGCCCTTGTATTTAAAAATTAAATTTGAAGAAAATTAACTATAAATGATGAATGAATGAATGTTCAAATGTATTGTATAATAAAAAACACAAAATTCTATTAAATTATTCAATACTCTGGACATATATTTCGGGCTACTAACATATTATCAAGAGTTTAATGCAACTTGATAATGAGTTAGTAGCCCGAAACAGATTTCCTATTTCAGCCAAAAATTTTTGAACCCTCTATTATTTTCGAATTATCGCACATTGTTGAGAATTTTTTTTCGAATTTTTGAATCATTTAGTTTAAAGTAATCGTAAAATATACGTCACAAATGATTAATAAAAGTGTGTGAATGTAGAATTTTGAGTAAAATTCCCATTCTGAAAGCATTAAAGTAACAATTCACCTTGTTGCTATCATAAATTTGTACCAACAAAGGACGGTTTCGGATTTTCTATCTATCATCAGTGAATAAAATTGACAAACTGAAATAAAAAGGAAAAAGTACAGCAAATATAGAGAACTTAGAAATAAAAGTGTCTCAATGCCGATGAAATTGTCCGATTCGTTTTCCTCTTTCATTGTCGAAGAATAGAAACAGAATAAAAATTATAATAACTTGATTGCTTATTATGATATCTTCCTTAATCATTCCATTGATGGAACAGGTTCAGATTTAGCTATATATTCTGTGTTTAACTAAACTGAAACTACGAAAAGAAATCAAAAATATATTTTATGATATTCGATACATATTTCAATTTAGAATGATTTATTCATTCCTAAATAGTTCAAATCTATCGGTTAAAGTTCTTATTGAGTGATAAACTGATTTATGGTATCATTCCAACGAAAGAATCAGTTTAAAAGTAATTTAAATTCAAAAATATCATTTGGTATACTGAAAGTCCAACTCAATCCATTTCCAAAACACCTGTCCACCATGTGATTAACTTTATTGTTAATTAAACACAGCCTTTTCCCATTATACATCAATTCTCAGTCATTCAACGTCAACATAATATAGTCTCAAAATATTCTTGCATTCCATCTTCTGAAAACTATGTTGGTGGTTTATAGCACGAAAGCAGTAGATGCGGATTTAGACTAAACAGAAATAATTGAAGAATAACAGCTTGAACTGGGCAAAATCATTATTTCGCTATCAACTCTCGTGTTTCGAATGAATCAAGTGAAATGTATAGATCATTGTATTCTGCTTTTAAAAGCCACATCGACTGCTTCATTGTGTAATAGGCCAGCTCTCAATGGTCTATTCTCCGACTGAAAATTGGCCCAAATGTCTTATAGTATCTATTTTAAGCTCTATTTGAGTCTATCTAGGAGATTAGTTCCTAGATTAGAAACGAAGACCGATCGTAAGACAGTTGTTATATCGTTAGTGCCTTTATTGATGAACGTCCTCGGGTCAGCTATATATATTTGTTTCATCTAGGCCCAGAGGACAAACAATGAATTTGTATTTTCAGTAATCTATTTAAATGTTAGTATTATTATATACTTTTTTTGACGTGCTTGTGTTACGAAATAGAATGGAGCCAATGATTATTCCGTCTTATTTCGAGTACTACCTATCTTAACTGGCCACGATTTACGAACCGAAATTACCTGAAATGATTTACTTTTCACAACGGCAAGTTGTAATTATTAGAACCAGACATCTCGTGAGGCTATTCTCGTGTAGATTTTTTGGATAAAACGTCTACGTTTCACAATTTGAGATAGACATTTCAATTTTATTTTTTCAAACAGTTATCAAACATCACGAATTATGATGGTTCAATTTCGAAACAATCCAGATATCGAAACAAAAGAAAAATTCCTAATTCGATGATCGTTTCGAATAAAAATGAACGAATATTTCGAATAAGAAATAGCCCCCAAAATATTTTTATAGTTTCAAAGAAGAAATTTGATTTCAATTTCATGAAATCTTAATAAGAGAGGCTTGTTGAATTTTAAAGTGTTTGTCGGCTTTCACTTTCAGCTTCACATTCAGGGCATTAGCCAAACTCAAGTTGTAATCGTCTAAACAACATTAAAAATCAATTTTCATTTATAAAAATGTGATAGAACTCCTTTATTTTGCAAATCCTGGCTGAAAAAATTCAAATATGAGAGTTATATGTATATATATATATATATATATATATATATATATATATATATATATATATATATATATATATATATATATATATATATATATATATATAAAAATGAGAGGTAATAATAAAAACTTGTCTAAAAATCACTGACTGAACAATTCTTTATTCCTAGAATAAAGAATTGTTCAGTCAGTGATTTTTAGACAAGTTTTTATTATTACCTCTCATTTAAATATGAACTATCACAGAGTAGATTCATAGTCCATTGAATTTATATATATATATATATATATATATATATATATATATATATATATATATAATATATATATATATATATATATATATATATATATATATATATATATATATATATATATATATATATATATATATATATATATATATATATATATATATATATATATATATATATATATATATATATATATATATGAATAAACAATATTTATGTTCATATCAATAATTTACAGAGGAATTTCCTCAATCCCGGTTGCATACAAAATACTTTTTAAAGCACTCCTAAACAGAGTAGAACACCAAGCGGATCCACTAATTGGGGAAAACCAGGCTGTATCCAAAAAGCCGATCATGTGCTGAACAGATCTGGACTTCAAAGATGATATTACAGATGAGGAAATGTAGAAATACAGTGATCACATTCATAGACTTCAAGAAAGCATATGATTTGGAAGACCGCGAAACCTTTTTTAAAATCATGAAAGGATTTGGGAACAATCGAAAGAACCGAAAAATTATAGAACAGACACTTACAGGTACAACTTCCAAAGTCAAATTCATGGGCGAATATCATATCCCTTTGAAATGAAAACCGGTATGCGGCAGGGGGACAGACTTTCGCCACTTTTCAATATTGTTTTAGAAAAGATCATTAGAGAATGGGAACTTCATGTGAAGGACATACAAGTGGGTATCAAATAAAAAATAGAATAAATGTCAAATATTTCGCCTTTGCAGACGATATTGCTATCATCACAAACAACAGAACTGAAGCCATTCTCGCCGTAGAAAAATTACATAAAATTGCACAGAAAACCGGGTTACAAATTTGTTATGGTAAAACCAAATATATGCAAAGGAAACCAAAAAATAAATCTTCTCTTATCATAAAACATGGTGAAATTCTGCAAGTCGGCCATTTCAAATACCTCAGAGAAGTTAAAGTCCTCACGTTTAAACCGAATCGCTAATGAACAGACAATTTCCAAGCTCCAAAGGGTCTACAAGTTAACATGTGCACACTATAACAAAAAGTGCATTTCGAGAGGTGCCAAATTGAGGCATTATAACACAACGATTCTTCCAAAAGCAATCTACGCAGCTGAAACAATGATTATAGACGGTCATTCAAGAATTAGAGAAATAGAAAAACAAGAACGGAAAATTATTAGAAAGATTTACGGGCCAATCAATAGAAACGACATTGGGATGAAAAGACCTCAGAATGAACTTTATGAAAAGACAAATACGATAACGGAAGAAATCAGAAAACTACGAGCAAAGTTCTATGCACATGTCAACAGAATTAAACAGTCCAGAATACCGAAGAAACTACTCGATATAACTATGGAGAGTAAATGCGGAACAGAGTGGCTAAAAGAGGTTCAAAAAGATCTACAACAGATCAATATAAAAATCTAGAAGATCGCACTGGGTGTCGCTATAAAATCGCACATGTGAAGTTTGAGCAAAAATCAAATCGTCAACCTGGAGTAAAATGGACAGATGAACGGAAGAAAGAGCATTCAGAGAGGATGAAGCGTTTTTGGTAGGCAAAAAAGATGAAGCGAAAGTTCTAAGAGTTGCAAATTCAAGTTCAATCGCTCTCCTCACGGGGAACAATCGCTATAATAATATTATATAAATATACATACCTTCATGAATAATGATGTGCTAAGGTGTTGACGTTTGCAATGTCTTTGGAATAACAGTTTTCAAATATTGCTTTCGAATGATTAACTACGTATTCATTGTAAGGATGTATTTGTTGAAAGTTCTTTACGTTTTTATGAATTTTATTTACAAATGAATCGTTTAACCTACATTTGGCACCTTACCTTCTCCTTAGCCTAATGAATAACAAAAATAGCAACAGGTAGTCATAACATAACATTATATCTGATGCTTGTCGCATAAACAATATAAACCAGTGTGAAAGCGCTGTTTCAGTTGTATCTATTGACATATCTTTGCTACGAAGATCATTTCTCGAAAGATTTTATGGAGATAAAAGGACAAGAATTTCCTCAGGGCCGGAATCAGTTGATGTCTCAGAGAAATTTGAATCATAATAATAATAATATTGATGATAAATTAGTTATTCGGAAAAAGGTGACAGATCCTATTTGTAAAATAAGAAGTATTTCTTTATAATAATAATAATAAGTTCTTTAATCTCAACAGATATAACACCCAATTACAGAAAATAATGACATAATGTTGAATAATAACTGAATGAATAAAATGAAACGAAATATAACAAAGAGCTCAAACTAATCTAAAAAATTTTAAAAAAGTAACTACTAATGACTAAATAAAAGAGTTAATGGAATATTACAAATCAATTCATTTTAGCCAATTTCCCTTGTTCACATAACTCCTAATAATAACTTATATAGAGTCGAAGGGAATTTCACATTCATTAGCAACTGTATTGAATTTACACTGCATAAACTAAATAGCGGATTGTATAATCGAGTTGGTACTTGAAGTCTCTGGGTGGAATAGTTCTGTGGTACGAACATTTTGCCTAGGAACACGAAATCTCAAATGAGACAAGAGAGGTACACAAGAAATACTGTTGTGCAGTAATTTGTGCAAAAATTTGAGTGATAGAGTTTCTCTCCTGTCCTGCAAAGAGATTAAACTAAATCGATCTAATAATTCGTCATGACCCCTCTCTGTGGATAAACTTTATCCCCCCTCCAAACTAACAATTTCAAAAACATTCTCTGAATGGCCTCAAGATGGCGCTGCTGGCAAGTGTGAATAGGATGCCAGATCATGCTGCCATACTCCAACTTACTACGGATTAGGGCATTAAATAGTCTTATAAATGTTGAGGAATTATTGAAATTTTTGCCATTGCACATAACGAATCCATATATTTTCGAGGCAGATGAAATAAGTTGGGTGATGTGTGGAATGAAGGAAAGTTTCTGATCGAAGACTTTACCAAGATCTCTCACCTTATCAGAACGAGAAAGAACCTGACCACCGACGCTATAATCACACTCAATACGATCTTTTTTCATATGAAAGAGACAACATTTGAATGGAATGCCATTTAAAGAGTCACAAAAAAATAAAACGTGTTTATTAAAATTTAATTTCTGTTACTCAACATGCAGGATGCCAATTATCTATTCTAACAGACAAAGATGAGTTTATTTCAAGAATGAAACTGTTAGAATTTTCCCAGTTTTCTTGATATATAAAAGAGTAAACTATAAGCCATAAAAATCATGTTTATTTTAGAACAACAGAGATTGAACCAGAAGCTTGGCCATTTGCAAGTATGCCAATAGTTGTGCTTATTTGTTTTCGTTTCAATATTAGAATACTTAAATAATTTTTTCAGTAGTATCTATGCTGATTTCTTCCTGATATCTATAAAAGATATCAAGATTTGATCAAAGAATAGTATTTCCTTGACTACTTTTTATGGACAGTTAATTAGAAATTTGTCAGAATTTGCATTCGAATTAGAAATAAGATAAAAAGTGATTTAATTTAAGAACTACAGGAAATAGTTTTGAGTAGTTGAATTTCTTATATTTAACTTTGTCATGCAGAATTTTTATATTAGCAAATAATGCATTATATTTAATGCAAAATATATTCCATAGCTCTAATATTCTATATCGTGTTCTAAATTAAATCTTAACAGTGAAGTATTTCGATTTCTTCCGAATGGAGTTCCTAGTGATTTGTTTTCTTAATTATAATTATAATTGAACATTTAGATATTGACATTATAAATTCAAATTATTATATTTGAATGTTTTTTATTATTATTATTATTTCTTAATATTGTATATCTATGTTGTTATTGATATTTTTAGTAACCATATTAATTCATTATGTATTTTCCTGTAATTGGGTAGTTACCTGTTGAAAATAAATGCTTATTATTATTATATATTTAATAGCTCATATTGAAATTATATAATGAAACAAAAGTAAAAAGAGATAATAACAAAACTAATAGGCTAAAAGTGATAATTTTTCCTGTGACTTATAATTAACCTGATGATATAATGGAAAATATTGAATGCAGCTTCAATTGAAAAATTCTGAAGAATTAAAAAATATTTTTATAACCAAAACAACTTTTGACTTCAAAATGTTCAATAAATCTAATTCATAAAGGTAACAACCTAACAATTCACAATATTGAATGTGAAATTGAATATTAAAATGGAATTTCCAATTCTTATGAAATGTGTAATCACGGTTTTTATATCCGTTGAAAATCTGAATACTTCCCTTTGTTGTAGTTTCGAAATCAAGAAATTCCAAAATACAAAGCAAGTTCAATCAACACAATCAATTGTTAATTTTTTGAAGTAGTAGTTCTAAACTCTTGATAATAGCTTATTACCCCGAAAAATATGTCAATTGTCGAACATTTTTCGTGGGCTTTAGGCAAATGTTTACGATTATAATATATTTTGATAGAACAAATCATTTCCGATGAAAAAATATCGAAATTTCGGTTGAAATAGACTCAATGTTACTGAAATATGCAAATCTGAATAAAATTGGTGGAAATCAAAAATGAGGTTTTGTGGATCAACAGGTCCAAGTGTTCAAGCATGAAATAATTTCGGTCTAATAACCTATATAGGATTCACAATTAATCATCTTGACATTGGGCTCTCTGACACTTTTAACAGCTATTGCATGCGATGATATGCCTGAGGCGTTTTCGACCTCTAATAAATAGAAGGCCTGTAGATTCTTTCAGTCGCAAACATTAAAACACACACGCAAGTTACCAAGCGCCGGTTTCAATTTACTTGATATTTTTTGTACTATCGGACATATTTATTCTAGAGATGCAAACAATAAATGAGTTTAAAATTAGCTAATGTTGCTTTGTTTTCATACGTTTAATAACGTTTATATTAATTCGAAAACAGAGGCTATTCATGGAGTTTATACCTCGCTATTAAACTAATGACTACCTTGAAAGTAAGAACTTAGTGAACGTTTTTTGTTATTGATGAAATGAAATTACTCATTCGGAATACAATCACTGAACTCTTTAGCATTGATTCATTCTAAGTTTAGTAAAGAATTTCGTCAGATATTTTGTCCTTTCTCATTCTAAAACTGATACAAACCATCTTCTTTATCACGGAAATCATTATTTATCAAATTGAATGATTATTGTTGATATTATTATTATAAAATTAATTATTTGGAATACAAATAAACCCATGAATAAAATGTTGGATTCGAAATGTTCTCTATAAATATACAAGGTGGTCAAGTATAATTAGCATTAATTAATTAACTATCAAGTACAAAATTATGGTGTTTCTTCACACGTATTGTTCTCAAAAAACGAATAATAAACGAGATAACATTCATTACGAGGTAAAATGAATCGTATAATTAAAAATACATGTATGAATCTCAAACAATTAATAATTAATGAGGTCGGTACTTGGAGCTAAGTAATATCTATAGTAAAACAATGTTTGGATTTTGTTCTCGTGTATTAAAACATTTCACTTGACGTGCGTTTCGAAGTACTACTTCTTCGACACACAATACGAACTATAGAAATCTGTAAAGAAAAATGCACACCATATTATTATTTAACACACTCCACATATATTTCGAGCTATAATTAATTGTAAACTGTAGATTGTGAATAAAAAAATGAATTGGAAATCTTTTATTTTCAATTTATTTTGAAATTTTTTTGATTGAAATGTTTCTTCGATTATATTGAAGTTTAACAATTGTTGTACCCCGAAACAAATGTCAAGAAAGAATACAATTCACCAAGTGTTTTTTATTCAATATATGTGCAAAAGTTACTTCTGAAATATTAATTTTTGAATCCAAATAACTTGGAGGATCTTTAAAATGATAACGTTCTCAATTGATTCTTTCGAAGGGTTGTTTTCTACGTATTACTCTGAAAATTAAGAATTGAGAATATTTTGATTCTTTAGCAACTAAAAATAATTATCGCATCGATTTAACACTTTGATTTCAAGTGATATAAAAAATTTTCAGAAATATATGTATTTTGGAATAAATATATATTTCGGTGTTTACTGTATGTCTTGTTGAAAGGTCATTGTCAGATATTTTCAAAATGGATTTCAGTTGTCTGTTACTCTTTGGATATTCTGCCAAAAACTTTCTGGCTACAAAACTATGAACTTGCTATGAACTATTCGAATGTTACTTCACTGAATCATCCTTCATTATGCCAAACAAATCAAAGAGAGAGATAGAGAGAAAAGATATCGACTACAAGAAAAAGATTCTGTAGTTATCGTGTTCATATCAACGTCTTGTAGATATTCAATATTAAAAGTATACTATAACTTTCTTTGACTGTTGTACAGTTTGAATAAAATTATTATTATTATATATCCAATCAAAATAATAAAAGTCTTTGAATTGAGATATGTCGAATTCTCTGTCTGTCTCTATGATACACAATTGGAACTTTTGTTGTCATAAAATCTTTTACTCTCCCAACTGGCGAAATGAAATAGTGCTAACTTCCAAATAATTCCTCATAAATTTCAGTAACAAAACTCACGTTTTATAAATTACTTCCGTATTACGAGAAGCAGAAATACAACAAACGTCATTAGAACCAAACGAAGTCGTTAGGTAGTTATAAATACCGCAATTTTACCTCAGAATGCATTATTTCCTTGACAAGACCTGTTCGTTAGATATTTCAAGTCTCAAATAATAATAATCAGCTCAAATATGTAGAGAAATATGACACCTTTGTTGAGTGCAACTCGCAGATTTCAAATCTTGTGTCACCAATGTTTTAGAGTTCCCACAACAATTTCCAATTGAAAATTTTGACTCGGAAAAACATTCCGATTGCTTCTCTGGAATTTTGTCTTCTGTCAAATTGATTTTGAGTTATTCATGATAACACCATAAAACACTATATTTACTATATAACTGTATATTTATATGTGTTCTTTTCAACTAAAATAATTCAAAATATCAATTTAAAATTAACACACTTGCCTTAAGTTTCATAAAATGTATTGAAAACTCCACATATGTTTCGGGTGGTTAACCCATTATCAAGAGGGTACAATATTACTAAGTAATATTGTGTACTCTACTGTATAATCAGTAATATTGTATAATACTCTTGATAGTGGGTTAACCACCCGAAACATATCTATGGTTTTTAATATATTTAGTGAAACCTAAGCCAAGTGTGTTAATTTTAATTTGTTGTTTTAAACATAATGTTTCACCAAGAGATAAGCGAAACCTCCGTGTCATTCATTAAAATAATTGTTTATCGCTCTGTAACTCATCAATATGTGTCTATCAACATATTGTATCAACAATTTATGTGTCGATCAAGTCATTATATACCTAACCGATTCCAATTATTTGATGCAATTGATGCAATGATTTACAATTGTTCTACAACTTGTTGTCCAACAAGTTGCTTGGTTCTGAAGCAACTTAATTTCGTTCTGAAATGATTACTAGTTTTGATTGAATGATTAATAGTGGTACCTACCGCTATTGGAAAAGGGTGTTTTTAGTTTTCACCACTCCAGTTCTTCCTTATATTTAGACAGAGATCTGCAGTAATATAAGGGATATAAGGGATTATAAAATAATGCAAGCCTAGAAGTTTATGTTCTGATCCAGTGAGAGAAAAATATTGTGTATATTTGTGAGTTTCAGTACGTACATAAGATGATAGGTCGTTGAAAACCGGCGTTAAATTATAGGTCCACAAAAAGAGAAGTGTTATCTTTACTAGACAATTTCGATTGAAAGTCGATATATTCAAATCAAAAGTACAGCGAATGTAAGATGGAATTCAGTCGGAATCTTTGTACCAAACTAGCTTTCTCTAGCAACAGATATGTACACGTTTAACGCATCTATATAACTTCGTATTCTAATCGAAGAAATATTCATATATACGATCACTATGTTCTCAAACAGTTTTTAAACAGAATTCAAGAGCGAATACTTAATTCTTCAAACAGAATATCACGAATACCACGTTTACCATAGGCGGGCTTTTTTGAGTTTTTTCATTTTTGAAATGCACAATATAAACATTGACATAGGAACAATACTCAACTAAGAATTCATAAATGTAATTGTATTCATTTCAGTATGAAATTAATGTTGAACAATTCGCAGAAATACTAATTGTAAAGACCACTTAGAGAATTGCTACACCAATGAATGAAACATTGAATTTGAAGAATGCCGATCAATAAAAAACCAATAAGAAGTTAATTCATATAACAGGAACGTAATTCTTTCAAGATTTGTGCTTTTTGCTTTGATAATGTTGTCAAGTGAAACGATTATATACTAATAGAAATCAGAAGCTTTATTCTCTAGAAAAAGGGCATTATCCGAGGATAAATATATAGTTTCAAGATTCACAAATCATTCATACTAGATGAATGATTTGTTAATCTTGAAATTAGTTATCTTTTTGCCCGCCTGGGCGTGATCTGGAGCGATTAGCATGGAACTATTCTTACACAATGCAGACAAGTTCTGTTGTGTTCGAATGAAATGTCTACACAGCCTCTACGTTCTCTTACTAATACTGTCATCAGTACGAGTCTAGAATGCTAGGGAGAGTTTATACGTCTTTTCTCCGACAGAGGGTTCTCATGTGAATAGTTCACTAACTGAAGTTATCCTCATTCGGATACAGGACCTGGGGTGTTTTGAAAGTCATCGATTCTTGATTGATATATAATAATGATGAAACAATTGTAACCTATTATCATTCAACAAGTTCGATGATTTCTTGAAGCGCACTTAATATTCACTCTCGAAAGTGATAGGTTCGTTCGCATTGACAACATTTGTGTAGACAGCTCCCTGAGAGTTTTATTTGAAATACTTCGATATTTCGACTAGAAGTCTCAGTGTTTACTAGGATAAATATATGTTTTTATATTTTTCTATATATATATATATATATATATATATATATATATATATTAACATATGTGTGCTGATGTTTCTATGACCAAAAAAGGAGTTTTCTATTGTTTCTTACAGTTGGAATTGTGGAGTATTCAATATTTAGTGATTTACTTTTTTCAAATAATTCGAGAATTAGAAGAAAAATTTTATCGTTAATTAATTATGTCATTATTAAGTAACTACGTTGATTATTATACCAAACTACCAAACAACTTATTCTAATGTTCCCTGACACTTTTCCTGGATGCTCCCAGGAGGTCACACGTACATCGTACATTATGGTGCATATTAGGATATTAATTCGGGAAATTTGAGTTAATGACATTAACATCCTACCCGAATTGGTCTTTATAGCCAGCCCCAGTGTGACTTCATTCAATTAATTTCAACTTCCGGAATAAATGTCCTAGTTTTTTTGATAAATATATTAGATAAGAGGAGAGTTTCAGCAATATTGAAGTTTTTGTGTGGTGTTTGACGAGTTCACATTTTTTGGGTGAAAGATTCATTTCAGAATATCAGGAAATGTATTACTGAAACAGGTTCTGTTGGGGAATAATCTAAATAAACACGTTAACTCGATTGGAAGATAATACGATATATTCATGATTCCCAATTTTTCAGATAAGGCTGGCGGTTAGCCGATTGCCAAGTCTCCACCCTCCACCATTCAGAATATAGCTTTCGTATTTTCAGTGTCGTATAACACACTTCACACGTTAAGATAAGGGCAAGGCGGTAACTTTGTATTAGTAGATAAGGCCATTGACTGCTCTACACCATCTCTTCTCATAAGGGGTGATTTAATTCACCGCATTCAATTAAGAGCTTATCTGCCCGTTCATAGAGACTTATCTTTTCTACCCTATATATCACGACGGTCCGATGGGTCGAAAACTCAGCCAATTGGTCCCTAATCGAAGACACACTGCATTTTAACATGACATCTACAAAATAATCGGGATACGTTCTAATGATCACTTAAACAAAAGCTATCGATAAAAACTCAGAAAAT
Organism: Henosepilachna vigintioctopunctata; assembly: GCA_030704895.1. Classification (NCBI taxonomy): domain Eukaryota; kingdom Metazoa; phylum Arthropoda; class Insecta; order Coleoptera; family Coccinellidae; genus Henosepilachna; species Henosepilachna vigintioctopunctata. Next base: position 3,656,089 of record JARQZJ010000122.1, on the reverse strand, counting down.
TTCAAAATTAGAACGTCCCTATGAATGAGGATTGAACATTTTGCAATTTGTCCTTTTCATAAATTTTTAAATTTTTGATGAATATTTTCATAAAAAAATGTATATTTTTGTCACTCCACGATTTGAGTTCTTGAAAAAGTATATCGAATTCTTATGTTACGTAGGTAAGTAACGTAATGGTGTGTATATATGTATGCTAAATTATTTGTTTTTAATTAATGTAATCCAAAAAGAACTTCAGTAACTTCAGAAATAAATATATGATGTTTTACAGTCCAGTTTAATGAATAAAAATGTCTTAGTGTGTTGAAAACCAATAAGAAACAAAAACCTTTGATTGAAATATTCAGAGTATTAATTTAAAATTTCAAACCGTAACATTACATTATATTCCATATACGTAAGTATTAGGATTATTGTTATAATTTGAGAGATTTATGAATTATTGTTCGATAAAAACTGAATTAGCAGAATTTATTTACAAATATTAACGAAAACTTGCCAGTTTCTAATTCGCGCAATAAACCTCAGAAAATATAATTTAAAATTGACAATCATATGTACAACAGTTATATTTTCCAAATAATCAATCAACTCAAGATGTGGATGCAACCTCAAATTCTTGAATCTCAAAATACTTGAGCAACTACTTAAATTTCTAGAAATCATATCGTATAATTCTGTTATTTCTGGAAGTTTACAAAACATCGTTATTATCGGACAGAAAAGTATGTCAATATTCTAAGGGAAGTGCGTATTGAAAACTAGTATATCCGATCAGTTAATTATTTACAAATGGGTGCGTTTAACTATAGTAGGAAATCCTCGAAGTTTGGAGAAATAACGAAATTCCACACAAGTAGCCGAAATTAATCGAAATGTGTCAATATCCGCATGTGCTTTCAGTGAGAATAACGTACGGTAGCTCGATACTATATTGAATTTTTCCCGTTTGAATTAGTTCTCAACTCGTTAAACTCAATACAAAAATAACGTAGGTATATTTGGATAGTATATACTATCCGATAGATGGCGCTTAGAGCTGCCAGTTACAATTGTAACGTGTCTTCGATTGGGATAAATTACTTGAGAAGAACCTTGATGATCATTATCCTTGGTTGAAAGAAGAATACTATTGGAAGAGTCCCAGTACGGCCTCCTTGTATGGAGTCGTTATGCTACTTACTGCCTTACTCCCTGTAAGGTAGTGAGATAAGCTTGTGGTGTCCTCTTCCATCAGGCGATACAGCTACTCCTAGAAATTACTCTATTCGAAAAAATATTCCACTGAGTGATTTTGCACTTTTCAGTCTCAATAAAACCTTTCAATTAATCAATTGATAAATGCTCATCAATTGTTCCTGATAATAATCATAAAATTATAATCATAAATTTATAGAAAATTATAGAAACGACAGAATAATGTAGATGATAAATGACCGAGGGTGTGCGAGGCAAATAATGAACACATTGTGTTTCGTACAAAGAATTGTCAACCTAAATAATCTGAAATATGTAGCGTTACTACTTTTTACAGGCTACATATTCAGTTTCACAATTTGGTGAATAGAGGACAATTAGCGAGAGTCATTTCTCATTTGCTTACAATACTGCAGCATTTGTATTATTTTTGATGACCCTGCTAAAGTAATAAAACTCTGCTTAAGCTTGATGATATAAAAAGAGAGTAATGAATTCATGTTAACTTTTTTGACGTTTGACTTCGTCGAATGTGCTTCAAATAAGAGGGAGTCAATGAGATCATGTATGTTTGCATATCAAAAGCACCAGCAGAATGACAGTTCACTTATTCGATTCGCTTTTAAACGCATTGAAGACGAAGGTGATTAATCAGTCTTTAATTCTCTACTCTGTGTTTCCTTAACTCTGTGGTTGGTGTTTGTCCTGATTTGGCAGTATGCGTTCGCAAAAGTAGGGTTTAGCGTTAATATGTCAGGAGTCACGTGATATCGTCCCGCCTAGCAACAGGTGATATAAAGTTCAGCTAAAATTGCGCTAGATTAATTCAGAAAAATCCGAGATATCCTAATGCTTACATTCTAGGAAAATTATGACCGAATGTATTAATATTAATATATCGAATTTTCACGCTGTACCTTGTTGCCAGTTGGTGTGAAGATAATTATTTGAATTTGAATGAATCAAAGTGTAACGTGACGTCTTTCACAAGGCAAAAAAAATCGAATTGAGTGTGATTAGAGCCTCGATGGTCAGGTTCTTTCTTGTTCTGATAAGGTGAGATATCTTGGTATAGTCTTTGATGAGAAACTTTCCTTCATTCCCCACATCACCCAACTTATTTCAACTTCCTCGGAATTATATGAATTCGTTATACGCAATGCAAATATCCAATAATTCTTCAACATTCCGAAGAATATTTAATGCCCTAATCCGTATCAAGTTAGAGTATGGCAGCATGATCTGGCATCCTATTTACACTTGCCATCAACGCCATCTTGAGGTCTTTCAGAGAACGATTTTGCAATTCTTAGCTTGGAGGGAGGATAAAGTTTATACACAGAGAGGAGTCCATCATGACGAATTATTGAGTGGATTTAGTTTCCACCCATTGCAGGGTGGAAGACTTTATCACTCAAATTCTTGTACAAATTACTGCACAACAGCATTGATCAGCGAGCAAGCTCCTCTCTTGCTCACTTTGAAATTTCCTGTTCCTAGGCAAAATTTTCGTACCACGGAATTATTCCACCAAGGAGTCCAAGGACCAACTCGCTAATACAATCCCCCATTTGGTTTATGGAGTCTTCAATACAGTTGCTAATAAATGCGGCATTCACTTTGACTTCATAGCAGGTATTATTAGGAGTTATGTAAATAAAAGAAATCGACTAAAATGAATTTAATAAGATTGAGTTCTTTGCAATATTGCATTTGATTTCATTATTTAGTTACGCTATTTTTTAGTTTTTTTCAGATATTAAGTTCTTTGTTATATGCCATTTCATTTTATTCGTTTAATTATACAGTTATTAATTATTCAGCATTGTGTAACTATTTTCTTTGGGAATTATACCTCTTGAGATTAGAAAACTTGTTAATATTATCGTAAAGAAATTTTTTCTCATTTTACAAATTGGATCTGTCCCTTTTTCCAATCAAGAAGTAGTCTAGTATTGTTTTTTCAGAAGTTGTTTAGAAAAGCCTCACATTTTTCTTACATTACAAAAAATAAAATTTAAAAGCAAGGATGTTGACATTGGACAATAGTCATAGCTATAAATTTCATTCTATTGTAGTATGTTAAAGGATGATTCTCAAAACCTTTTTCGATGTCTAACTTCGAACAAAGCTTCATTTTCGAGACAACTTTTAAATGCCTCTTTCTAAAACTATTGTTGTGTTTCTTTTGTATTTCATCTTGTAATTACCTAGCTACCCATGAAAGAGTTCCAAAGTATCCATAAAACGTTTCATAGCATTTCTGTCCGTCAGGCCACATAGATCGTTCCTGAACTAAACACGTGCTATACTTGTTACCCCAATTGTTTGTTTATGAGATAGTCTGTTATTTATAAAAACCAACACAGTTCTGCTGAAGTATTTGAACTCCCGGTACATAAACACCCTACTGATTGAATGACGTTAAAGAAATAAAAGAATCTTGTTAATTGAGTCGGGGATCGGTTTTTGATACTTTCTCAAATATACACTTGCTAATGTATCGATGTATACCTTACTAGCAATTTATGATTTCTACCTGTTTATACAAGCCTGAGTGTTCAATTCAGACGATTGTCAAACTCAGATGAATGAAATAATAGACATTCATGTACACAGTTAAGTAATTGAAATGTGGTATGACCAAGAATTTATAGTTGAATGTATTATAACATTGAAAATACTTGTTCAAATTAAACAAAAATTGTTTAATACACTCTGCAGGCTTTCGGCTTCTCACCTATCATCGGTTCTTCAAATGAGTTTGGAGGTTAGTTATAGTTTAGTTAACAATAACTCTTGACGATATGTTAGTAGTCAGAAACATATGTCCCATGTACTAAACAATTTTTACGGAAATTATTCTAAAGTTTTCAACTGCATGATACAGGAATCTATTGATTTATTCATAAAGTTTTGATTTTATGTTATCGCTCAACATAATTTATCAAAATTAATAATATATTTTTTTATGAAAAATATATAGGTAATATCTTGAAATTTTTATTATTTTTGCTTGAATCCTTGAAAAAATTTGTTACTGATTACTTGATACATATTTTTTTAGAAAGTGTGACCTTTATTTGGCAACGAAAAAGTTATAAACAAATTAAAACCGAATTAATTTCTATTTCACTGATAACAAATTCACAATTCCAGAAAATTGAGGTCGAGTTTAATATAACGGGTGTTTTTTTTAGAGGTATAGAACTTTGAGTTGGCATTACTGTTGAAGATGGCGACCGATTTAACAGCTGAGAAGTGATTTATTCTCAGTTTGGTTTGGCAATTCATCATGAATAGAATCACGCCTGAACAATGCTTGCAAATAATGCAATTTTATTTCGAAAATAATGGTTCTGTGCGGAATACGTATCGCGCTAAACGATGAGGATGAAGCGCACTTCTGGATGAATGGCTACGTCAACAAACAAAACTCGCGCATTTGGAGTGAAGATAATCCTCAAGTGTATGTCAAAACGCCGTTACATCCAGAAAAACTTTTGCTGCGGTTTATGGGCTGGTGGAATCATTGGTCCGTAGTTATTCAAAAACGATGATGGCCAGAACGTTACAGTCAATGGTGATCGGTATAGAGCCATGAATATTAACTTCTTCATTCCAGAATTGAACAACCATGATGTTCAGGATCTGTGGTTCCAACAAGACGGCGCAACATGTCACACAGCTCGTGCTACAATCGATTTATTGAAAGACACGTTTGGTGACCGCCTAATTTCACGTTTTGGACCCGCGAATTGGCCACCAAGATCTTGTGATTTAACACCGCTAGACTACTTTCTGTGGGGCTATGTAAAGTCATTGGTCTATGCGGATATGCCACAAACGCTTGACCATTTGGAAGACAATGTTCGCCGTGTTATTGCCGATATACGGCCACAAATGTTGGAAAGAGTCATTGAAAATTGGACGTCCAGATTGGACTACATCCGAGCTAGCCGTGGCGGTCATATGCCAGAAATCATATTTAAAATGTAATGCCACAAGATTATCTTTCGAATAAAAAAAATTCTTGTCAAACGAATGATCCATCGTTGTTTTATTGCAATTTAAAGTTCTATACCTCTAAAAGAAACACCTTTTATTAAACTCTATTATTTTTTTCAGTGTCGCTCGCCACCGTCAGTCGCGTTCAGGACGACGAAAGGTCTGGCCCCTTGTATCATCAGCAGGGGGTCAGATGCATCCGTCGACTTTTTTTTTATTTAAAGAAGACATTATTTCATTGAAAAAATTCATTTTAATGTGTTTTTTTTTCTGCTTTTAAGTTGGTTTTTAGTTGGTGCATTCAGAATGAAATGGTTTTCTGAATAAAACATATTTTTATCCGTTTTTTATTTTTAACATCGTGGAAAATATAAACTTTTACAAGTGAAAAGCTGTAATTCCAATAATATTTTCGATACTCTGAATAAAATCAAGGGTATTTCTATTGCATAAAATAAAAAAAATTCAAACAGATAACAAGAAAGAATGTCCATATTAAGAATTATTTATATAAACTAAGAGTGTCAAAAGGTGAAAAACACTAGAAATCTGTTAGGGCATGTTGGCAGATTCAGATAATTTGATGAGCAAGTTACTACCCTTCAATTTTATTGAAATTTAAGGGTGGTAATTTTGGTCATAACCTCATAAACTACCTGAATGTATGTATTGACTTAATTTGTTACTTTTGCATAATAGAATATATTTTTATGGGATCAGTTCCTTCATTTTCACGTGTCCCATGTAAAAATACACATTCCTGAGAACGACGTAAATATTGACCATCTTGTTTTTTTTTCAAATCATCTTGTAAATTGCTTCAGATGGAAATTTACGTGTCAGTATAATTTTCAAATACATTAGTTTTGAATATAAAAATCTAAAAACAATCATTCTTATTTCGCCATTTTAAAATCGAGATAATAATTCACCAAGCAATGAATATTTAAGTCTTCGCGCCATTTGCGTGCTGTTTATTTTTCGAAATGAAAGAATTGAAAATATTTATTTCAACTGGTTTCTAGGTATCCCAGAGAGTGTACAATGATAATTTTGCATACGACGAAAAATCGAAATGAGTACTATTTCTGCATTAAGTTCAGCATAAATATTGTCGTCTAATAATATAGTTCTCTCAAAGAAAATTGACATATTTATTAGGTAGTGGCATTTAAATTTGAGCCCCTTATACCGTCTTTCAGATGGTCGTGTAGAATCTTTCGAGATATGTATGCGGCAAAAAAGAATTTATGTCTGGTTGTAAACGTATGTACTGCATACATTAAGGAGTATCGATACTGAGAATGAGAAAAATTATTGTTGAGATATAAACTGAACATGCCAACAGAATGTACAGGGTAGCTATGTATATAATCTTGTAGCATTATCCAAGACGTAGTATGTCATGTCAGAGGAACAAACGCCTCAGATGCAGCTTGAACAATACTATATATTTATGAAGGGGGTCATTTGATATGCAATACAATGAGCAAGTCCTAACGCCTTTCCAATCAGTGGAATATGATAGTTGAAGACGTGTAAGATTTTTTATTAGCTTCTTCAGGAATAACGAGAACTTGTTCAATTTTTATTTTGTCATGGCAAAATACAAATATTCAGACGACTAGAGAAAACAATAACACTTGATCGACTTATAAAGCATGTAAGACTTATGAATTATTGACTTTTATGTGATAAATATCTTGTACACCATTTGAAGTTTCAATAAATTTGTATTCGGCAAGTTTGTAAATATTAATTGTTCTTTTAAACTTGAAATATTTAGAACGATAAGTATGAAGCTGTAAAGTAATCTTACAGTTTGATCTTCTAAAAAATTTGTTATAGGAACGCTTTTTATTTTTTCGTAATATTTTGCCTTTAGGCGTGTTTCAAAAATGTATTTCCGAATTCTCTAAAATATAATTTGAGGGACATCGAACAATTTTCGATTGATGATAGTTAATAATAATAATTAACTCTCAGTTGCTCTGTTAGAATTATTTTGATATGTGCTGATATTTTTTCGCAGGAAATATCAAACAAGATTTGAATGTTTCTCAATTAATTATGTATATCCAGTGGTAAGGTTTAATATATTTCCTTGAACTAATTTCTGAACCGTATAAATGATAACATGGTACGTAACTAATGAAACAGAATACATATATATATATATATATATATATATATATATATATATATATATATAATGGAAATTTTTAAGCGCAGTTCTGTTTTTAATCGAATAAAACACTCAATTTGCATCATATATTCGAAATTTTCATTGAAATTGATAACTTGGCCTTTGCCACTTACATTTTAAACATAACTTCATGTAAATGTTGTCCGCGGCTCCGTATAAAATTGTCCATTCGGAAGGTCCAATTTAGCGTCACTTTTTCGAGCATTTTGGCCTGTATCCGACGAATTACGCGTGTTATGTTATCCTGTAAGGCTTCAATCGTGTTTGGCTTGTCCACATACACTAACGACTTTACATAACCCCACAAGAAATAATCCAGAGGCGTCAAATCGCATGATCTTGGCGGCCAATTCACAGGGCCATTGATCATTCAACATGTCCGTTGTTCCATCAATCTGCTAGATTTCGACACAACAATTGATGGTTTATGAGACAATGCATATAACACCTTTTCAAAAGATACGAATTTAACAAGGTCCTCGAAAAAAATTTCGAGAAACTACCACATGAAAAAAATTTTCCACCCTAAAAGAGTGTGGGGATTAGTATGCATTAGTTCAGATTATCTGAGTAGATTCAGATAATCGAGTCGCTAGATCTATATTAAAACTGTGGACCTACTCTGAATTACATCTTGGAAATATAGTGCTTCATATCGATAAAAATTGTACATCCTTGATTGAGTTAAAGATTTTTACCGTGCTCTGCAAAATGAACATAAACCAAACTCTATGATTTGATTTTTTCCAAGTGTCAAGTGTTATTTCGAACGAAGTAACGAAGATAACAGAATGTCGAAGACTGATAATGAAATTAGTTATAAAAATTGTCGATTTTGAAATTTCGCCAGAGAAAAACACAGGTTATATTGGTTTCGAAAATATGTCCTTTGAATCGAAATATGTCCTCCTGAGCTTACGAAAACAACCACGTTGTCGCTACTTTCACTTAGCGACTGTTACCTGTAACCGTAAGTGGTGTAGAGGGCGCTGCGCAACATTTGGTCTCTAGTACTTATAAGTATTAAAAAATACACTACACAATACATTATCAAATTCATTGGTGGCAATATATGGGCGTTGACACTGACCAGTCTGCATGTAGAAAACGAGCACCTGGCAATGTTTACAGTAGCAACTACTTATCCAGTTATTACAATAGCATACGAACTAAGTTGTATGCATTTGTAAATAAATCGACAATGTTTGCCTGCCATTCATTGAATCTTCTAAGAGGAGGTTTAGTCCATGCGAAGTGAACATATTTTATAGATGTTTATTTAAGATATTTTTGTTTTATCCATTAAACAGACAAGAATATTCAATATACACAAGCTTTTGGATTAATATCGCTGTTCCTAAACGTTGTGGATAAAACTGAATAAAATGATTAGTAATATACGAGGACATAAACAGAATAATTCTTATGATATTTCATTTCGAACAGATTGACAATTGAAGAGATATCAATTGACAATTAATAATAATAATGTATTTATTTAGCAGAATTGCTACATCATATTACAAAATATAGTAATAACAAGTCAATTAAAATTAAAATAATGAAAGTAGAATACTGTGAATTAGATTAAGTACCAATATATGTAAATAACATAATATAGTAGAAAAACAAAAACGTTATACTTAGCCCCTAACTAAGATTACATGATAAACATCAATTAGAGTACTAGCAGAAACAAGGCCCAATTGAATTATAGTGACTTTAAACTGTATTGCATTTCGTTGAGATGAACGTTCTCAAAAGTCTTTTAAATTCTTTTAAACTTTCACAGTTTTTTATATCTGCAGGAAGTCCATTAAATTCAATTAAACCTTTATACAAAATAAATTTGAGCTTTTGTGTGGTGTTACATTTTCCAAGGATAAAGTCTGTTTTGAATCTCGTATTATAAGTATGTACATCTTCAAATAATCGAACTCTATCACTAATGTAGGTTGGTAACATATTTCTTTTCAGTTTAAAAATGAACACTTGTACATTAAACACAACTCTTTGTCTGACAGATAACAAATTTAACACATTAAGCATGGATTTGACAGGTGTATATCTATTACATTTTAATATAGATCTCATAGCCCTATTTTGTATTTTTTCTAATCGACTTATTTGATATTGAGGACAATTAAACAATAAGGAACAACAGAATTGTTAATGAGGAAGTGCAATGGCTTTATAGAGTGACAACTTTGTACTCATAGACAAAGATTTGCAGATTCGTGATAAGAATCCTACTTTTTTCGAAAATTTTCTCGTTATATAATCTGCGTGTGCCTGAAAGTTTAAATTCGAATCCAAAATTGTACCCAAGTATTTGATATGTTCATCGTGAACAATGGCTTCTCCGTTTACAGAAAAACATATATTATCAACCTGCACATTTATCATTCGTGATTTCTTGGCGAATATACTAAATTTTGATTTTCCTGCATTCAAACTTAATTTATTATCACACAGCCACGCGAATAATTTTTTCATTTCAATGTTCATATCCGATACCATTTGATGTAAATCTTCCCCCACTATATACATCATCGTATCATCAGCAAACAAAGTTATTTTACATTTTTTGGCTACCTGTACTATGTCATTGTCTATGCAATTGATAAATTTTATTTGAACAAGATCAATTTTTGGAATTTCTAATTTCGAATACGATACGGATCTAAAAGTTGTCTCATTTTCAGAACTCCACGTTTACATTGTATTCTGTCATCTCCATCTAATCCGATTTCTAATTTCAATATCCCAAAACTTCATTAAAAAAACTGATTGAAAATATAATTCAACTATATATCTAATTTTTATACTTTGCTTAGGTAGGTACATACATTATTTTATCTGTTTTTATTCGATGGATCAAAATAGCGATCTTTTTGTCCATTAGATTGTATTCCATCGAAAACATAATCGATGTATTTTTTGGATTGACATCCCTGTAAGATACTCGTACGTTACATTCTATTAAATACGCTTGTAGCTACGGAATGAAAACCTTTCAGGTATAAATATGAATTACAATCTGATACTTAGCTTCAGTTTTGAGAAAAAATTGAGATAGTGCTAATTGTGCATTTAAAAGTTCAAATATTGTCCTCACTACTTAATTTTCTATTTCGAGAATTCTAGTACATATATGTGACTTTGAACGTTGACACACAAATGCGCAAGTTCTTTTTCGAAATGTAGAATATAATTCAAACCCCTAGTACGAGTAGAAAGTGTGCAAATATTTATTAGGATGAGTTTCGGGATGATAATTCTATTTACTCTTTATAATTCCCGAAACCAATTTCGATTGAACTTGAATTTCTTTGTGTAATTGATGTGCGAGAATTTACATTATTGAATTTTATTGTATCAGTTTTCTGGCTTGAATTGAAAATTATTTTGTCGGGGACTCCGTTGGAAACTGAGAATTGTACGTTAAATATTGTAGGGTAGGAATATTTAACGTCTCAGCAAATCACCATAACAAATCAACTAAAATATACAGACATAAAAATTAGAATGAAGTATATTGTGTTGGTCTTTTCGTATCTATTTGGCTTTAACATTACCTGCAAATTTCATATCTGGCAGAACTTAAATCCAGTCTGTACACCAGAGGTTCCCAAACTAGGTATTACCCTACTATCTTTAAAGTTTACCCTTAAATTCTATGCTCCCTCAACTCTACAACTACAACCCCAACTCAACTACGACGGAAACGAAATAAATAATGAAAACTTTGATGGACTGAAATGACCATTTCAATGACTGAAATAGCCAAAAGGGAAGCAATATTGAATATGATCAAGATAGATTATCAAATTTCCCACAAAACCAATTCATGATGCAATATTGTGAATATTATTTAAGTTCTGCGAAAATAATTTCAATGATAAAATCGATATATCGACACCTCTTGCAAATAATATCGAATTTCGTACCAGTTATAAGTCTAATCTGGAAAATCCAAGTGCAACATTATTTGTATACAATGTAACAACGCTAATGCGTTTCCGACTCTGATGATATTCGATATTAACAAAACACAGTTGTTGATATTGAGAAACGTCAGTTTCATTTTCGTAGCTCTATTTTGGACACAGAATTGGAACAATAAATGAAATCATCTGATGCAATATACTTAAAGCATTTAAACAATCTTATTTTTTATTATCTCAGTGCGAGTCGAAAACCCTGGGATAAATTGATTAGAATGACGAATTATAACCTCAATATGAAATTTCGAAAATTAATTTTCTGAAAATATCAATTGAAAAGCAGGAAATCGATTAGAATTATTTTTCTATTGCCTGTGCGAATTTCCTTCATGCGAAAATGAAAAGATAAGGATTATTATTTGCTCTACTCAACTATATATATTATTCATATAAAAGGGAAATTACGGCTCAATTTTGTATTTTCAAACCTGGTGAACTAACTGCACAAACTACGGTTATATACTCGTATATACCTATGAACTCGTACCAGGATTCTAAATTTCACAAGTTCCTTTATTTCTAAACTAACGGGTAATTTTTTAAGAGTTGAGTTTTTAGATTGGCGGCACTGGTTGGTAATGGCATTCAAAGGTCATCTGTCAAAGTGAAAAGTCTTCAGAATACTCTGCCATTTCACCATGGATAGACTTACAAACGAGCAACGATTGCAAATTGTTGAAATTAACTATCAAAATTCGTGCTCTGTGAAAAATGTGTATCGTTTGTTACGACCATATGATGGTCGTCATAGTCGACCTGGTGAATCAACAATTCGTGCTGTTATCACCAAGTTTACTTTGTTGAACATTAAACCATTGTCTCGCATGCGTACAGTGCGTACTGAAGAGAATATTGCAGCCGTAGCGTACAGTGTTAATGAGGATCGTGAAATGTCAATTCGTCGCCGTTCTCAGTCAGCAATTGGGCATGTGTTACTCAAACACATGGAAAATTGTAAGTGTTGATTTGGGTTTGAAAGCCTATAAAATTGAACTTCTGCAATAATTGAAGCCTTATGATCTACTACAACGTCTAATTTTTGGTGAATGAGACATAGAACAGCTTAACGAAAATCCGCTGTTTTATCAAAAAATTGTGTTCAGCGATGAGGCTCATTTCTGACTCAACGTATATGTAAATGAACAAAACTGTCGCATCTGGAGTTATGAACAGCCACATGCCATACAAGAATTACCGATGCATCCCGAAGAAACGACAGTTTGATGTGGTTTATGGGCTGGTGGCATCATCGGTCCATTTTTCTTCAAAGACGACCGTGGAATCAACGTTACCGCCAACGGTGAACGATATCGAGCCATGATACGCAACTTTTTTTTTGCCCCAGTTGGCCGAGTTGAACTTGGTTGACATGTAGTTTCGTCAAGACGGTGCCACATACCACACAGCTCGTGAAACAATGGACATGTTGAAGGATGAATTTGATGAGCAGCTAATCTCTCGAAAAGGCCTTGTGAATTGGCCGCCAAGATCATGCGATTTTACGCATCTGGATTATTTCTTGTGGGGTTATATGAAGTCGTTAGTGTATGTGGACAAGCTGAACACGATTGAAGCCTTACAGGATAACATAACACGCGTAATTCGTGGGATACCGACCGAAATGCTCGAAAAAGTGACGCAAAATTGGACCTTCCGAATGAACCATTTGATACACGGACAACATTTACATGAAGTTATCTTTAAAATGTAAATAGCAAAGGCCAAGTTATCAATATCAATAAAAATTTTGAATATATGACGCAAATTGAGTGTTTTATTCGATTTAAAACAAAACTACGCTTGAAAAATCACCCATCACAAACTAAATTCCATATCTGACTTGATTATAGCAGTTTATGTTAAATAGCGGATTATTACAAATGGCAATGCAAAATAATTTGGGAGTGTTCAAACGAGTAAGACAGTTGCATAAGTATGGAAAATGAAACAGTTCTTCGTTACGTGATGATTTCTGCCCCCTCAAAGCAAGAACACGCCAGGTTATAAAACGTACTTGAATTCCACGTATCTTCATGAAAACAAAGTATTGAAATTAATCAACAATTTTCCATGAAAATATATGGCCGAATACACAGTTGAAATTCAACGAGATTATCACTTGTTTGAAGGAATTTCTTAATGATTTTATTTTTGTCACCGTGTATCCTTGCAATTTAGAATGCAATAAAAATAAATTACGATCTCTGCCAGCAATTGCCAATTAATTTTCGAAAAGATTTCTTTTTTTCTCTCAGCTCGTCAAAAGAGAGTTTCATATTATCAAATATACCTAGTAAAAGAAATTGAGTAAATATATCACGAATTCTAAGGACGTATTATTATTGATGTTGATATAACGATATTTGACTGATCAGATTATTGAAGCAACTATGTATGTGATACGTTTAATGTCAACAAATAGAAATATACACTTTTCATTCAATTGAACAAATATAGATTACATATCATGATGGCTCGAAAATATAGATTATTTCTGCACAAAACAAGCATTATGATCAAGTGCAATTGTTTAAGTAAATTCTATGATAATGTTGGTATTGGACTCCTCACACTCAATGCAAATAATTTGGGGCTATCATGAATTATTTTAATTGATCAACTAGTAGTATAAATAAAGATTCAGGGTGGAAGTCTCATCATAACTTTCATTTCTATCTGCGTCTTCAAACAGATTCATGAAATATTATCTATATTACCACAAATCTTCGATAACCTATATAGATATGAATTTATAATTTCATTGTTATCTCGAGGTTTATAGTCGAAAATGACGATTTTCAAATATTAGTGCAAAATATGTTGACACTTAAATATCACTACTTGATATTTATGAATCTTAGAAAAAAATTCATTACATTTGATGGAAAATTCGCAAAATGGTTTTCGGAAAATCTGACAACATTTCGATATCTGTGCTTTTATCAGAAAATAATTATTAATCAGAATAACTAGTAAATATGATTGAATGTTCGCTGATCTCTTGGTGAAGAATTGTTTAATATATTGAATAAAAAAAACTGGGCTTGGTTTGTCACAAATTATATCAATTTAATTAGGTTGATTGAAGTTTAACTTTGGGTGAACACCCAAAAGAATTGTCAAGTATTTAATATAAATTTTGTGGAACCAAGCCAAGTGTTTTAATTAAATATCTTAATTCAATTTCCTGACAATTCGGGGTGTAATCCCTTTTTTAAAAGCTAAACTTTTACTCGATTTGAATTGAATGACCATTTTCGTCTTTCCTAGACATTTCAAGCCAACGTAAAAGGAAATAAGTTAAAGATTTGAATTATTGAAATGAAAATCCGAACTTATAATTCAAATCAAATTCTTGGCTTAATGTTTCACGAATGACAAGAATTATCACGTCTTGATAATGAGCTAACCGCTCGAAACATGTTAACACAACATTATATTATTTATTATTCAATACATTCGTGAAACATTAGGCCCAGAATTTAATTTAAGTTATTATTTAATCGTGTTTCAGCAAGAGGTAAGCGATAATTCAATTTCATTCATTGAAAATCTTTACTTTTAATAACTGTAATACAGACTGAGATTGAATTCTCGCTGAACTCTTGGTGAAACATAATTAAATACTAAATTAAATTAAACTCTTGGCTTAATGTTTCACCATCATATTCAACAACATGAATTTGTCAACAAGTTTCGAGCGTTAGCTCATTTTCAAGATTGAAACTGAAACTCATTTTCCAGTCTTGAAAATGACCTAACTCTCGAAACACGTTGACAAATTCATGTTGTTAAATATAATCGTGAAACATTAAGCCAAGAGTTTGATTTAATTTAATTCAATACCTGTAATTCATACCATTCCTTGCCAAATAAAATACGTAAATGGATAAATATTCCAAAAATTTGACACTATCTTTATTTACCAAATAATACAAATTGTCAAAGTGTTTTAGTCGGCCAACGAACCAAATATCAACAATCTTATCAAATGTTGATAATAAACTTCATATAAGAAGCTTGTTAACAATTTGTATTATTCAATATTAGGATAATATAGCGAAATATTCAGTTGAATATCAATGTGAAATAATCAATATTGATAATTGTTCATCACAAATTAGCGTCAGTTATAAATTAGAAACATTTATGTAATTAATGATATATTAGGATAACAATTTCTAATGAAAAGTAGCCTTGGACGCCATGTCTAAACGAACGTTTCAATTTCTTGAAATCAATAATGTTATTTATTATATTTCGAGAAGAATTATTTTCAAGATAACGCATTTGATGATTATAATGCGAACTCAACTTAAATAATCGAAGATACTTTGGATAATGGATAATATAGAGGTTATTGAAAATAGAACGTAAAAAAAAATGTATAGATTAGATATCAACCCAACTTCGAGACATTATCATACGATATTACAAATCATTGTTTATATATATATATATATATATATATATATATATATATATATATATATATATAAATCAAAAGTAGACACTGTCGGCATATCCCTCAATTAGTAGCAGCCGTTGACACGTGTTTCGAGCTTATTGGCTCTCCTCAGAACGGCGTAGCCAAGTTTAAGTTGCACGAACCTGGAGATGGAAAAACAAGAAAGAAGCAGACTCTCCACTGAAGGAAGTCGACACATTTTAGGCTACTGCGTTTTTACTCTCCAGGTTGCGAGAAAAAACTACTTCGCCCGTGATTCGTCTATTTATCCTCAAGGATGCCTCTAGCCAATAGAGGAGAGCCAATAAGCTCGAGACACGTGTCAACGGCTGCTACTGATTGAGAGATATGCCGACAGTGTCTACTTTTGATTGAAATTTTCCCCCGCGTTGAAAATTATTCATACATTGTATAATTTCTCGGCTACTGGCATCCTTGAAGGATAAATAGTCGCCCATAAATTGATAAATTGACCCATTCTGTCATAGTCTGGATATTATTACCACTAACATAAATCATTGTATCATCTGCGAACAATCGTATAGACTCTATACGATTGCTCTCTACTATAGAGCATTTTTTTACATGAAAAAAAACATCATTTATGCATAAGGAGAATAGCAGTGGACCTAAGACCGTACCCTGAGGTACGCCAAATCAACTCCAATGCTGTCCGAAAGAACACCATTGAACTTATCTATTTGAGGTCGTGAATGTAAATGAGAATTGAACCATTCGTTTCGAAACCAATTTTATTTAGTTTTTTCAACAGCAACAGTATCAAAGTATTTTTTTGATATTCAAAGTTTTAGATAAAAATTGGCAGTATTTTCACATAACTTTCATCATATTACGCAAATTGAAGGTTGTATAACCTTCAACAAATTATGACGTGTTATTCTAGAAACAAAAATTTTTGTTCATTTTTCTGTTGTTTTATCGATCACATATATGTAACCAGATAATAAAGATCTTAGTTTCTTTGAATATGTGGGTTTTAAAGTCCTTATATGTGTAATGTATAATAAATGATGAAGTATATACATTATATTGATGTATTTTCAAAATTGCAATTTTTATTGTGGTTTAATAACTGAAAAGATTGACGAAACAACTAACTTAAACATTTACAGAGCAAAATTCATTAATTCACAAAGCTTATAAATTATATTAAATAAAAGCACTGATCAAAGTAATTAACATTCAAACTCATTATATATTGGAAATACCACATTGGTGCTATCGATCGAAAAAACTTCTTTGTATAAAATGTAACATAAATATTATTATCAATTGGCAGAGTAAAGAAATTATTTATAGATTTGAATCATTATGTAACATATCGTAATTAACATGCATTTAATTCAAAAATTTAATTTGATTGATTACACAATAAACAATAACATCACTATTTATAAAGTCACAATTGACTAGGTTAGAATGAAATAATATTCATTTATTCAATTGTATAATGAACTGACTTTCTTATAAATCCAACATCATATCAACAAAATATTCTTACTTAAAAAACGAAACTAGTTTCTTTATAACATTCGTAAATGCATTGAAATTTTCAAAATTTAAGCGATGAGTTAAGAATATTTATTGAATATAAACTTAAATTCAAACACTTGAACTTATGATTTACACTTTATTGACTACATAGCATGACGCGTTTCGTCATTACAAACGACTTATTCAGATGCAAACAGAATAAGGATTGGGATTGAATTCTCGCTTAACTCTTGGTGAAACATAATTGAATATTAAAATAAATTGAACTCTTGGCTTAATGTTTCACGATTTATTTAACAATATGAATAGTCAACATGTTTCGAGCGTTAGCTCATTTTCAAGACTGAAAAGTCAAGTCTTGAAAATGAGCTAACGCTCGAAACATGTTAACTATTCATATTGTTAAATAAATCGTGAAACATTAAGCCAAGAGTTTAATTTATTTTAATATAGAATAAGGATTATTCTGTTTGCAGATAGCCAATAAAGTGTAAATTATAAGTTCAAGTGTATTTAAGTTTATATTCATTTATAATGGATTTACATCAAGTAAACGCCAACACTATTAAATAAGAATATTTAGTTTATCTTATCAGTTTTTAATGTGTTGATGATAATTTAATTTGTTTACAAATATTTCATACATGAAAAAATTGGAGGAACTGTAAAATCCATGTCTTCTTTGTCGTTATTTCACAATGTGTTGACATTACAAACAAATAATTAGCACTATTAACATTCAATTTGTTAGCACTGAAGTACCTACTTACAGAATGTGACAAATAAATAAGTCATAAATTATGACCGTTTGCCTATATACTAATTCAAATTTCTAATAATGAAATGCTGAACAATAAATATACTGGAGAAGTTCATTCTTCATGAAATTGGTTCTAACTAAATTAAAGATAAAGATAAACCTGCGAATAACTAAACGAACTAACACTAAATAATCAAAGTAATTTTTTTTTTAATTGATGAGCAAGCTAAATAAAAACTTTCTTCTTTCTAGGCTTTGCGAAACTTTGAAAGAAACCCTCCACTGATGCTGGTGTTAAATGTTTCGAAGTACATACAATTTCGCAAAGATTTGCTGGTAGGTACTCTTATTAGTACGAAATTATTTAGCGAGTACCTACGACGACTAATGTACTTGTCACCACAACCAGAGGGTGTCATTTGCAATTAGAGACAAAATATAGGTACGAAAGGAGTTGAATTTGAAGGCGAGGAAGGAGTTCCATGGTCAGAAAACCAAAAGAAAACCGCAGTTTTTCCCTTTCACAAAATTTGAAAGAATATAATGGTTTTAGTTCTTCAAAAATCACTTTTGGCTTTCAATCAAGGAACAATAACTGCTAGCCAACTCAGGGGAACAGCCAGTGATTAGATGTATAGGTACGTGTATTTCAAATTATTCTCTGGTTTGAATGCCAAACAAAAAATCAATGGATAATAATTGGCACCTGATTCCTTATCCCAGTATTTACTCTGTGCTCTCTATTTTATTCAATGATTGTTATTGCTGATCTAAAAACATAGTACTCGAAGTGCTAATATGAAGATTTCACATTTACTCAGATTTTCAAGGAATGAGAAATAAAGATACAATAAACCCTGTTTCACCTGAAAAACAACGTTTCGTTCGTCTTTGTCGAGATATTTCTTTGAACTGCAGGGATTTTGTGAGATGGCCCATATTTTTGAACATGATAATCGACAAAAGAAAGACTGACACTAGGTGTTTACGAATTGGTTCCAAGGCTACGTAAGATGAATTCAACGAGAATGAATCACCGGAGGTTGCTAATTATCTTGATTAAATACTGAAGGGTACTCCAGTTCCAAACATTATCGAATCAAGTACCGTTTACAACCATATCTAAACAATACAACCCTTCAAATAAATATCTCATTTCATAATCACTAACGACATCCAATAGCTGAAGTAATATCAAAATAATCTTGTTCGAAGGGATTTAACCTAACAGTGGGTATTCTTTCTTCGGGGAAAAAACATGAAATATTTGACAGCGAAAGATATCACTAAATGCCATTGTGAAACTAATGAGCCATAAAAGATCAGTAAATAGGAAAACTTCTCAAATAATTGTAGTTAAGCGACAAAGTGCTATAATAAAGTGAATAATATTTCTTTTGGAGATGCCTTTATGACATATATAACATTGTCGTGACGAACGACGTGCTGTGCCCTCGCAGCAGAAGTCGGTGGTGAGCCGTCACCGTTCTCCCCTTCTAGTTGACGTAATGTTGTTGTTGGCACATAAACGAGTACACAGAATAGTCTTAATACATGGTGTTTTAAAAGAAACATATTTATGTAGCTACAAAAAATATAACCCATTTTGTTCACCCTAAACTATTATTGTCACATGTCAGCTTAAAATAGTCATTCAGGCCTCAAACTTTCATCGAATGAAAGGGAATATCCCTCGTAAATTTCGAGACTCACGGTGATCTGTATCATCTGTATAATCCAGGCATATTTGTCAAAAATAAATAAGACCGCATCTGACACGTGCCCA
This sequence comes from Henosepilachna vigintioctopunctata, assembly GCA_030704895.1. Taxonomy (NCBI): domain Eukaryota; kingdom Metazoa; phylum Arthropoda; class Insecta; order Coleoptera; family Coccinellidae; genus Henosepilachna; species Henosepilachna vigintioctopunctata. The sequence goes on along the minus strand of JARQZJ010000122.1, from coordinate 3,636,139 downwards.
ATCAAACTTTTACGATATGAATTTTGTAGATTTTATAAGGATATAGTAAAATTTCGAAAAATTTCGTTTTCATTATAACACAATAAATTGAACAATTTCACGAACAATAAAATTTGTGTCATTCTGCAAGGATGTTTGCAATCTGTTCCAGTTCAATATACCAATATTCATAAAAAATTATTCTGCATGTCATTGCATATTCTGTGAAAATTATAAATATAATTACTGTGTCAGTTTGAGTTAATGAAACTCAATATTTATTAGTGTTGGCGTTTACTTGATGTAAATCCATTGTAATTGAATATAAACTCAAATTCAGACACTTGAACTTATGATTTACACTTTATTGACTACATAGCATGTAGTCATTTATCAGAAGAAAACTTCAATAAAGGACTGAACATCATTAAACAGATTACGGTTAATAATTATGAAAGCGAACTAGTGTCAAAAATTTTCCACAGAAAACTCTATCGGAAAGCTCTTCGATTATTATTTCCTTATCAGTCGGATAGAAATCGTAAATATAATAGTTTAACATACTTTGGAACCAGTATGTCAAAAAGTCAAAACCTTTTTAAAAAGCATAATTTTAATATTTCATTTGAAACGAACAATAATTTATCGAGACACATTAAGAACAATAATAACAAAATTGAAAGAAGACAAATCAGGTGTTTACGAATTGAAATGTATATATATATATATATATATATATATATATATATATATATATATATATATATATATATATATATATATATATATACATATATATATATATATATATATATATATATATATATATATATATATATATATATATATAGGTAAAACTAGTAGAAATTTCGGTACTAGAATACAGGAACATAAATATAGATTCGAGCATAACAAAAGTAATTCGAATTATGCTAACCATTTATTAAAAGAAAACTATACTTTTGATACGAATTTCAAAATTTCACATAATATACAGAAAAGTAGTCAATTAGATTTTCGGTAAATAGTGGAAATAAATGAGCAAAAACAATTCGCCCTTGTTAAACCTTTTCAGGTAATGAAATCGGATAATCAAATTTATTGTTATTATTCTGTAAGCATCTGAAGAAGTCGTTTGTAACGACGAAACGCGTCATGCTATGTAGTCAATAAACTGTAAATCATAAGTTCAAGTGTTAGAATTTGAGTTTATATTCAATATTCATAGGTAATATTTGAATTAAATTGAAATAACGATTTGAAATATATTCACCACGAGAAATTTAATAATAAATAATGGTTATAGGATGTTGATGAAAAACTTTACCTACTAAGAAAAAACATAGTTCCAACAACATCGAAAAACCATAGGCAATTTCACATCAAAAAGAGTCATGAAAATATGAGCAACGTTGTTAAGTTTTGCATTATCCACAAACAATAAATTGAAATTCACACTTGACTTAAGTTTCACTGAATATATTAAAAACTCTACATATGTTTCGGGTGGTTAACCCATTATCAAGAATATACAACGTTACTGTGTATAAAGCGTATACAGTATTACTATCAGTAATATTGTATACTGAATATTAGATATTCAATGTAGATATTCAATATACAGTAATACTGTATATTGATTCAATAGATATTCAATATCCTGTAATACTGATTAATATATTGATTCAAGAGATATTCATATAGAAATTCAATAGATATTCAATATACAGTAATACTGTATATTGAATATTTAAGATTAGGGAATTTCCACCTGTCACTGCAAGAGTCATCCAAATTCTTGGGTGTATTTGTAGATGACAAACTAAATTGGAAGAAACATATTTCAGAACTGTTCAACCAACTGAGTTCTATATGTTACTCTTTGAGAGTTCTGAGCAAGTACCTGGACAAGAAAACCATGAAAATTATTCACCATACTGTTTTTATTAAGGAATTATTATTTATGGGGGTACCTCAGACTTAGACAGAGTCATCTGACTTCAAAAAAGAGCTATACGTACAACATTAAAACTGACTCTTCGTGAATCTTGTAGAGGAAAGTTCAGAGACGAGGGAATTCTAACAGCTCCTGCCATTCACATTCAGGAATGCCTCCTATTCTTATTCAAAAATAGAGATAGGTTTGAAAAAAAAATAATATAACATATAACTCCTGCACATTGGACATGGATTTTCCAATGTACAAGCTTCCAAAAAAAGAACAAGGACCTTTGTATGAATGCATAAAGTACTTTAATAAAGTACCATCCAATATTAGAAGGGACAAAAATCTCATTACATTAAAGCTAATATCTATAAATATCTCCTCAGGATTAAGCCATATAACATAAATGAATTCATCAATTATTGTGAATAGAGACTTTATTTTGACCCTATTTCTGTTTCTAGTGTATGTTTTTGTGACCTTGTTTTTGTAACATGCACTATATTTGGAAATAAAGCTTATTATTATCTTGATAATGAGTTAACCACCCGAAACGTATGTAGAGTTTTTAATATATCTAGTGAAGTTAAACACCAAGTGTGTTAATTTTAATTTAATGTTTCACCAAGAGATAAGCGAAAGCTCCGCGTTATTTATTATCCACAAAGTCACGCATGCGCATCATCGAAAACCTACTTAGATATAAAGTAATAACAAAGTCGATGGAATTAAACTTAAAATTCGACTTAAACATTCCTGTCTCAGAAATGCCAATGAACCATAAAACAATATTCATAATTTGAGGAAAAGTCTAACATGCAGCAATCTTCTGTAAAGCATCCAACACAGACATATTTAATGGTGCGTTTCAAATTTTCTAGCGAGTGTCGTATGCATGAGGGAGTTCCTTGTTATGTCTGTTGGAGTAATGCCCAAACCTGTGTTTTTATAGAAACACGTCCAACGCTTCCACTAGAGTTAACAGGTATCACAATTTTGAACTCGTTGACAATTTAATAAAGCAGATAACGCCTCAGACCTATTCTAGAATACAATAATAAATATTGTCCCCACGTAATGAACTTTTGTCTTATTCCACACAAGAAATGTCGCTGAAAGTGGAATTTTAAACAATTTTTTGAGGAGGAACGTCTAGAAATTCAATGGGAAATTCAAGGAGGATGTGAGCACTCAATTTTCAACTTATTTTTTCAAGCACTCTTCCTCATGTGCTGGATTTGACTCCAGTGGTTTTACCCAAGTGAAAAATGCATTCTAGTTCAGAAGAAGTAAAAATTCACAGAGCTCTTGTAATGCATTGATGTGTCTTCTTGAGAAGATTACATCCCTTGAATCTATCATTATTCGCTCTTGTGGAAAAGACTGCTAAAAGAAATACGATTACTTTCATGTACTACCATTCTAGGAATTGATGTTCATAATTCTGTCCTATTATTTATATGGAATCCTCAGTAAATCTCCTTTTTTCTAAGATTGATTAAGTATATTATAGCTCATAAATGCTTGATTTTCTCACCCAGCTCCCACGCGACAGCAATTTCTCATCTTTAAATATGGCAATTTGTTATCGTATCTCTTATAACGCATCTCCATATCGTCATTCAAATCAGCCACCGCACAATTTATTCCGTAACAGGTTGGTTAATATACATAATTTGCTATCTTCTATTTTCATGATTAATTGAATATATAAGACCTCTGGTAATATACAAGCGGGCATTTGATGTATTGGCTTCGTAATGAGCCCTGTAATTTCATCAGAGATTTGCAAAGAATATGTTCTACATGAACATTATCTCCATATTCATGAATACGATCGAATTTCACTGATGTAGTGATAAGGAACTTGTTGAAAGCGCCATGTATAACAATCAATTTACTATTTCGAGAAGTACAAACCTGAAAAAGTAGAACACAATATTTTTTTCAATGTGGAACCTCCAAAATGCTCCAGAAATATAAATTCTGGAAAGTTTTTCTGATAATAACGCAAGATAGACAATTTCCCCCAAAACTGACAGAAAATTTGTGTGAATATTCTAATCAGTCCACTATTTTTGGAGAATATAACTATCGAAGCATGAAAGAAGTTCTTCCGGTTCCCGAAAAAATCCGGAAGGTCAAACGGGAATATATTTATTTATTTTCTATGATGAAATAGATGATAGTAATGTCTGATGATACTGTTTTATCATCCAAATAAACAAGCAAGAGAGAATGCATTCGTAATGAAGTATATATCTCAAATAATAGACTTAATTCACCCGATATCTTTCAATTGGGTTTACTACTCTCTAAAGTTAGTACAGACTTTCGCTATTAGTAGCAGGTGCTAAAATAAACTTGACATACGTAAGTATAATGCGGTATTCACCTCTCTGTTTATTTCATGTTTATTTGGTTATTCAAAGTTCATTGGACAAGAGTATTAGATATTTAAACCATGAAAAATAGACTCGGAGAGACGTATTCTAGGACAGGAATATATAATTGCGAATATTTATGAGATGAGAAGTGTTTATTTTTACATTGGCAAATTATATAAGTACGAAACAGTGGACTGAAAACTTTTACTCGCACAATGTTTATAATTATTACTTTCGACTCTGTTTTCAACGGATTTCGATTATTGAATAAATTGACTATCTCTCAATTGGGAGCTTTTCCTACCAGTTTCACTGAAACTTGCGACAGAAAATGCTATGATAGACAAAATATTTTTCCATAAATTATTCATTAGAATATAATTTTTCCTAAGTATATAAATATAAATTCCCAAAATGGAAGTTTGCTTTTCAAAAATATCTTCAAAAAGAGATCTAAACATTTTCGTGTTTCAATAGATTTCAGGTTTTGAAGTTTTTGCATTTACAGTTTGCTAGCAACATGTCAATACCGACTTATAACACGACTTGACCGCATTTGCGTAACGTCAAATATTGATAATGCAATGTTGTCAGATTGAATTTTAATTCGACAAAAAAATTATTAATTCTGTTACTATGAAGTGAGAGTGGGATAAGTCGATATTATTCATTCACTTTTTATTCACTCGTGTTATTACATAGGGCATTTTCAAAATAACAGAAGAATCGATCCGTAGTATAGACGTTGTAAGAAATATGTTTCAAAACAAGGCGAGCTCAGTGGAAGGGAAAATATATTACAAAGAAACACAATATCTCTACAGTTTATTCTGTATTTGCTACGACGGCTTCATATTTCTAAGGAAAGACGTGAAATATACTGTTGAAACGACCAATATCTACGTTTCCTCGTTCCTAATTTTCTTCAAGGATTGCTAAACGGAGCTCGGACTTCGTATCCATAAAACTAATCAGTTGCAAGACAATTCTCAAACTGAACAGTTACTTGCCAACTCCACTGAACGAAATGATAGAAACCGGGTATATGAAAATGTGGTGAAAGCTTTTAAAACCAGGATACAGCAGGTTACATTGAATATCCACCTTAATTGAGTCAATTCGATAAGATTTAATACTCGTAGTGTAAGAGACGTGGAAAATAAATTAAATTAAAGATACCTAGACTTGTTTCTTGGCTATGTCAGGCTATAGTTATAATTTTCATTACTTCCTACACATTTCCATAACTTCTTGATCAATATAATAGTTGAATAGGCTGAAAAAAATCTAGGTGTCTTTTGAAATAAAGTGGCAACGTTATTGGATACTGGAACAACATAAAGATGACGTGATTTAAGACAAATATTATTGTGAATGTTTGATATTAGTTTTTATTTCAAAAATTGTTTAAAAAAGTGTGGCAATCAAAATCCTAAACTCAATCATCAGGATAAAAGCAGCGAAAGATTATAAAACATTTGTTTTGAGATATTGATTCAGATTTATTCGTAAAACAACAGAACAAATTATAGTTCACAGCAAAAATGCATCAAAATGCAATTAATTAGGAATGATAATATATATTGAAACAATAGATGATAAGTTGGCGAAACAAATTAATAATAACACTTATTTAGTCAGGTCTATAATTATTCAATTCAACAAGTTGAAGATAACAAAGACAATCAATCAATCAAAACAGTAGTACAACAAATTTTAGACTAGTGTTGTTCTCGCATTGAAATTGAGTGCTTCATCCGGTATATTTACGAAATGATTCGTGCTTATTGGTATTTCATAAGGATATCACAAGCATTTTTATTGGTTGTGAACATCACTCTTCATTTATAATGCGGTGTTACGGTGAAAATGATCCACGTTCAACTGTCAAAATAATTCATCAATCAATTCATTGATGGATTGAATCGAAATTTTAATTGCCATGTCAGGTGAGACAGGCCTATAATGAAACTTGGACCTCATAGCATTCTTGAAACTCTCAAGACGCCGAATAAAATTAAGGTTATAATGCGTTAGTTGTATCGAAAACTATAATATATATATATATATATATATATATATATATATATATATATATATATATATATATATATATATATATATATGAATTTTAGAACATTTATTGAATTATTGAAAAGTTCAAATTAATCAAAAAAATGTCATAACAGAGCTACCTATGTGATAGAGTACGATGTGGTGCCTCTATTATCCTTCAAGGGCTAAATGTTAGAGAAATATTGAGATTGACACCACACCTAATGGGAGTGCAAGGCAGCTGTTTCGTTCTACAAGGAACTCGTCAGTTGCACCACATCCATCGAAGTGAGGCAACGATTTCAATCCCCAAGCATCTTCTTATGACTCCAAGTGAAGAACCGTCAAGTAATGAATACTTCACAATTCCATCTGCAGGAATCAATAGAAAAGATCTCTCAGATCATAGACACAAGCACCGAACGCTCACATTTCTTCTATAACCTTAGGTTTCTACTAAATTGTAACGTTCGTGTGACAAATGTTATCATATGATGTTTTCAAATGTCAATAGGTCAATGACATGGAGGTTTCGCTTATCTCTTGATGAAACATTATGTTAAAAACTATAAAATTAAAAATTGACACACTTGACTTAAGTTTCACTGAATAGTTTCACTTTATTCAGTGAAGTTCAAGTCAAGTGTGTTATTTCTTATTTTATAGTCAATACGTCACGTTAGTACTACAATTCTTCCCGCATTGATTCGCGATTGTAGAACGAAACAGCTGCACGTCGATCAGATGTGGCATCATAACGTACACATTCACATATCTAACTCTACTATAACATTTTTTTGATGAATTTGAAGGTTTCGAATGAATGTTCTAGTATTCATTCTTTTAAATATTTCATTAAGTGCCAGTGTGCACATATTGTGTTCATATATATCTGTGTATATACTTATACAAACTTTCATTTCCTTATATATATATATATATATATATATATATATATATATATATATATATATATATATATATATATATATATATATATTTTGTGTGTGTGTGTGTGTGTGTGTTAGTGCGGAGGTATGTCGCTTCAATCTGAAAATTCGGACGATGACCGATGGGGAAATGTTGAAATCTTAAATAAAGATCATTAGAGATCAATGAAGATTATCAATTATGATATCCGTTTCTATGCCTTATTAGACTGTCATTCCAATTACTAAGAACGCGATATTGAAGAATGTGGACAAGGAAATTATTTGAAAACCAACAAACCTACTCACTAGATGTGATATACTGATGAATTCAACAAGTGAAGAAACCTGAAACTGAAGTGAGAATTTCACTTTCATTTATTTATCTTCTGAAATGTTAATCTGAATATTATATATATTCAAATGGAATCTGAATATTGAATTGAATCTGAATATATCGAGTGTCTATTCTCTGATCTTTCGGTTGAACATAGTTTCATATGAATTCAATGAAGAGCACTTTGCATATAGTTTCATAGAAAGAGTTCTGTGATTTAATTCTATGAAACTAAGCCAAGTATCACTTGGTTAGGTTCACAGAATTAACTCAGAGAACTATTTCTGTGAATCAAAGCAAGTGTTTCTTATTCTATCTATAGCTGAAGAATATAAGAACTTCGTTTTGACTATTCTCGGCAATTGTGCCTACTTTTGGAAAATTGAAAGGAAACTTCCTGTCGTTGACACTTGTTTCGAGTTTGCTGGCTCTCATCAGAACGGCACATCCAAGTTTGAGTTGTTTAGCTGGATATGAAGTGAACAAACGAATTCCCAAATAAAGCACAAGCGTCATTTATGGCTTCTTCATGAAACTATCCGTTTCTGGCTTATTGGCAATTGTATTGTCCAGAACTGGGTCTCGCCGTTCTTATGAGTATCAATAAGCTCGAAACACTTATCAGCGACTGCTTCAAAAGTTTACTTCTGGGGTCATGAAAACAATTTGAAAGCTATCAGGTCTGAGAAAGAAGCTATCTGGAAAAGGATATAGATCATATTTCAATGAAACTTGTTCACTATTGTGGACCTGATATCTTCGCTCAATTTTCGAATACTACAATCGATTATTTACTTCAAGGGCTCATTCAATTGAAAAGATCTGAGTGAGAACGAAAATTGTTACACATAAAAAATTTCACGAAGAAATAAGATACGATTATAATTATAGTTCAGTAGCATCATTTCCCATTTGCAATAATATAAACAATTATACGATAAGTGCGTAGGTTGTGTATACCAGAAGTTGTTAATTCAATAATGCGGTTATTGATGTCCACTGACCTGTGCAATACTTTTTCAGTTATCATTTTTCTACAATGTATTCGTAATGCAGAGGGTGTTCCACGCCATTTAGTAGAAATACGACATCAAATAATTTTGAATATCTGGTGGATATATCACGGAACTCAATTTTCCAAAACTATTCACTCTGTTTCATAAGTGGAATATTTTTGAATTCATGTTCATTTTCTCTCATTTAATTTTATTTTCCGTTTATTTTCAGTATGTTCAATTTCATAAGCCATTTGATAGTCTCTAATTTAAGATTTTAACGATTCATTTGATATAACGCTTTTTATCATTTCTTTTTGCAGCAGTCTAAAAGCTCGTTTTTACTTTCAGCATTATAAATAATTTCTAATTCTTTCTTGCCTTATATAAACTTTATTTCTTTCAGATTAATGGATTTATTGAAGATCTACTTCGAAAAAATACCTTATTTTAATTTACACCAGTTTATAAAGTCAAATAACTACAGAAAAAAATATATAAATATATAAAGAAATATTAAAATTTGAATATATAAAAAATATAAAAATTCATATATAAATATACAAAAATATATAAAAAAATATAAAAATATAAATTTTTCACCAAGTCCAATTTGTAGTTCAGTAGGAGGCAACAATATCAAAGTTTAGCACAATCGATTCGAGACAATAGAATTAGAACTTCTTGCATATTTTTGCAAATTCCCCAGTGAAAAAACTTGCAATATGTTCAATTTTGAGAATTTTTTTCTTGAAGTAGTTAAACGAAGAGATAATTTTTCAAATCAAATGTAAGCTGTGATGTTTCATGAGGAATCTTCAGAACTTCCCAGCCGCAGAAAAGAGAGGTTATTTTTTGAACATTTGGTATTATTATTGCCGTTCGGTTAATTTCAGATCGATACGAAAAAAGCAAAAATGAAAACTAGTTTTCACGTAACACTATACTCTTAATTTCATTCCCGAAATTCTCTTCTGCCGCAAGAAGATTGATAATTTTACTGAATTCGATGTTCAGATAATTGGGCCCATCTTGAGAGGCCAATGAATGACCTGCTTATTCAAGAGAATCAGTTAACAGGTCTTTAGCGGTGATTATTCCTTAATCTTAAGTGAAACCAATGGATTTATATTATATGAGTTCGACGATGGTGAACAGGTTTCAGAGACACCGTGTCGCAGTAATCAGAGACTTGAGCGAGAAAAATTGAAGAAAATAAATGGCTGAGAATTATAACGCAGGAAAAATGATACAGTAGAGTAGGCGTTACTGCCCAGTAGCCAAGGTATCTATTATTTTGCATGGCAATAATAGATAATCAATACATGACACCTTCTGTGTAAAAGGAAATCATTTCGCTTAGTTGTAATAAAAGATATTACAATTGTGATAATTGTAATATGAAATTCGAATAAACTGAATTGAAAAATAAAGAAGTGAAGCTGAGAAAATATTGAACTTATTACGATAAATTTAGCAAAATTTCAAAGAGCTTCAATAATAATAATAAAAATAATAAGTTCTTTATTCTCAACAGCTATAATACGCAATTACAGAATATAATACATAAAATGAAATGAAATATAAAAGATAGCTTACTCTAGTCTAAAAAAATTGAAAATACAACTGATAATTAAATTATAGAATCAAATGAAATATTACAAAGAACTCAATCTAATTCAATTCATTTAAGTAAACTTCCCTTGTTCACATAACTCCTAATAATAACTGCTATGGAGTCAGAGTGAATGTCACATTTATTAGAAACTCTAACTATTATTATAGTTAGAGTATAGAATAGTTATTAAATGTAGACTCCATAAACTAAATGGGGGATTAAATTAGCGAGTTGATCCTTGGAGTACCTAGGTAGAATAGTTCTGTGGTACAAGAATATTGCCTAGGAACACGAAATCTCGAAGGTGACAAGAGAGGAGAAAAATCAATACTGTTGTGTAGTAATTTCTACAAGAATTTGGGTGATAAAGTCTACTACCCTGCAATGAGATTAAACTAAATCGACTCAATAATTTGTCATGATTGACTCCTCTTTGTGGATAAACTTTATCCTCCCTCAAAACTGAGAATTTCCAGAACCTTATCACCCAGAAATAATTTGGAATGTAGGAAATTTTCTGATCAAATACTATAACAAGATCTCTCACCGTATTAGAACGAGAAAGAACCAGACCACCGACGCTATTATCACACTGAATTCGATCTTTTTTCCTTGTCAAAGAAACAACATTACACTTTGACACATTCAAACTCAAATAATTATCCTCACACCAACTGGCAACATGGTCCAGCGCGAGTCAAAAATTGGAAGAAAGAAGGAAGATGCAAGAAGACAGATGGATATACTAAAAGAGACAGCGGAAAAGGCTGGACTGCAAATATCATATGAAAAGACAGAATATATGACCAATGAAAAAGTTACACCAAGACAGATTTCAACAAAAAAATGGGAAAATTAAGGGGCTAACAAGTTCAAATACCTTGGAGAGTTAATTCAATCAAAAGCCCTTGGTAAAGAAGTTATCAAATCAAGAGCAAGAAAAATGGAACTAGCGTTCCAGTTGACAAAAAATATATACAATAAGAAGTCCATATCTATTAATGCAAAGCTAAGACACTACAATACAGTTATTAAGCCAAAGGGTCTTTATGCCTCAAAATGCCTTGCACTGAATACAGCCAGACAGTTAGAAGAGGTGGAAAAAAAAGAAAGAAAAATTATACGGAAAATCCTGGGACCAAAGTATGAAGATGGAAAATGGAAACTGAGAAGCAATAGAGAGATCTACACAAAGACAGAGAAGATAACTGACACAATGAGGAGAAGAAGAGTGACTTTCTACGGACACATTAAGTGAATGAATGAAGGAAGACTGACCAAGAGACTACTCAATTACTTCGACAGAAACCCCAAGACTCAGATCAAGGAAGTCAGAAAAGACATGGAAGAAATGGAAATCGATGGAGAGGATGTGATGAGGAGAGAAGAATTCAGGAAGAAGATCAAGGGATTCGGGTGTTTTCAAGAATAGGAAAAAAAGAAGACTGGGGCAAAAAGGATAGAAGAAAGAAAAAAAAGCATTGAGAACGAATGGAGGAGTATTGGAAGAAAGGAAAGAATGGAGAGGAATATTCATGAAAAGTTATTTTACGTGGTCTAAAGTCGGCCAAAATCGAAGGAAGAAGAATAGCTGTTTGAGTAGTCTAAATTACTGATTTTTGGGGTGAGGATCTCTACGAAATAGAATGAAAAATATGACCTAAATCATCTAAAATCTATTACAATTTATCACTATTAAATATATATTATATTTGCAGTTCTGACATTTATGGCACATTCGTTTAATTTTGACAAATTTATCGAGAAACACACGAGCATAAAAAAATTATAACTTCTTGTTTAAATATTTATGTTTTATTCTGATTTATGGTAAATTGCTATTTGCTTTAGATGTTTTAATTTATTGTACAGGAAACTGTGAAAACCTGATTTTGGTACTAACGCAGCTCTCGAGTAACCAGCAAAGGAATTTCAAGTCCAAATTTCATTTCTTTATAATTTATGTATTTCTTCGTATACTTCTTGTGATTTTCTTTCCATAAGAGCAACATTTTACATAAATCTTTATTATTTCCTTGTAATTCTCATAAAATTCCTAGGAATTTTAATTTGAAGAAATTTCAAAGATATGAATCATAGAGTAATATTTATGGTAAACGCAATATTTCACATTTTTCTATATTCTCAAGCAAAATTTCCGATTTGTCAAATTTGCATAGTTGCCCAAACTTAATTTATTTACGACAATAACTCAAATTTTTCTAATAATTGATTGATTCAATTCATGACAAAAAATTATTCTGTTTTTACTATGTTTATTATCATACTCAATAAAACTTTGATTGCTATTAAATTTCGGTAACATCTTCAGGCAATTCATTTTGTTTTCCTGGTTGAGGTCAGACAATTATATAAAGATAAGACAGACAAAAATGTTAAAATTCATCGAATTATTTTCTATTAGTACAAAATGAACACTGAGAGGAGCAAAAAATGCAGAACACATACATGATAAAACCGTTTAATGAAAAAAATTTACAAGTATGCAGTAATTTTCTTGTTTATATCATTACGTATCCATTATTTAACGTAATGACACCTTTTGATGTGCATAGTTGAAATGCTGAAGAGCTACAACTCGGTTACTTCTGAGCATTCTCTCCATTTTATCATCTCTTACATCATTAAATATTACTCCAATCGCCGGCTAATATTGCTGTAAAATATTATCTGAATCATTGAAGGTACAAAATTAAAGTAAAAGATGAAGTATATTCAATATTCATCCCTAATAAAAAGTGCGAATTAAATACAATTGATAATATTGTTAAATACAACTGAGAATTTTGGGTTTCTTCATAGTGTAAAAGTGGGAATGAAGTATCGGCAATGAGGAGAAGGAGGTTCAAATCCCAGATGAGATATGGACATTTATGTGTGTTTTTGAACTCTATAATTCCTGTATAATGATTTATGATGTTGATGTAATAGTTGACCAGCGCAAAAATACGAAATAAATATAGCAACTATACATTTCAAAGCTTTAAGGTACAATGGTGTATTTCTTTTTGGTATTTTCATGATATTATGTTACTGTGTCAACGAGACAACTTCATTAAGAATAAAAAATAATTATACATAAAATTAAAATTAAAAACTTTCGTCAATATGGTGACTTTGCAATAAAATCAAGACTTTTTGAACCAGTAGATCGTTAAGTTCTAGCACACTACTTTTGTCCGATATTCACAAAGGCGTTATTGGAAATTTGAGGTTAAAAAAAGTGTTAATTTGAAAATATGTCACTGCTGAGAGAAAATGTTCCACTATAGAACTCATTTCCAAAACTCGTTCTGTCTAACTGGGTAACGTTGAAGATGCCGCGATATATACTTCATTATGAGCTTATTTCAAGCAATCGAGAGTTGATTAAAATTGATCAGGTGGACTTGCCCGCTAATGTGATCGGAAGAACGAGATAAGCACGCATGCGCAACATTATATTGCTAAATGCTGAATTGGTTTGTTGATGTATATTTACTTATATTCAGCATTCATTTTACTGCCTAAAATTTTTATTTCGATATGTTTTATGTGCTCGTTTTATCTATAATGTGTAAACATACTGTTGTTAATTAACACGGGGTGTTTATTAAATATAGAGACAAATTGAAAGCATTATTTTTAAGGACTTATCTAAGAATATTATGTTGATATATTTTATGAGCTCATTTCATTCACATTATTTAAATAAATTGGTTTTAATCTATAATTAGCTGTATTCTCACTATAGAACTCAAATTGAATCGAAATGGAACCAAAATTTTTTAGAATATAATATCCCTAGAGATATATTGATCAATACGTTTGTCAAATTGATATATGCACATTGTGTGGAAAGATATACCTAAGTCGATATCTTAGTAGAGACCTAAGAGTAAAACCATGCTTGGAGGGTCAGATGATAATCTGATCAATGTTTTCTATTGATTCCTATAGATGGAGTTGTGAAGTATTCCTTACTTGACGGTTTCCTCTTCGAAGTAACAAGGACATATTTGTAGATTGGAGTCGATACGTCTACTTGGCGATAGACGTGACACAATTGATGAGTTCCATCTAGAACTGAACAGTGTGTCTTGTTCTTTCATGAAATGTGGAAACGATTTCAATGTTCTCTAATATTTAAACCTTGAAGGATAAAGGAGGCATCACATCCTGAGTGTTTCGAAAGGATATCCTAGTATTTTCTTCTATATTTTTGTCTATTTCCATTTTGAATAAAAATATTTACCAGTAACAGGTTTTATTTACCTCAACATCGAAAAAATTCTATTCGATTTTTCGATACAAATTGCAGCTTAATCCATAAAAAAAATAGGTTGAGAAAAGACCACAATAGAGAGTGAAGTTTCAACTAGAAATGAAATATTTCATTTTAAAGTTTCATATTGCTATAAATCTCAATTATCAATGTTTCAGTTTTCAAAGTTCAGACAATCTAGTGAATTTCAACCACCTCCTGAAGATAGCTTCGTAAAAGGGGTCGAAACGTTCAGATTATATAAATATTTACCAAGATTCATCCTGCTAACCTAGGTTCTCATATATACATTCACACACATATATATTATATAAAATGTTGACAAAATTTAATATATGTTGACATTTATATAATAATATTATGTTTTTGATGACTTGTAGACCTTGCCTTCAAAGTTGGAAGGGAAAATAAGTCATTGTCATCGCAAATAGATGTAAATAGTCTGTGCCATCAAAGCTGGCCATTCAGATTCTGTAGCTTGGGACAGCGCCGACTTTTTATAAGACATTTGTATGCGACAGAAAAGTTGGGAGTAATGTTAGATGTCGAAATGAAGGATATGTCAAGAAAGTAATTAGATGACAAGAAATATCACGCCGCTTGAGATGTTATTAGAAAATTCGAGGAAAAAAGACTGGAGCTGGAGAATATTCAGTTTCTATTCTTGAAACGTGTCAGCTGACTTGATTCTTGTAAACGCCGTTGTCCTAAGAAAATTATTTTGAGTTGAATGTAATTAGACCCAAAATTAGATACTTAAACGACAAAACGACCGCCGTCTTTATGATTTGGTTACAGATGATAAATTTTCAACAATTTTAAGATAACTTTTGAAAGTTCGTGAATTATTAAGTGTTTCAACAATCAAGAAAGGTATTAACACTTTTTTGTTCTGTTTCTTAATTATTCTTCTAGCAAAATTATGCATATATATATATATATATATATATATATATATATATATATATATATAATTATTATTATATCTATTGTTCCCCCATGAGTAGAGCGATTGAACTTGAATTTGCAATTCTTAGGACTTTTGCTTTATCTTTTTTGCCTCCCAAAAATGCTCTTTCTTCCATTCATCTGTCCATTTCACTCCAGGTTGGCGATTTCATTTTTGCTCAAACTTCATATGTGCGATTTTATAGCGACACTTAGTGTGATCTTCGAGATTTTTTTATATAGATCTGTTGTAGATCTTTTTGGACCTCTTTCAGCCACTCTATTCCGCATTTACTCTTCATAGTTATATCGAGTAGTTTCTTCGGTATTCTGGACTGTTTCATTCTGTAGACATGTGCATATAACTTTGCTCGTCGTTTTCTGATTTATATTCGTTATTCTATTGATTGGCCAGTAAATATTTCTTAGAATTTTCCGTTCTTGTTTTTCTATTTCTTTTATTCTTGAATGACCGTCAATAACCATTGTTTTAGCTTCGTATATAGCTTCTGGAAAAATCGTTGTGTTATAATTTGGCGCCTCTCGAAATGCACATTTTGTCATAGTACGCCCATGTTAGCTTGTAGGCCCTTTGAAGCTTGGTCATTCTCTGTTCATTAGCGATTCAGATTGCGCATGCCTCGTGTCAACTGAAGTAACATTATTGTTCAGCATTGTTGACAATGGCTCTTGACAAGCTTGCGGAAGATCCACTGTTCTCGAAAAAATATTGTTCACCGATGAGGCCCATTTTTGGCTCAATGGTTTCGTGAATAAACAAAATGCCCGTATTTGGGGCGATGAACAACCTGAAGAGGTTCAAGAGCTGCCATTAAACCCAGAAAAAACAATTGTTTGGTGTGGTTTATGGGTCGGTGAAATAACCGGTCCATATTTCTTCAAAACAGAGGCCGGCCGGAACATTACTATGAATATTGACCGTTATCGCCCATTATAACAGACTATTTGATACCAAAAATTGAAGCCCGTGGTCTCGACGAAATTTGGTTCCAACAAGATGGCGCCAATTGATATGCAGCCCGTGAAATCATTACTTTACTGCGAGAGCGGCAAACCAGTGAATTGGCCAGCTAGATCATGTGACATCACACCTCTCGACCTTATCCTTTGCGGCTATGGAAACGGAAAGTCCAAAGTCTACATGGGTAATCCGGCTAAAATTGAGGCATTGGAGGACAATATTACTCGAGTCATTGGTCAAATACCACTCGAAATACTCATACGCGTCATTGAAAATTGGAATTACAGATTGGACGTTGTTAACCGAAGTCGCGGACAACATTTGAAAGAAATTATCTTTAGAAAATAATTGTAAAGAATGATTCTTTTGTTTGATAATAAAGATTATAGAATAAAATTGTTTTTATTCATTTTTTTATTCAAAAAAACCTCTACCTCTATGAATCACCCTATATATATATATATATATATATATATATATATATATATATATATATATATATATATATATATATATATATATATATATATATATATTCACTAGTATTCAATTACCTGTGAATCTTTGAACTAGCTACACTTTTGCCCGCCTGGGCGTGATCTGGAGCGATTAGGCATGGGATCATTCGTACACATTTCAGACAATTTTCTGTTGTGTTCGAATGAAATATCTACAAAGCCTTCCACTCTCACTCTTGTTGTCATGAGTAGGAAACTTGAACGCTAGGGAGTGTTTATACGTCCTTTCGCCGATAGAGGGAGCCTACGTGAGTATTTCACTCTCTAGAACTTCTCTTAATTTGGTATGGGACCTATGTTCGTTTTGAAAGTCATCGATTCTTGATTGATAGATTAAATATGGACTGATGATTCATAATAATGATGAAACAATTGTATCCTATTATCATTCAACAAGATCGATGAATTTTTCGAAACGCTCTTAATATTCACTCTCGAAAGTGATGGGTTCGTTCTCGTTGACAACATTTGTGTAGACAGCTCCCTGAGAGTTTTATTTGAAATATTTCGATATTTCGATTAAGAGTCTCAGTATTTACTACTATATATATATATATATATATATATATATATATATATATATATATATATATATATATATATATATAATATTACAAATTCATTACAAATAGAAAAGAACATGAAAGTATATAACAGAATCTCAAACCTTTTAAACCCGAATGCATAACACATGACATTGAGACGTAATTTGGCAAGCAAAAAAAGAGTCAGGTAATTGAACTCTGATGCACGCACAGAGGCGGATTAGGATTCTATTCGGAAAACGATAGTTTTAAATAGAGCAAATGAGGTTACAGCAAAGTTCGTTCTAAGTGCGATGGAATCGGAAACGCAGATAGAGATAAACAGAAATACGACGTTAAAGGTGCTGGACATAAATAAGAGAATGGACCAAAAGGCTGTGGGTATTTTAAACTCAACTCTCTGTATTATTTCAATTCAATCACATTTCGGACCGGATTTCTCAGATACTTGGCTCAATTATATTATAATGAATAAAATCCATATTTCAAGATGGACGTATATTTTATAGAGTATGTCACCGATCAAATTCTCATCTTAATATTTTGTTTATCTGTTAAGCAAATTAACGAAACATGTTTCAAATTCATCAATTAACTAATGCAGTCTACCATCCTCGAGAGTGTTTATCTTGTTTCTTCCAAAGAGGGAACTCAAGTAAGTAGATCACTAGTAAGTTTCCCTCATTATTTTATTTTTTTCTATTTTTACATACAAGGGCTCACTCAACAGAAGGTTTAAATGTTCTATAATAGAGGAGCATATATTACAAATGTTAATTACCTATAAACTAAGTTTCTATAAACTATATATCTAATAAGTATATCTTATAAGTAGAAATGTTTCATACATCTCATTTTTTACAAAGAAAACACCTAATTCTACTAAAAAAGACTAGATAAATACATCATGAAGAGTAAGTCTATAAAAACTGATAATTATTTTATTATCGACCTTTAAATAATCTCTTTTTCAAATTTCTCTTAAAAGTTATGAAATTCAGAGAGAAAATATCCAAGTTGGTCTCTATACAAGTTCAGCCTATTGAAAATCTATGGATGGGTGAATTCAACATATAATTTGTTTTGCTCTGCCCAAGAACCAGTATTGTACGATTTCTTACTACATGTGGAGAAAAATTTTGAATAGACCGTGGTTCGTTTGGAAAGTTTGGAAACAAGTTGGATGTGCTTCGAAAAGCGCTATGTTTCGAAACTATTCACTCTCGAAAGTGGTAGGTTGTGTTTTCGTTGCCAGCTTTCGTATAGACTGTCTCTAGATATCCTCTCCTGCTGTGTGAGAGATCTAGATATATATCTCTATAATATCCCTCATAAGTTAAAAATGGATAAGGTCGATACTTGAAGAAAATTAATATCGACAATGAAACACAAGTTCGAATTTTCTCATATATCAAATATGCATGATGCAAATTTCGAAGTACAACTTCCTCTTCAGATGTAAGAAAATTTAAATTTGTCTTTCATAAGTGTAAAATATTTTATCAAATACGGGCCACTCGAAAGTTGTTAATGTAGATTCAACTTTAAACGTTTCAATATTCCTTTTTTGTATATTAATATTAATTTATTTGCGTTCATCTTATGATGATGTTCTTCCTTATTCTCGATGTAGGAATTTGAAAGCCTCAGGTTGTTGAATACTTCGAAACTCCAAGCTATGCTCTTAAGCGATATTAAATTAAAATATAATCTAATACCTTTTCAGAATATTCGAATAATTTGAAATTTATGTATTTTATATTAAGAGGGTAACAATGAAATTTCACTGCAATATTTTGGCTCTCGTACACTATAACATCATTAGTGTGTATACACATTAATGATGTTATTTGGAAACATGTATCTTAGGACATAGCCCTGATGAGGGTCACTAATGCTACATAACGAAGTTGAATGATATTTAAAGATCTGAGGATTTTCATTTTATGAGATTGTCTTCTGAATCGAGTATATAAAACTCAGTTTGAGCGTTGAAGACAGCTGCTTGATGTAAATCCATTTCAACAATGAAATGGAAAATAAAACATGGTGATCTAGATATACAAACGTCTATTTGACAGCTGTGATAGTTCGATAAAGCCATCTCAATGGCAAAACGCACGTTTCAATTTTCACAAAAAACATGTAAATCTAGAAGACAGTGTTTCATTGCAAATTTTATTGTTAAAACATAGTTTTTTGAAAATTTTGCAGCATAGGTATATGCTGATACCCAAATGGAGGGTCCTCAATCATTTCACCAAATGAAAGTGTGAATTTCACGTAATATATCAATAAATTCAATTGATTTCAAACCTGTGGTATTGCAAACTTCGTTTGACGTATGCTAGGGGATGCTGACACATAACACAACTTAATAGAAATAAACTCTTGATAATTGTTTAGAAACCCGAAAGATTTTTCAAACGTGTGAAACGATTTTTGTGAAATTGAACAGCGTTTTCAACTGAGAGTGTACATTGTCTTTTCTCTAACGTAGTACTCAATATCTTCCTTTTCATTTTATTTCAATTCGAAGCCCTCTATTCATCGGAGAAAAAATAAATCAAACGATTCACAAACACATGAAAGGTTTGTAGACCAGAATAACAAATAGTCAATGATTGTGTGCAAATTTCAATTCTTCTTCAATCCTTTTATCTGTCTGAATTTCGTCTATCTGAACTAGACAGAAAAGAATAATCTTGATTTTGATATGTATCGTTGCCGCGATTTGTAGTTCTTAGACAAATTTCGGTAGTGTGTCTTGAAAAGTGACAAATGCGTCCCACATTCTCAGACGAATTCATCACAGTCACACAAAACTGAATTGAATCGACGAAGTCCCAGACGCTTCATGTCAAGTAAATCCAACCGAACTCATCAGCTTAGAGACGACACGTAAGAACACTCAATTATTACCGGTTGTTAAATTAGTTCGTTAACTGAATTATAAATGGAAAGGTGCGAAATTCAATATGCATTATCAATTAGGCATTCTCGTTGGCGAATCTTTTGTACGGGGGAGATACATTAATTGTTTGCCTTACGGTACGCTTAAATTTTTCTAGGAAATATCCTAACACATTCCATTCCTCTTTCTAATCAAACAGTTTTTACAGTCTTCTTCCAGATATCCGAATCTTCTCTTAGCATATATTATTATTCCCCATAAAGGGAGCAATTGAACTCAAATTGACACTTTTAGGGCTTCTGCCTCAGCTTTTTTGCTTCCCAAAAACGCTTCATCCTCTCAGAATGCTCTTTCTTCCGTTCATTTGTCCATTTTATTCCAGGTTGGCGTGTTGAATGTTGCCCAAACTTCATATGCGCGATTTTATATTGACACTCCCTGCGATCTTCGAGATTTTCATATTACTCTGTTGTAGATCCTTTTGGTCCTTTTTTAGCCACTCTGTGTGGCCTTTACTCTTTGCTATTATAACGAGTAGTTTCTTCGATGTTTTGGATTGTTTCATTCTGTAGACATGTGCATAGAACTTTGCTTCTTTGCTTTCCATTATTGTATTTGTCTTTCGATAATGTTGGTTCTGAGGCCTTTTCATCCAAAAGGCGTTTCTATTGATTGGCCTGTATATCTTTCTGAGAATTTTTCGTTCTTGTTTTTCTATTTCTCTACTTCTGCCTCAGCTTTTTTGCCTCCCAAAAACGCTTCACCCTCTCAGAATGTTCTTTCTTCCGTTCATCGGTCCATTTTATTCTAGGTTGGCGTGTTGAATTTTGTCCATACTTCATATGCGCGATTTTATATTGACACTACGTGCGATCTTCTATATGAGATTTTTATATTGCTCTGTTGTAGATCCTTTTGGTCCTCTTTTAGTCACTCTGTGAGGCATTTACTCTTTTTTATTATATCGAGTAGTTTCTTCGGTCACATTTCATCCTATAGAAATGTGCATAGAACTTGTGTTTCTTTGGTTTCCATTATTGTTTTTGTCTTTTGATAATGTTGGTTCTGAGGCCTTTTCATCCAAAAGGCGTTTCTATTGATTGGCCTGTATATCTTTCTGAGAATTTTTCGTTCTTGTTTTTCTATTTCTCTAATTCTTGAATAACCCTCAATAAGCATTGGTTTCAGCTGCGTAGAATGCTTCTCGAAGAATCGTTGTGTTATAATGTCTTAATTTTTCCCATTCGAATTGTGCAAAATGGAACACTTTTGAATGTTAGCTTGTAGGCCTTCTTTGTTCGTTGGCGATTGGTTTGAACCTGAGGACTCTATAATTTCTCCGAGGTATGTGAAATGGTTGACTTATAGAATTTCACCATGTTTTGTGATTCGAGGAGACTTGTTTTTTGGCTCTCCAAGTATTTGGTGTTATCATAAGAAATTTATCACCCGGTTTTCTGCGCAAATTCATGTAGTTCATCTACGGCAGGAATCGCTTCAGTCATACAATCGTACTGGTACAGTACTACAATACAGTGTTTCAATCATACGAACTTTTTAATTTAATAAGCTATATTCCATATATTTAAAACAATTTTCTCATCCACTATAAGGAAAAATAATGTATTTGCCAGTAAATTTTTTGTATTTCAATAATTAAGAGTGACAATTAATCTCGTTTCAATATTCAACTTCCAATAACAGTTAAGTACATAATTATAATAACAATATTCGATTATCACATCTGAATAAAAACAACTAACCATAGCTACAACAACTTGAAGTGAATGAAATATAATTTGGTTCAAATTTTATACGCATATCAGTTGGATTTCTTCATCGAGTAGGTACATCAAGTGTTTGAGTCTCTTGATAATGAGTAAGTAGCTCGAAATATGGAGCACCAAGCTATTCGTTGATAATGAAGACAGTTAATCAGTAAATACCTTTTGAATATAGAAAACTCTTACATAAGAATTGATCATTTTGATTGAATCTTAGGCTATCAAATTTTTGAGTTATTGAGTGTGCCATGTTCATTCGGAGCGAACTTTAAATAAACATTGGCTTTTCTATTGTAGATCTTCTCATCTCGTTGGATATAATAACATGTTGTCTTTAAATGATCAACAATTTTATTTAGATATTTTACAATATCGATATGTATAATAAAAACTTGATTTATTATGAAAATATTATAAAAATGCAAAAAATAACATAACTCTCCTAAAATTTGTATCATCTATATTTAGTGTGGATGTCATCAAACTAAATTAATCCTTATTTCTAAAAAACACAACTATAAATACCATCAATAACTGTTGAACATGAACTAATAAGTTTTAAAAAAAGTTATAATAATAAATTACTTAGATAATCACAACGTATTCAATTCATTACTTAATGAGAACTGTTTCAACTTAAAATTGAGTTTTTATGTTAGTCATTTTATGTATGTCAATAGTCGACCACCCAAAAGCTCAGTACTTAAGTAATTCAATCATAAATACATAGTATCTTGTTCAGTGAGGGGTTTCAAATGTCAACATAAATTCCAGCAAGATTTGATTTAAATTAATTGATCCACTTATCACTTCACACCATTAAAATTACATTTCACACATTTTTCTCCGCTTAGGAATTTATGGGTTAATATGTTGAAGAATACGGAAGAATGCAATATATAAATCATTTTTATCCCGAGAAGTAGTTATCATTTATTTTGATCAGTGGCGGGGGCCACAGATCAAATAATATATTTGGAGGGGCCAAGACCTATGAAAACAAAGAAAACCAAGACCAAGGAAACGGCGAAACAAAGTGAATACAAGTGAAGGAAAAAACAGGTGAAGAAAATTATATATTATAAACACTTATTGAGATATGAATCTCAATCTATATGAATATTTTATGAATCCTTCATAAAGTATATTATTCCAATGTTTAGAAAGCTTACAAACTTGCATGTAGAAATTGTCAGCATTTCTTGTATTATAACCGGGCATATCACTGACACATGTTACATTTTTTATTACTATATATGGGAACAATTTGTTTTTAACTTTAATTATAAATATATGTGTGGCAAAAAGTGTTCTCTGTTTACCTGACATTAGTTCTATACAATTTAGCATGCTTTGGATTGAAGTATATCTATTAAATTTCCAAATTGTTCGCATAGCTTTATTCTGTAACTTTTGTAACTGTTGAGTTTTTTCTTTACTCAATCCCAATAAAAGAGTGGACAATATTCAAAGTGTGGCATTATTATTGACTTGAAGAGGAATAACTTCATATATGTCGTCAGATAATTTTTTCCAATTCTTTTGAGAAAGTCGACATAATCATTGAAACTCAATTTTTCATCTAACATAACGCCTAAGTATTTAACAAGTTTTACCCTTTCAATGTTCTGGTTTTCAATTTTAATACTTATATTTTCGTTACTGTTTACCTTAAGAATTTTACTTGTAGCAAAAACTATAAATTTTGATTTTGTTACATTCGGCGATAAACTGCTGCCAAGTGTCTATTGAACCAATCTGTCATAGTCTGGATATTTTTACCACTAACATAAATCAATTATCATCTGAGAACAATGGTATAGAGCATTTTTTTACATGCAAAACAATATCATTAATGTATAAGGAGAATAGCAGTGGCCCTAAGACATTACCCTGAGGTACGCCAAAATCAACTCCAATGCTGTCCAAAAGAACACCATTGAACTTTTTGAGATCGCGAATGTAAATAAGAATTGAACCATTTGTTTACTAAACCTCCAAAATCAAATATCCCTATGGATGGATAGTAAAGCTGGTCCGTTAAGCCTATTTTCAGATGTTCTGTTTCTTAAGTAAGTCTTCAGTCTTCTCAGGCTGGAGAAAGATCTCTCCACGCTTGCAACAGATAGAGAAAGAACTGCTAGATGTTTGAAGAGGATATAAATGTTAAGGAAGAAAGTCCTATCATAATTTGCGGGAGATTCAATCGCACTACAGCCTCTTCCTTCTTGCCGCAGGAAACGGCCGTACACGTTGAATTTTACCAAACGAACCATTCACCGATCACTGCTAACCCGATCATCCATTAGATTTTTAAATTAAGTCAACAAGTCACATAAGTTCTGAATGAAAGAATAAAGATTCCTTTCACATTATTCCTGGATTCACCAGGATAATGTTTTCACATAAGTTTATTTTGTGTTACACTGACTGATTTCGGGGGGTCACGGCCCTCTGGGCCCCCCTTATATACGCCCCTGATTTTGATATTTATCACCACTCATCCTTCAATGAGATAATATTTCTAGTTGAAAGTAGAGAACTGAAGAGCGCGTTTTATTGTGAAAACGGCAGTACATTCCATAAAACAAGTAATGAAAATGAAGATGTAGAATGTCTTCCATATAATCAAGCATACTTGCGTGGAATACTTGCCATCATGTTTCAATAAAATGTTCACAGTTCTGTATACCAATATAATTTCGATTTATATATACTGGAGGCACTTTCATCTGTTGCGAGGGTCCGATAAAATGCTTGAAAAAGTTTTATCGCTCTTATAAATAATTCATAGGACATAAATCGGGACATAAATATAAAGAATCTATAAGTTGTAAAATAATCTGCTATCAAATATGGACAGGTACTTCAAGTTGAAGAAATTTTTGATCTACACGTATACACAGGGAGGCCTTTTAACACCAAAGTTTGAATGGCTGAGAGTAATGAGCATAATATCAATTTTCTCTTTATGGCATTGATGACATTTAAATAAAAACTCTTGTAAGAGATACAAAAACATCCTGATAAAATTTTATGATGATGACTTTATACTCCTTTAATGTACTACTCGAAGTATTGAGAAAGTTCGTATTTTTGATTTTCGAGAAGTTTTTTTACAGCACAATGCATGATATCAAGATATTTTCACATTGCACATATGTGTAAAGTAATAGAGCATCACTATATAATGAAAAGAGAGGTTATGATTGCAAAGATAGATCTATAAAAAATCGATACCTGATTATTGGAAAAAATTCATTTTACTTCATAAGATTTATAACAAACATGAACATTATTTTCAAAGATACGTTCCAAATAATTATTTTACGTATCTGTCATGAATTTATGAACACTTTGAATTAACATATTAAGCACTGAAAATTGATAAACAATATAACTCATTAATAATTCAACATTATTATTATATAATAATAATAGTAATCATTACAATCACATACAGAAAGGTATTCACAAATACTATTTTAATTAATATTCAAATATCTTATGACTATAATAGTATGAAATGCATTGAATACGAAAAAAGTTGTAGTAAAATACTCAAAAATGAACACAACACATTGAATAAAGACTTGGAACACAAAATTGACAGTTATCAATCACAAATGCGTCGGAATCACAAATCCTGCGAGTGTCTGTGGTCTACTTATAAAACGATATCGAATAAATATATAGGTACAACAGCTGTAAAAAATATCTGTCCAAATCAGATGAATAAGAGAAAAAAAACTTCACTTGAAATTACATCACAAAGGCCCGAGTATCAAAATACTTCAAAGACACCTCTAGTAAAACATATATTCCTCATATTCTTCATTTCTGTACATGAAAAATGAATACATGACATATAAATTATATAAATTCGATATCAAGATATTCTGTGCTTCTTTTGACATTTGTCAGGAAATGTGATTTGTGAACTGAGGATATGTAATACCAGTGCAAACATATTTTATATATATTTTATTGCATAATTCGAATCATTTCTTGAGAATTTTAAACTGCTTGATCTTTTTCTTCATTTTCAACTGAAATAATGCATGATTTATGACTGATTTTGTATAATAATACAAAAGAATCACAATATATTCTATGCTCATTTTGACAACTGACGGAAAATATTTTGATTCTGGAACGCAGGTTTGGTAAAAGCAGTCTCTTTTGCATTTTATTGCATAAATCGACATATTTCATGAGAATTTCAAGCTGCGCTTGATCTTATCTTCTATTCTCAACTAAAATAATTCATGAGTCATGAAGAATTTTGTATAGCAATACAAAATAAGCTGTTTATGTGTTTAATGGACTATTCTGTACTTGCTTAAAGTCACGATACTATTGAAAAACACTTCCCAATTCTGACTAAGACAGCAAAAAGAGATTCTCGATGAAAATATATTCAAAACAACGGAAGCTAGAGCGATTAATTTATTGAGCTAACGAAAGTACAAATGCTTCTAAAAGCTTGTTATTTTTGGGGAAACATTAACTATTTATGCATTTAGTTTATAATGAGATATATAAATAACGAGTGTTGAAAAGAAAGCTATTAAACATGCATACTCGAACTGTGCCTATATGATTATTTCCATTACTCTTCGTTATTCATTTAGTTTACGGATTTCAGATACAGAAGATGGTACACATAAGTAGTACCTATTCATAAAAAGCATATTTGAATCGATGTATTTTCCTGTTTGAAGTCAATTAGTCAATTTTTCAGTTTTTGAAGCCTATCAATTCATCAATTTTCGTTTTATCTATGAAACATCTATTGAATGAATATTCTCAACACCTTTCTATTTGAATATTTAATCGATGGGCCGTCTTCTGTGTGTTAATCAATATCAAAAAATAATTAAAACACCTTCTACTACATTACTATCATTAACTTTCATTTTCAGCTAATTTTGTCCCTCTGGACCATAGAACAGTATATAGATCACAGAATAAGAAAAAGTTCCAAACAGGCGTTTATCATAGAGAAAAAATGTTATATGATTCTCTCTGTGACTTTTCAAATGTTAAAATGTCGCTTTTTTAATCTCCAGATATTCCTTTGTGTATTTCTAAGCTTTGTAAATGAGTTCATTTCAAAAACTTCATATGCCTACGTGGTATTTTATATAAAGAAATTTCTTTTCAACTCCTCAACTATTACAGAACTAAATAAGGAAATAAGTTTCAGATTATCTTGTTTTTGCTATCAATTTACTTAGAAAAACTATTTTTCAATTAGAAAGCATAGAAAAACCCTTCTATTAGTTGTGTGGTAGAAAATTAATCTAAGATAGCTTCCAGACGTTCCTCTTTGAGACGTGTGGATAGACATAGATCACCGCAATGCTTAAGTGCTTGCGGAATGTAGTGGGTAATTAGATTCGTGTCGTCAAGACAGATAATTCTCCTCTAGGATTTGAATGAATTCTGCTACGGGATTAAATTTAGTTCCATTGGAACCCTAAATATGTTGGAATTCACCGCGGTTCTCCTTTCCAATAACGTAATTCATTTAGGTTCATTTGTTCTTTAGGATTACTGTAAATTAGTGGAAGTACCTACATTTTTTTGAGTGGCTGAACAGAGGTGGTGTTTGTTAACTATCTAAACTAAATCTAAACCATCTAAACATCCCTTATTTTACTTCATTTCATTGTAGTTCTTCATTGTAGTACATACACATCAAAGGGATTAAGCTCTGCAAGTACGCTATTCTAGGACCCGTAGCGGTGGTCTCCATAGCGCCAATTACCGTTTTGACAAACAAAGTTTCTTACGGTTCGAGTTTATGCATTTCCCTGTAGAGTAATTTGTTGTTATTTTCCCTTATGATGATGTGCATTGTCTTGTTGCTATTAATTTGATATTGTGCCTCTATTAGTACATTGAGTTCTCCATAAAGCTGCTTTGACTCAACTGATAATTCGATAAATTTTGCAATTGTCTCATTCATACTGATTAGTATTAAATCAGGCCTATGTGGTGGCCAGTGTATTATTATTATTGTGATCAATGAGAAAATTATATGAAATGTGCATGATAATATTCACAGCTAAACTGAAATTTATTACATTCAGCCTAAAGACCTTGCCTTGTTTGATTTATTCTCAAAAACTTTAATGATGATTTCATCTCGTTCTCATTTTCAAATTTGTTTTTTCCGCAGCAAAGAACCTATACCAAAATTTCGATTGACAAAAACTAGAATTTCAATGAAATTTCTCTTCATGGAGAATACATCTAAAGTTGCCTTCAAGACGAGCAATGCATGTCAAAAATTTCAAGAAACAAATACAACTCTGTGGTTTATTAAAATTGAAAGGAAGGCCTTGTAGAGATCGTTGTGTTTATTAGCGGATATATGAATAAGAAATTGTGTCCTATAATTTTTAAGTCTAGGTTCCGTATTTTGTGAATAAACAACATCTTATAAAATATTTATGATTATGGAGTATATTATGCTTCGAGAAATTTTCTCACTTAGCTCGTAGCCTAGAGGTGTGTTTCAACAGCACATAGTTATTTTTTAACTACTGTTATCTAGAATTGAACTCCTGCGTCATCTTAAGCGAATGATAGAATTGAGGCTCGTACCTTCAATCAAAACACAAACAAATGAATCTTATACTTTCGAAGGAAATGCTTTGATGGTCGGAATTAGGTAGCGGTAAATTAACGAACATTTGCTTTAATCATAACTGAGTTTTTGATATCAATTCACTTCTTACTTTCGAATACTGCCCAGTCTCCACTCGCTAAATTTGAATACTTATACTCAGATGTTTCATTGAATTTTATCGAATTAACGGAAAAAAATTCCTATCCCAGTGGCGTAGACTTTACAAATTTAATACCTACTTTACCCCAAAAATATTATTGACATAGTAACAGAATCTCCGGAAACGTTTTACGAAGTAAATATTGAAAAGCTCACGTGAAAATAAAATTACATATAATAAATAGTTTACAGCCTGCCTATAGGTTATAAAAAAATATTGTAAAATGTAAATTATTTACGTTCATTAATTTGAACTTAAGCTGTAAGATGTAAGCACCAGATTTATTTCGGAGAGATAAAAATATATGTTTAGATTTTCAAATGTACGAGGGTGAACCAAATATAAACTGAATTATTGTTTCTGAGCAACAATACTTGCTCGAATAGTGCTTTTAGTATTTACAGGCATACCATTGGGAGTAGGAAGAGACAAGCATCCTTCATCCTCAGCCACCTCAGCAATTTAAACTATATTAGCACAATAGGTACACACTTCCCTATCTAAATGAGTTACAGCCAGAAAACTTGCCAAAACTGGAGAGTTTTGTGAAGATTATCAAGAGCGCATGCGTTGGAATGCAGGAAGACTTGAAGGAAGAAATAAAACATTATTTCCTTTGAACTGCTTGAAGAAGGTATAGTAGAGCAACGATTTGTAGACGATCAGAATGTGAAAGTATCATCAAATTCATTCTTGAATACTGTCATAAAAACTTCCTTCTCACTGAAAAAAAATAGTGAGAGGCGATATAAAAAAACAATTTATTCTTGCCTTTTGTTTTTCAATGAACGTACTCGAAAAACGGTTTGTATTTGATTGTCCCTCGTAACTGAATTTGGCATTTTAATTTTTAGAGCTTATCTTCAGTGTTACATACAATTTTATGTTCGAAAATCCACTTTTCCAATTATTTGATTGCGTTGAAAATAATTCATTTCATATCATGGAAATGAACTGTATCGTTTTACAGTACCGAAGTTCATCATTTGTTTATGTAAATTAAATGATTTGAATCGGCTTCAACCTACATACGTGTTATCTACGATCCACCATTCAGAAAGTTGTACGATGTTTATAATGAAAGGCGTTGAGTACTAAAGGACACTACGATTTTGGATGACAGCAATGCTATCGAGATTACACAATTTTATTTGAAATTTGAGAGTGAATGAAACAACTTGCTACGGAAAACATCTGGCATACATAACTCGAAAGCTGAATGAAAACAAGAATGTTACATATTCAATGGTTTCATCGATTACATTTGGTGTAAAAAGGTGCTTTTTAAAAATCATTTTGTCGTTAACTTTCGCTAACCATACCATAAAAATTTCGCAAATGGAAAATATAATTTCCAATTTAATATAATTTCTTGAGTACAAGAAGTGTTGCTTTTGTTTCTAGATCTACAGAAATTATCAACTTTTTTCAATGTAGTATAAAATTTCTCAATAGAAAAATATTAACTAAGGTTTTTAATTCGAGCCATAGAATTTTGTTTCTACGCTCTTGTTTCTACAGCTACAGAAATTAGCAAGTCATTTCAATGTAGTGTTAAATTTCCCGATAAGAAAATCTGAATTAAGTTTCTTAATCCTAGCCATAGAAGAATTTTCGCTCTTGTTTCTAGAGCTACATAAATAAGAAACTCTTTTCAATGTAGTGTAAAATTTCACAATAAGAAAATCTTAATTAAGTCTCTTAATTCTAGCCATATAAGAAGTTTCGCTCTTGTTTTCTAGAGCTACATAAATTAGAAACTCTTTTCAATGTAGTGGAAAATTTCCCAATAAGAAAATCTTAATTAAGTTTCTTAATCCTAGCTATACATAAATTAGCATCTCTTTTCAATGAAGTGTAAACATGAGGAATAATGAGAATTTTTTCTTCGATAAACATTTTTTCAGAAAACTGGAACAAGAAAGAATTTTCTTGCTGAAATCAGTAAATGTTAATCCAATAATTGGAATAAACGTAAATGTTAATAATCTAAACGCTTAATTTTCAAACATTTCTCTTCAAAAAACTGTTCGTAAAATTGCAATTGTGTGCTATTGTTCTGAATGATTTCTACCAGCTTCTTAAGCAGTCCTTCGTAATCACAAACTGTCAAGATAATATTAGCTATCTAAATATATTTGCTGCTCTCACTTATCGATAACATGGAAGAAATTAATCCGGTGTATACAATTTCATAAGAAGAGAACTCCAAGCAGTTTCTCTTCACCTTTACTCAAGCAGCTTCATTGGATTCCTACTTGCACGTACTAGAAGACATCCAGATGGAAGAAAAGAAGTGGAAATGATTACAGATGCAAATTATCAACACTTTAATAAGACCTCGAAGTGAAGATAGTAATCGTTGATACTTTAAATGGTAATTTTGATCTCTGAATTTTCTAGCATGATAAATTACCTCACAGTAACTATGGTTAAGTCAATTATTTTATTACCCTTGCCACTTCTGAAAGAATTTAACTTTTATCTATGATACTGTCACGTTACGTCAATAAATTTGGATATAATTGATGAACAAATAATATTAGAAATGAAATATTATAACAGGTTTCATTCGTAAAATTTTTGTAACCTGATAGTTCATATGAATGAGTGGAGACATTTTATGTTGCATGTCTAGTATAGATACTGAAGACATTCAACTGGATAAAATATCAGTTTCTTCCTTACAGCTAAGAAAATAACGAATAAAAAATTATTTATTCATTTACGCATTTCACTTTCTCAACTATTCCCTTTAATTAATTTGATTATATGATTTAAAATAAAAATGAATTCCAACGAGACGATTTATTCATGAAATTATAAAAATTGATGAATCAAATGAATCGAGAAAATATATAATTCTCCTGAAAACGACTGTTATGTTTTCATGACAGAGGACAATATCACTATATTATTTTCGTGAATTAATTAATAATTTTTAATTAATTGAAGTGGAATTGAACTGCATATTTCGGTCAAATTTAAATAAAAACACTAGACTTAGTTTCTCAGAATTTTATTGTTGCTTGACAATTGTTTTAGTGTGTTACCCCCTTTTCAGGAGTTAAACGTGCTGTTGATCGAGACGAAAAAACTGTCAAGCAACAATACAATTCTGTGAAACTAAAATTGTGTGTTTTTTTATTCACAATTAATAAAATTCTGTGAAAAATACGAGTTTTTTTGTTCACAATTAATATAATTCTGTGAAACTAAGCCTAGTGTTTTTTATTCACAATTAATATAATTATGTGAAACTGAACCGAGTGTTTTTTATTCACAATAAGTATAATTCTATGAAACAGAGTCGAGTGTTTTTTATTCACAATTAATATAATTCTGTGAAACAAAGCCGAGTATTTTTTATTCACAATGAATATAATTCTGTGAAACAGAGCCGAGTGTTTCTTATTCACAATGAATATAATTCTGTGAAACAGAGTCGAGTGCTCTTTATTTACTGATAATATAATTCTGTGGAACAAAGCCTAGTGTTTTTTATTCACAATGAATATAATTCTGTGAAACACAATCGAGTGTTTTTATTCACAATGAATATCATTTTTTTGATCAGTGTCGAGTGTTTTTTATTCACAGTTGATATAATTCTGTGGAACAGAGGCAAATGATTTTCATTGACTATAAATAATTATACTTTATTCTGCGAAAGTAAGCCAAGTGGTTTTTATTTTTGATCAATATAATTCTACGAAACTAACTCAAGTGTTTTTCATTCAAATCATATTAAACCGTTTCAGCAAATATTCGGTCAACTATATCGGTGAAATATATTGTCACCAGGTTACTCATCAGGTCATCAAATTACTGAATGAAAATCAGTCTTGAAATTCGTTGAATTGTTAATTAATATATATTGTTTAGGGGAAATATTGGACGTATCTTTTTGTAGGAATTTCTACCCTTTCTCATATTAAAAGTCAAATTTGAGTACTGAATTCTCATACTTTCTGGTGTGACATATTGAAATTATTTACTCCACAACCATTTTCTATCAAGAGTAAGCCATAATTTGGGATTATGTCTCAGTGGGTGAGTAGTCAGTGATATTTCGAAACTACTTTATTAAAACGGAATCCTGTTGAGATATTCCTCATAGTATATTTCAGTCGCTTGTATTTTGTACCAACCAAATTTAAATCCGATTATATCTGTCAGCCCAAAGACATTTTATTCAAGGAATTACAATGAAGTAAAGGTACCGACACCCCATTTGACATTTTATTAGAAGTAATTGCAATTTACATGTTGCAGCCATTGAGGCATAGTAGTCATATGAATGGAGAGTTAGAAATGCAAATTTCACCACGGGTTATCGATGTAACCGACAATCAAATAGTGTTGTATCATGTCATTTTATGTAAACTAGCTATTAAGTTATAGCAACATGAAGATATGTTTCCAAAATTAGTTAGTTTAAGTTTCTTATGTTACCTTAATCTCACCGTTTTTACATGAAATTGGAATGCTCAAGATGCTCTTGTAGTGAAAACATTTTCGTCATAAATTATAAATTAATCTCCAAATACACTCGACAACTAAAACAATGACAAACTTTGTTCTTAAATTCAATGGACGATGAATCAACTTTATAGTTCATATGATAGTTCATATTTAAATGAGAGGTAATAATAAATACTTGGCTAAAAATCACTGACTGAACAATTCTTTATTCGACTAGTTTTGCCTTTTACGGCATTATCAAGAATGTATTTATTATTACCTCTCATTTAAACTTTGTTCTATCAACTTTATTATTTTTGTGAATATTTTCTTGAGTTGAGTTGTACACGTGAAGTGTACAAACTTTCTGATTTACAACCCCTAACACAGTTGCGCCTGCGCATCGTATATTTTATATATTACACCATGTACCTTATCATGATACTCAAACAGAAGAATGTTATGAAATAGAAGAACTCTCATATTTTTCGAAAACTGAAGCAGTTTATTAATTTGAATGAAATTTATATCATCAGATATGATTCCATTTTTTCTAGTGGGGATCAATATTTACTTTGAGCTTCATTTTCTTTCATATTTCTTCTTATCTAGAATTGATAAAGCGGGTATTATTTTTCTGTAGCTTTACACTTTGACTAAGTGAGAATAGATTGTCATCCATCCTCATTTTCCATCTTTTCTCGAAAATCCAAGTACTTTACGATATCATCACATTGTAGTAATAAATTCAGACAAATCTTGATTATTTAATTCAAAAACATAGTTGGTTTTCGAAGGACAAGTAGCAAAGACACAAGTGAATTTTCCGGGAATCACTGTAGGTAGTTAGAATTAGAGTTAGTTAGAGTCATTACAATAACTGAATATGTCACTTGATTTCCCCTTCATTTGTGTATATCTGGTTTTAATTAATTATATTCAGGTATAAGGACTGTATTCTTTTGATTTTCGTCATTCATGAAAAGCTTGATACTTCTGGATAATCTAGATAACGATATCATTATTGTATCGATCAAGTATCTTCAAGAGTGATTAAATTTTAATAGGTGAGTTCGAAAGAATATGTGTTTAATTATGTCATAAAAGATTACGTATTTTTCGAATTATTCAGTGTTTGAACTCAATTTTAATCTTTAGAAATTACTCAGACAGACCCAGAATAATTTTTCAGGCCCAGGATGAACAATTTCTGAAAAATAATGGTACATAGGACAAGAAAACAATAAAAAAACTTGAGTTTTAAATTGATGAAATATAGTCGACAAATAATAAAGGTAATTAATTATAATTATTTATAACCTTCATAAATAATTTTGAAAGGTTAGGTAAAAAAGATTTCTACACATTTAAAGCATTTAGTTACTTTCAAAACTAATTTAAAGTTGATTGAATATTCGTTGACCTCTTGATGTAACGTCTTCTAATATATTGAAAAAAATATACTCGGTGTAGTTTTACAAAATTATATTATTTCTTGGCTATTGTTGCGGGGGGTAACCCCATTTTCAAAACTTTCGAAAACGGTAAAACCTATGAAACATTTCTCAAGCAATTAATATAGTTTTGTGAGAATTTAATTGTGAAATTTTGTAAAGCAACTACTATCAGTGTTAATTGCGGGGTATAAGGAATTCTTCCGAAATAATTTGAATTAGTTGCGAATAATGAACAGAGTTATCAGGGTAGATGTCTCCTCTATTTTTGATAAGTCTCAATTTTAACAAATTTTTTTACGCCAGACTGTTTTGGCAAAGTTTCCAATAAGCAGACAAACGTCAAAAGTAAGAAATATTCATTAAATTGTGGAGCGTTTCAGGAAAAGAGTCCCGCTGTCCTACAGGACCGTAACATTTGAGGAAATTCGTAATTTATAATTTAGTACTTTTATAGTCAAGTCGAAAATAGAAAGTTCGCCGTCTGCTGAGAGTATTTCAATTATTTATGAAGGAATATAAACGGGGAGATAATCTGTTACGCTATGAGCCTTTTCATGGAATATGCTAGACGAATTTCCTAAGAATTTGCTGGAGAATTTCTGAAAGAAAGGTGGGTAGGGAAATGAACGTTTCAATGCGAGTATAAAAATAAAAAGCAACGTACGAGTCTGATTTTTCGGCTTCTGGATGAGACAATAAATCTTTTGGGAACGTATTTCATTCCTACTCGAGCAAAAAAATAATTTTTTTCCCTGAAAAGTGCACCGATGTCGAATAGAAAATACTTCACAGCGGTCACAGCGTTAGAGTTACACTTTTAAGTTACATGACATTTCGGATATTCTTTTCAATTATCAATTCATCATTCAGACAATCTTATATTTCAAGCAGCCTGCTCCTCGAAAAATGATGAAGTTCTTGAACATTTTCTTGAACGTTCTTTACATATACGTGTTGTTGTGAGATCCACATTGAAAAGGTTTGATTTTAAACTAGACGCTGTTTTCTCTTACTTGTTTCTTGTTTACTATGTTCTAATTATTTTTCAATTTCTTTCGTCAAATTGAAATACAAAAGTATTATATAAAACCCTACCTAACCTGACCTACCCTTTTCAATAAAAATTTTGATGAAGATTTATAAGAAGTGTTACTGTGAAATCAACAAAGGAAAGATTTGATTTTAAATTAAACTAAG